>BDMV01000006.1:45853862-46238211 GCA_008326285.1 Oryza officinalis | reverse complement strand
TCACCCTCTTCACGCACGTCCTCGACGACCCCCTCAATCATGTTTACTTCCCACGTAGAGTTGGATCCCAAATATTCCAAGCTGTGAAGACGGAGGGTTCACGAGGATCGGTGTCGATGAATCTGTAACACCCTGATTTTCGCCCGTCAAAAATTCTATTTTATTAAAAATCCTATTTTCAACAATTTGGTTCTTTGAGTGTATTTAGAATTTTTGTGCCAAAGATCTCAATTGATTCTTTCCCTTGTGAACCCAGAATCTTGATCGTGATATCATCTCCCAAAATTAATTTTCCATTATTCGAATTTTGCAGTTCGAATTTCCACTCCTTAACGTTTCCAAAAATTCATACGGTTGAAATTTCAATTTCGGGATTTTAACCGTGTCATTAAATAATCTCCTTTCCACCCAGAGAGTCTAAAAATATTTATTTTTAGACATCGCCCACCTGACCAATATTTCCTATACGTGTGCATATTAAAATCAATATTTCTAACCAAACCATAAATGTCCCGTGTCCCACAGATGGGTGGAATCTCTCCACCAAGCATCAGGCCAAATTTCAAGCCCTCATCTACTCAGGCCCCACCGTATGGACTCCCGACACATCCCCACTACAGGAGATTGCCGTAAACTCCACCATACCGGTGCTCCTCACCTGCTAACCTGCTAGACATCTATGTTTCAGCTAGTTACTCATCTAGGGGCATCCCATTCTACCCATGTGGTCGTACTGTGAGATGCTCGGATGTAAAACCCAAAGGAATCGGTCCTTATGCGCGACTACGAAACCAAACCACACAGGAGAGGATTCGCACCGCAAGTTTTCTCCCATAAAACTTTTTATTTTTCAAAGTCACCGACTCCCCGAGTCGGGTTTTATAAACCTTTCACAACCCAAGTTTTTCCTCAACCAAGCCCGGGATACTCAGCCCTGTGGCGCCCCTGACTATGCTGGTCTAGAAAATCAACCGGCATAGACTGGAGGTCACAATCTTATCTGTGAACACAGTACCAGTCCCAGGATACTCGAGCTGGTACTCACAGGATAATAGTGGAATCCAGAAATACAAAGCTTTTATTACAACATTGTTGGAGGTCTCAAATTACTACCGTCGTGGACAAACCCCAGACTGGTAGAAAGACTGAAAGAACAACGCAAGCGGAAACATAACAACAGTGGAGGGTGACATGAAGCAAAAGGACAACCAAAACTCCACAGGCTATGCTTGGGAACTAGGCTTGAAACTCAGAGAAGTCGTACTCGACCTGCTCTTGAAAGTAGGCCTCGGCGGAAGGGTCAAGGTATCCTTCTTCTAACTCTATAAATAATAATAGCAAGGGTGAGTACTCGTTGTACTCAGCAAGCCCGGGGAAAATATGACATGCAAGGCCAATAACAAGGGGTGGGACGGTTTTATTTGGAAAACCAGGTTTTATAAATCATTTAGTTGTAAACCTCTAGTGTAATTGTTTTNTCCGAAGTTTCCTCGGACTGGCAGGCTATTACCGGAGATTCATTGAAGGGTTCTCCAGGATCGCCAAGCCCATGACCGAACTACTCAAGAAGGAACGGAAGTTTATATGGACGGCCGCCTGTGAGAGGAGTTTCCAAGAGCTGAAGAAGAGACTGACCACGTCCCCCGTCCTAATCCTCCCAGACATACGGAAAGATTTTGACATCTATTGTGATGCATCCAGACAGGGGTTAGGATGCGTGCTCATGCAAGACGGAAGAGTAGTTGCCTATGCCTCTAGACAATTAAGGCCCCATGAAGTGAATTATGCTACCCATGATCTGGAGTTAGCTGCGGTAGTACATGCCCTCAAGATATGGCGACATTACCTGATGGGCAATAGGTGTGAAGTATACACCGACCATAAGAGTCTGAAGTACATTTTCACCCAGACTGAACTTAACCTCAGACAGAGAAGGTGGCTAGAGTTGATCAAGGATTATGATCTCGGGATACATTATCACCCGGGTAAGGCAAACGTGGTTGCTGATGCATTAAGTCGGAAAGTGCATTGCAATGCCTTAAGCACTCTACCACACCACCTAGAACTATGCCGGAGCCTAGAGAAACTACGAATAGACGTGGTCAAGACTGGGACCCTTGCCACTTTAGTAGTACAACCCACCCTAGAGCAACTAATCGGCGAAGCCCAATTAAACGACCAAGGGATCATAGAAATCAAGAAGCTTATCAAGGGAGGCAAAGCCTCAGGGCACTCCTTGGACGATAAAGGGGTAGTATGGCTGGGAAAACGTATCTGTGTCCCCAATAATAAAGGATTGAAGGATCTGATACTTCGGGAGGCACACGAGTCCGCATATTCCATACACCCCGGTAGCACCAAGATGTATCAAGACATCAAACCTCACTATTGGTGGCCTGGGATGAAGCGTGACATCGCAGAGTATGTGGCCCTATGTGATATTTGCCAACGAGTAAAGGCAGAACACCAGAGACCCGCTGGATTGTTACAACCTTTAAGGATACCCGAGTGGAAATGGGAAGAGATAGGAATGGATTTTATCACCGGATTTCCCAAGACCCCTTCTGGCCACGATTCCATCTGGGTAATAGTGGACCGACTTACCAAGGTCGCACACTTTATCCCCGTCAAGACCACTTATTCCGGTAAAAAGCTAGCCGAGTTATACATGACTCAGATTGTATGCCGGCATGGGGTGCCTAAGAAGATCGTATCAGATCGAGGTACTCAATTTACTTCACATTTCTGGCAGAAACTCCATGAGGCGTTGGGCACAAACCTAAACTTCAGCACAGCCTATCACCCCCAAACCGATGGTCAGACAGAAAGAGTAAACCAAATTCTGGAGGATATGCTGCGAGCATGTGCCCTAGACTTTGAAGGCGCATGGGATCTGTGCTTGCCTTATGCCGAGTTCTCTTATAATAACAGTTATCAAACCAGTATCCAGATGGCCCCCAATGAAGCCTTATATGGGCGAAAATGCCGAACCCCGCTCTGTTGGACAGATGTAGGGGAAAAGAAAGTGTTCGGGCCTGATATCCTACAGGCAGCCGAAGAGCAAGTTAAAGTCATCCGGCTTAGGCTTCAGGAAGCCCAAGCCCGACAGAAGGATTACGCCGACCATCGACGACGGATGCTTGAGTTTGAAATAGGGGACCATGTGTACCTAAGGGTGTCACCTTTGAGAGGAACGAAGCGTTTTGGAATGACTGGAAAGTTGGCACCACGCTACATTGGCCCCTATCCCATCATTGATAGACGAGGCGAAGTCGCCTATCAACTCGAGTTACCCCCAGAGCTGGCAGGAGTACACGATGTATTCCATGTCTCGCAACTAAGAAAGTGTCTTCGTGTCCCCGAAGAGCAAGTCCCCATCCAAAAGGTTGATGTACAAAAGGACTTAACCTACACGGAACGGCCGATCAAAATACTCGATGAAAAGGAACGTCGCACGCGACGAAAGAACATCAAGTTTCTCAAGGTTCAATGGAGTAATCATACCGAGGATGAGGCTACCTAGGAACAGGAAGATCACCTCCGAGTCGAGTACCCAGATCTTTTCGCTTAGCTGCGGAATCTCGGGACGAGATTCTTTTAAGGGGGGTAGGTTTGTAACGCCCGCGTTTTTCTAAAAAAAAAAAACCGCAGTTTAACGTCGCTCTGTCTTTCCGTTCAAAATCCCCAAAAATTTCAAAAAATTAGTTTTAATTTTATTTTTGTTTATTTCCCAAGTTAGTTTTAATTTTGTTTTTATTTTTCCCCGGTCGTATCAAATCATTTTCTTTCCGTCCGAAATATTCCAAAATATTTTGGATTTCTACCGCCCGGTGTTTATCCGTTCTTTTCACCCGGAGGTCCTTTGCAGGAAAATCACTCAGGCTCATCCCTTCATCATGCATGCATGTTCTGTCTCTGTCCCTATTTTTTTTTCCCTAAACCCCCCCTGCAAATCGACGGTTAGGCACCGTCCTGCCAGCACAGTGAAGATTAGGCACCGCTCCGCGCCGCTCGCCGAGCAAGCCGGGCAGCGACAACAGCACCAGTGAAGGTAGGCACCGCTCCGCGCCGCTCGCCGAGCAAGCCAGGCAAGACAGCGGCTGGAGTCTGCAGACAGAAAGACAGAGCGACGTTAAACTGCGGTTTTTTTTTTTTAGAAAAACGCGGGCGTTACAATTGCTCTGCATGGAGCAATGGCACGGCGGCGTGCAACGGCGAGGCTAACACAACATCTACATGCACGGGGAAGCGACAACGAGCTAGTTAGCGGTCTAGGGAGGGACGGAAAGGGAAGGAACGAAGGGAGTTTACTGTGATGGGGAGGGACGCTGTGAAGAAAGGCTGATGGTGCGAAACGTGATTGTTTCGGCCTCGGACCAAGGAAAGAGAGGGAGACGGTGCCCGGAGTCCACCTCGCGCGTCCCCGCACGCACTGGCTCACCGGCACACTCAGTGGAGGACGAACGACAACGATACGATGGCACGGCGGCGGGAGCTCGGTTTTTGTGGCGGCGAATGAGGAGGCCGAAATTGAGAGAGGAGGAGGGGATTTTATAGGCGCCAGTGGCTTGTAGGAGAAGGGAGCACGGGCGCGGTCAAGGAGGCTGGGACGGCGAACTGGCGCTGGCGTCAACAGCAGCCGCGCAAGCGGCCAAGCGACGGCAGGGAAGCGTCGTGCCGAAAAAGGGAAAAGAAAAAGAGAGAGAGGGAGGGAGCGGCATCCTTGCCACTTTGGGAGGAGGAGGAGGAAGAGAGGAAATCTGCCTTCCTTGCTTGGAAGCTAGCGGTGTGGAGCGGTCGGGGCCAGTGGTGACGACGGCGCTGACAGTGGCGGTGGCAGTATGGAGCCGAGCGGCGAGATGGCGGTGGTCGGCGCAGATGGCGGGCCAGAGGAATGACGGCGGCATTCCTTCAGGTCAGCCATGATAACAGGCACGTGCAGGAGCCAATGGGCGGGTGCAGGAAAAACGAGCAACGAAAATCAAATCTGGCGCCGGTGAGAGAGAGAGGGCCAGAGAGAAAGAGAGGAGGCGCCGCGGCGGCGTCTACCGAGGCACATGCGCTACACGTGCCCGGGCGCAGGACGCGCGCGGATTGGGCTGAGGCAAGCGGCCCAAGAGGAAGGGAGGGGCGGTGGGAAAGACTGGGCCGGTCGAGAGGAAAATGGCCCAACAAGAAAGAGGGAGGCACTATCGACTTTTGTCGAGAGGTTTGAATTGGAGGAAAATTGGAGTTGGATTTGAATTTGGATTTGAGATTTTCTCCGGGATTTGAGTTGGGCACTGAGAGAGGGACTGAGACCTTAGCACACACAACGAAGCAAAACCGAAGAGCAAGCTTTCGCAAATACGGTTTTTAGAGATTAGGTTTCCCACTAACGCCACGACAAAACGGATGTTACAAACCACCCCCTAACAAGAATATCGTCCTCGAGATTCAGCACCTAAGGGAGCATCTCCAAAAACTCGACGTGGAAGAGATCTTCTATTCCCAGGTTGCCTCATCTTCTGAGTGGTTACTCGACTGAACTTTGTAGAACTTGACAGTCTTTCTACGAGTCTGATGTTCTGCATCTTCAAGAATTCTGATTGGCATATCTTTGTAGGTTAGATTCTTCTGCAGTTTGATGCTTTCCAAAGGGACTTGTTCCTCAGGTACACGGAGACATTTCTTCAACTGAGACACATGAAACACATTGTGTACATCCGATGTCCATCTGGCAACTCGAGTTGATACGCAGCTTCGCCACGTTTCGCGGTGATGGGGTAGGGACCGATGTAGCGGGGTGCTAACTTTCCTGACATCCCAAACCTTTTTAAACCATGAAGCAGAGATACCCGTAGGTACACGTGATCTCCTGGAGCGAACTCGAGATCACGTCTTCGATTGTCTGCGTAACTCTTCTGCCTGTTCTGAGCTGTCTTCAAACGTTCATGGATTAACTTGACCTGATCTTTCGCTGTCTTGAGCACATCCGGACCAAACACTTGGCTCTCGCCTACCTCGGTCCATCACAGTGGGGTATGGCACTCCGAACAAAGCTTCATTCGGTGACATCTAAATGTTGGCTTGATAGTTGTTGTTGTAGAGAACTCAGCATAGGGTAGGCAATGATCCCATGTGCCTTTGAAATCCAAGGCACAAGCACAAAGCATGTCTTGTAGGATCTGATTAACTCGTTCTGTCTGACCATCTGTCTGAGGATGGTAAGCAGCTAAAATTCAAATTGGTGCCCAAAGCCTCGTGCAACTGCTACCAGAACCTTGAGGTAAATTGGGTGTCTCGATCTGACACAATCTTCTTTGGACAACCGTATCTTCAAACCACGTGGGTCATATACAGATCTACCAACTTCTTTCCATCATAGGTGGTCTTTACAAGTACGAAATGGGTTGCCTTGGTTAGGCGATCCACGATAACCCAGATGGAGTCATACTTGCTAGGGGTTCTTGGTAAATCGATGATGAAATCCATACCGATCTCTTCTCATTTCCATTCAGTAACTCGAAGAGTTTGCAATAAGATGGTTGGTCTCTGATGTTCTGCCTTTACTCTTTGGCATACTTTTTTGTGTATAAATCCCTGTTCAGGAGTCAAGCCAGGGTACACAAAACGATAAATTAATATACAGATTCAAACATAAATAAAGATCAAATACTTACAGAAGAGGCACTTAATCCTCACACCGAAAAGAAAGTAGCAACAATGGAAAAGGGCGATCCTAGCGGGTCTTCAGCTCCACTCCACAGGCAAAAACTCAATTGGGGTATAAGCCTTGGTCTTCTAACTTCATCTTCAGCTCAGAAACACTACACTTTTGAAAAGGAAAAAAATAGCAAGACTGAGTACAACCACCGTACTCAGCAAGCCACACCAACGATGCAGTCGTGCAAGGGGAGACAAAGGGAGGTTTGTGGCTATTTGCATAAAGGCGGTTGTAAACATTTATAGTTTAAAATAATAAAACAGTTAATTAATTATGATAAGATTAAATCTCCACTTAACAACGCTACACCACGTTGAACAGACCCAACTAAACCACCTGAACTACACCAGTTCATTATGCCAAGTTAATTAATAATATGGGACTAATCACGGTGAATCTGGTTGATCTCCTAGAACCACGGGCACGGTTATTCGAATAGTTTTACTCTGGCCAGAGGCGTATAACTATACCCGCAAGACATAATCCACCGTCATGTTACCTTGCCCGGCCGGACACGTAGTGATTGTGACAAGATCCTTCGCATAACTTCCCCTAACCAAGCGCACCACATTGCAGATTTCGCCCCCAACCCTTAAAACCAAGGTAGGCATCCCCCTTGTGTCGCAGTGAATCCGGCAGCCGATCAATTGGTACAACCCCGGCCGACCCAACTCTATCACGCCCACCCTCGCTTGGGAACGTCAGAGGGAAAACTATACTACAAGTCTAGAAGTTGCCCACGCTTGCTTGTGGTAAGCACTATAAGTTTTCCAGGGTTTCCCGCAAACCGGTCCTTAATTGTCATAGGTGCGACAAGCAAAACCTTGCACCCACAGCCCACCATTAAGCCATATTTTAGTTGGATAACTTTGACCAATAAAACATGGCCAGATGTCTCGAGCTCACAGCTCAATAAGGTACTACAAGTATAAATAGTGTAATTATCCCATTAGTAAGCTAGTGGTAATTAAACATGGCTAAGCATATAAAATTCTAGCGAGGTCAACTAAAGTGACACAAGCTAGTCAAATTATCACCCAAGTTTGACAAAGGATGGATATCAAGTAATTAAGGCACAAACGAGCAGATAGGTAAACCCTATTCCCGTGTAATTAGCAAACATGCAATTTTATTTGTAAACGGTAAAACATTTCATATAAGTTCAATATGCTCAATGAGGTATGTGTGACTTGCCTTGCTTCTTCAAAACTCTTTCGGAGACTTTTCCTCGTGAGCGCGATCTTCCGAAATGGTGGTATTTACACATTGACACGCAAAACAAGGAAAAACTCTAATAAAAACCAAATAAACAGTACATGGAAAGTAAACAAACATGTAGATCTCAATTTTAGATAATTTTACAAGTTGAATGGCTCAATTTGGAGTTCGTATGAATTAGATATGAATTTTATTGCGTAATTAATATGAATTATGACGTCATCCAAGGAGAGAGGTGGCATCGACAACGGGCCCCACTTGTCCGTGACTCAAAGGGGACGGGTGCACGGTAGACTGGGTCCATGCATGCATGGTCCACGGGCACACCATGTGGTAGCCACGTGGTGGCCATGGCGGACGGGCAGGAGGAGGTGGCGCCGACGTGGCGCCACGATGGCACCGACATGGGGCAAGGTGTGGACCGGGTGCACTAAAGGTAGGCCCACGTGTCAGCGGCACGGAACGGCCGGCTCATCATGGACCAAGATCACGGATGTGGTCCATGGGAGCGGGCGGTCCCGATCAGCCCGAGGCCCGATCGAACAATCGAGAAAGTCCGGGCAGCGTGCCCAGGCGGGCGCACCCGCCGGCGGCCGGCAGGTGGCGACGTTCGAGGTCGAGAGGCCACCGGCGGCGAGCAGCAGAGGGCGACAAGAGAGAAGGGAGAAGACGGATCTCACTGTGCCCGCGCGATGGCGAGGAGGCGGCGGGTGGGCGGCCGACGGCGAGGGGAGGCAGCGGCGTCCTCGGGTTCACGGCGACGATAGTGCTCCGGCGAACTCCAGCGGAGGAGAAGTGGTGGACAGACTTCGACTCGGCCTTGCGCACCCAACGGAGGCGACGCAGACCGAAGGCAGCGACCGAGGTGGCGACACGGCATGGCTGGAGTGCGGCGGCGATAGAGGAGAGAGAGGGAGCTTTCTGGGAGGGGCGACTAGGGCACAACGGCTTGGGAAAAGGAGGGGAAATGAAAGAGGAGACCAAGGGGATTCAATTTATAGGCTCGGGAGGTGGAGATCGATATGGGGATGGCGGCTAGAGCTTCAGGAAAATTGGTTTTTTGCCGGTAAAGTAGGAGCTCGAAACCGCATCGATTTGGGAGGATTTCTTTCGGGATTTTTCCCTGATTCTTGGGGGAAAAGGAAGAGAATGTTTAGGGGATCAAAACCCCTCAACTAATTTTGGAAACAGGGCACGGGATTGAGCGGATTTGGCGCGGAATGTGGTGGCGTCGGGCGGCTGGATGCCAGCTGGATGTAGGAGAAGGTACTTTAACGAAAGGGATGTAAACTAGACTTTTGTTGTCTTTTGTTTTTTGGGCCGGCTGGAGGGGGATGGAAAATGGACTGGGAGAGGGAGAGGAGGCAGGCCGAGCTGGCATGGGGAGAGAGAGAGGGGAAAAAGATGGGCCAGATTCGGCCCGATTCCAAGGAGGAGGATTTTAATTTGTTTTTTAATTTATTTAATTGATTAAATGATGTTTGTATTATTAAAATTATTTCTTGAGCTCCGAAAATTCGCAGGAAATTCCAGAGAGTACTTTAGAGTATGGAGAATATTAAGAAAATATTTCTAGCCATGATTTTTTAAAGAAAATTTTATTTCCCACATTAAATTCACTTGATTAATTTGCTTTAAAATTTAATATAAATTCTAGAAATGATTTATTTAATAATTTTTAATCCTGAATGAAAATCAGGACGTGACATATATAATAAAAAATTTAGATAAAAATGTATTGACATATATAATAACAAATAAATGTTGTACGCATATAATTAATTTTATGTAACATAACATAGGACATGCAATCATATATGGTAAAAGTCATAACTCACTTGGGTGGTAATATTTATAGTACACTATGATCGTTAGATTCATAAAAAATGTCATTCTCTAATTTATTCTAATTTATCCATATAATTTATAGATATTTATATGACTATATGTAGCATTCAATATTATCTTCATATATAATTAGTTAAGAGAATTCTAGATTATGTTGAGGAAAAAATATCTCCTAAATTCTAAAAAGTAGTTAAGCAATTTGATGTCATAGTAATTACTAGTAACTCATGTAAAATTACTGCTAACTAATATTATTAATATCTAATGATAACTACTACCCCTTCGTTTCATATTATAAGTCGTTTTGATTTTTTTTTAAGTCAAACTTACTTAAGTTTGATCTAGTTTATATTAAAATTATTAACATCTAGAACACTAAATTAGTTTCATTAAAATGAACATTTAATATATTTTGATAAAATGTTTGTTTTGGGTTAAAAATAATTATCTATTTGATTAAAAAACATTAGTTTAAATAACATATAAGTAAAAAGAAAAAACAATTAAAAAAGGTTAGAAAAGATATAAATATCTTATATTTCTAGATGGCCAAGTATCCGTGCGTAATTGTGCCTAAGAAGGAAGAGAAATCGTCGTGATGGGTCCCTCTAGGACATTTTCCCATCCGCTTGCTGTCGACTTCGACTCCTTGTGTGCTGTGGATTCCCTAGAGTTGTTATTAAAATCACCCGGTGTAATTGAAAAAATGTCTACCATCTTTTTGTTTCTAGTAGCTGAGATTAATTTCTCCTAATTAACTCTTGTAACAAGTGTTGATTTAGTGAGAAATTTTTTTCTTTTTTACCAATGAGATAAGCAACACAAATATGTATATCTCCATGAAACTGATTTATCCTCATTCTGCATATTGAAATAAATTTTGTCTCAGACAACGTTACTTGAAATTGATCTAATAAAAACAAGAAGAAAATGGATATGTTTTCTAGATTATATTATGCTTGCACGTTATTTTGGGAAAAGAGTGTGTTAGTTTTTTAGTGTTGGCTAGAGTGTAATTGCTATTATGAAAGGTGTCTTTAAAAAATAGTTTCCCTTTAATTCGATATTAATCAAATTAATTACGTGCGACTAAGGTGTCTTAATTGATCTTATCTGTAGAAACATAAGAATGACTATGAGTTTGCCAAATCCTTCTATAGGTTATCAAATGGTCTAGGTACTTCAGTGTCCGCCCGGGCGCACATGTGCAGCTCACAGCCCATGAACAACATGGTCCGTTTGGCTATGAGTCATGCTAACACGACCCATCTGGCCACGCGGTGCTTGGGCTGCTACCCGGCTCGACATGCCAACACGACAAGTGCATGTAGCAAGCCAACACGACATGGCTCAGGAATAGCACACGACCTGGCCCGTGTGGCACGATGGCAACCGACAACTGGCGAAGAACCGTCAGTCGAGCAATTGCCATTCGAGAAGGAGCCAGGAGGAAAGGAGAACGAAAGAATCGAGGAAACCAGGGGCTTAGGGCAGAGGAAGTGATGGTGGACACTCGTCGTGGAAGGCCTGCACAGTAGCTTGTGGCATGGCCAACCCCATTCGTGTGCACAACCGCTAAGTATGGCGGTCATTGTGGGCTCACCGGCTCAGGACGATGAAAGTAGGAAGTGAAGGGCCACGATGGTGCTTGACGAGGAGAAAGAGGAATGTGCTATAGGTGAGCGAAGGACCTCGTTAGAGCTTCGCCGAAGTTTGTGCAACAGGATGCAATGGATTCTGTTCGCATTTTTTTCTTGGTACATATCAAATTTGGGCTAATCGACCTCCACACAGTCCACGTAACCTAATTATGCCAGGCCAACACGACATGGCCCGACATCTTATTGGGCCGTGCCCAGGCTCCAGCCTTAACACATGAGCCAGCACGACACGCCCCATACGGTGAGCCGTGTCTAATCAGGTAGTGCCCAAACGTACCTATTATTTATTATCCACCATCTTAACCCTATAAAAAATAAAATAAAATCCACTGTCTCAAAGATCCAACCTCAGAGGCTCCATTTGAAAAATGATATTAAAACTAATAACTATATTATTTCTATTTTTCAGATTTTCACCGTTTGGGTAAAGTGGGGATGGGATGTGCTCGTGTGCAAGCAATCCGGGTGGATTGAGTGCTCGGCGAAATTACTAAATTACCCTCGCCATTTTGAGGCCTCTGTCGTGCGACCCCTCCTCGTCAGTTTGCCCTTGCCCGCCGCCGCCGCCGCCGCCTTCGCCTCCGCCGATCCCCATCCATCCCGCGAGCGAGCAGGGCGTCGTCGTTCCTCCTGCTGCTTCCGCCGCATCCATCCTGGTGAGCACACCCTCCGCCACCGCCGCCTGCGCCGATCCCCATCCATCGCGCGAGCGAGCGAGCAGGGTCGCCGTCGCTCCTCCTGCTGCTTCCGCCGCACCCGTTACGCACATCCTCTTTCCCATCTCTCTCTACCCACGCACTTTTTTCTCGAATTTGCGTTAACCCTAGCTTCTGTTCTAGAAATTTGCCTTAACCTTAATACTAATAACAGTTTGATGGTTCCCAAAAAGGTTTGGGGGTTCAACTGAACCCCCATGTCCCATGTTAGATCCGCCACTGGCGACGGGGGAGGGATTCTTGTGCTATTGGTAGGTTTCTTGCTTGAGCACTGTAAAATTGAAGTTGTTCTTCTCCTTCTTGAGCAGGAAAATGGTTGAGCACCTGTTCGAGGATATCTTCACTGTGACCAGGCTCGATCCTGATGGGAAGAAGTTCGACAGAGGTAATTTTATTTTTACCTGGCTGTATAATGAATTGAGCTCTGCATCTACTGCGTGGTTTGCTGTGCTGAAAATATGTCTCCGTGGGTGTTGTATTAGCGATGGCTTTGCTAGTTTTGAACCTGGCCATTTCGGAGTTCGTTTACATTGCTTAGATCTTTGAGCTATACTAAATGTTGGCGCAGATCTTTGTTTGAAGTAATGTTGTCCTTCCATGTCTATGTACAGTTAGTCGCATTGAAGCTCGCAGTGAGCAGTTCGACATGTACATGCAGTTAGATGTTGCTACTGAGGTCTATCCGATGCGTGCTGGTGACAGATTCACCATGGTTTTAGCTCCTACTCTGAATCTGGATGGAACTCCGGACACTGGCTTCTACACACAGGTGATGGGCCTTGTTCACCTTACAAGTTGATTTTGAAATAATGTGCCAATTGAATTATGGAAATGCCGCTAGAATGTATTTTAGTTGCCTAGAATCATATTCTTGTTTCACTTGGGCTTATATTCATTCAGGCACATATTAAAACTCCAGGCCGACGACAGAACGTCGACCATTTTCATTTAGGCACATATTTAATGGCCAGGACTCTGTGCATGATGCTAACATTAAATAATGTGCCAATTGAATTATGGAAATGCTGCTTAGAATGTGTTTTAGTTGCCTAGAATCATGTCCTTGTTTCACTTGGGCTGATATTCATTTAGGCACATATTTAATTGGCAGAACTCTGTACGTGATGCTAACATTATATATCATTTCCATCTTTCAGGCTGGTAGAAAAACACTTGCTGACAAGTTTGACTATGTCATGCATGGAAAGCTTTACAAGATCTCAGAAGACAGTTCCAGTGGTCAAGCTACCAAAGTGTATGGCTTTTATGAGCTTCAAAATTAGTCAAATTGCATTGTCTAGCAGGAGCATGGTCTATCATAATCTAGTAGGGCTTAATTGGGCTTTCTTTGCTCATTTTGCAACATATTCCAAATGAACTATAACCATGGTGATGAAGTGCATAGTTTTGATTATGAAATGGTTTCTTTAAGCTTCAGGATCCTTAATAGAATTTTCAGTATTTGGTTTTAGGAATAAAAGGCTGTTTTTTTTTTATTTTGAGTGCATCAAGATGGCCTTATTGATCAATAACTTCTATGGTCCAAGGTAAAAAAAGGTATCACTGCATTAGAAATATTGATGGGTCCTGCTTATTTTTAAATCCAGTTTAGAATGTATTACAGTCCAGTTCTTAGTTTTTTTTTTCAAAGAAAAGATGTGAAATTAGTTGAAGCAACTAGCTTAGAATGATTTTGCTTTTTTTTTTGGGTGCACTAAAGGCTATTCTTACATATACTTTTTTTGAAAGAAGAAGACAACTCCATTAATCATGTAGCCCAGCTGAATTGCTAGCTACCAAATTACAAACAACATCTGGGAATCCTTCAAGCCAAACAAAGTGGCTTTGTAAACCCAGGGAAGCTCCAATCTTAGCAAGCTCATGCGCAGCACGATTACATTCTCTAGGACAATACATAACTTGATGGACATCAAAATTCATTGAAAGCATAAATTTGGCTTCTCTAATGATGGCTATTCTTACATTGGTATCATGTCATATCAACAAGGTTAATATAATCACAAGCTAAAGAACCCAGGTGTTCAGTTTGTTGGAACAGTTAAGATGCACACCGTTGCTGTCTCTACTGTTTTGGTTGATGTCTCTGCTGTTTTGGTTACTTGGTTGATTCAATTCAAGTGCATTCACTTCACTAATTGTATCGTTGTCATGTGAATCATGTTATATGAAAATAAGTATCTTCAAAGAACAAATTTTCTACTTGCCAATTTGTAAATCTGGCCTTAAGCTACAGATCTTGTACTGGACTACTGTTAATCCTGTATCAAGTTTTTTTCGAAACATAATCCTGTATATCACATTTTTTTTGAAACGTAATCCTGTATCACGTGATTTTATCAACTCCCTTTGTGCTATGAATTCTAATTAATTGCCTTCTTTTTCATTCTAGGGAGATCTATGCATCATTTGGTGGCCTTCTGATGATGCTCAAGGGTGACCCCTCCAGTGCCGCTAGCTTTGAGCTGGACCAGAGGCTGTTCCTCCTCATTCGAAAGGTGTAGGATGCACTATCTACCTAATAACCAGTGATGATGGTTAACTTTCAGGCTATATCCAGCCTGATCTCCATTTGATGGTTTCTCGTCATGCTAATCGCGCAACTTTGTATCAAACATCACAAATATTTGTTGAAACATAACTCATTTAAGCATGTTGTGCGAAATTGTGCCGTTGTTTTGCATTTGGTACACTGCATTGTGCAGGTTGTCCTTGTGGGTATTTATCAGGGGGTATGACATTGCGTGACTGAAACTTCACATACTCGTATCCTCAACTCTGATGAGTACAATGGACCACCCAATCTGCAGCAGCAGATCAATGAACAACGGATGTATAGCTGTGGCTGCCTGGCTGGCTGGTACTCCACTACTCCCTACATACTTTTGGATGGTTACAAAGTTCACATGCCATTTCCTTCCAGGTCCTCCTGAGGACAGGAACCAGTTGCAGCCCAGGAGCAGAAGCCTTTACTACTACCATATATAGAGAGCAGGATATGAATTGGGGACAGCTTTTGATTTAATAACCTACTAGCTCCTGCAAGGCACAGAAAGGCTCAAGAACCATTGCCAAGAAACACAAAGAGATTGGAGATGGCTGGACCACTGTCTCTTCAACAAATTTTTTTTGAGAGCTGGAAAGGGCTCTGTACCAAGAACAATCCATGGAGAGCAGCTCCTACTCATTACACCTAGGAACAGTACTCACTCACCATATATACTGCCACAGCTTTTTTTTTTCCTGGGATCATATCTTCAGAGATTTCATGCTTCAAATTTTGGTGGCCATCTTTATTATGTGCTGCTAGTATTTTGTACATCTGCTATCAGTACTGATTTTGAGCCTAAATTTAAACCTGTCATCAATTCAAGAATCAAATGGCTGTGCTAATAAACAACAAGGACAGAGACAAGAGAGTACAAGAGCATTTATGCATGCTGGTTCGAAGAGACTGTTGATGAGTAGGAACAGTGTATTCTGAGCAACTAGTAATTAAAAAGAATCATACATATATTGTGCTCAGTATGGCTATTAACTAAAGCCCATTCTGTCATGAGGATACAGGCCCTACACAGCCACAAGAAATTACTACTCTTTTTCTGTAACTTTCTACGCAGAAGGATACAATCAAAATCTTTTACTTCAGAGTTCAGGAGATCACATCTTGTGAAGCTTTTGAGGTGGAAAGAAGCGATCCTCAGACATGATGAACTGCAGAATCTTCCACTTGTGGAATCGAAACAAACACCCCATGGAGGAATAGCTGATGAGGACAATTCTTGTTTCTGATAGAAATGAAACCAACACAACTAGACAGAATATACACCCAAGTGCTGGCAGACAAAAGCTCAGAGAAGAAAGGAGCAAATAGAATTCATCAGCAAAAAGATATAAAAAAATGCTAATACTCTACTTGCTAACTTAGCTATCTAGTCCACGATGAATAGAGGTGATAAGCAGTTGAGCACCAGCAGAGAACTCACTATGCAACTGCAACACAAATGGCTACATGCTGCTTGCTGCTTAAATTAATTGCAGCTCACTGGGTCACTGACCCTGTATCTGTATACATTCTTGCCTTGATTGCTAGCTTCATTGCAACTCTGCATGCTTGATTGCTAGCTAGCTTTCTTGCTCAGCTCTTCGATTTGCATTTGCTGTTGCTCGTCTTCTAGCTTGGCCATCGCAATGAACTTCTTGCCGCGCGATCATCACCTGTTGTGCAACGGGTTCGGACCCGTCGGCACGACGCGCTTGTCGTCGTCGGAGCATGGAGCGCCGCCGTGGCCGCCGCTCTTCTCCTTCCGGCTCTTACACGGCACGCCGCCGCCGCCGGCGGCGGCTGCTGCGTCGAAGGCAGTCGAGCAGCCACCACCTCTGGCCTTCGCCACGGAGCGATGCACGAGATGCAGGGAGGACGCCGCCGCCGACGACGCCGCTGCCGGAAGCTGCCCCCTGTGGGCGTGGCCGTGCGCGCGGTGCCTGGACGACTGCAGTGACCTGGCCGCGCTGGCGGCGGCGAGCTGCAGCACGACGACGGCGAGGCACAGTGCGGCGGCGCGTGCCGGCCACCGCCGCCTCCTCATGGGCAGCTAGCTTAGATAGCTCGCTCCACGCAGAGGTGGCGCCGTGGCGCGCGCGCGCGCGCTCTCGCTCACGACTACGTACGTCTTGTTGTTGATGGTGTGGAGAAGAAGAGGGAGAAACACGCAGGTGAAACGAACACTCGCCGTTTTTAACAGCGCTGCGCGCGCGCGTGTTGTGGTGACCACCATACTACTGACAACTACTACGGCTACCAATATTAACCACATTTTCTGAGGACAATTAATTAATTAATTAACCAAAACTGCGCTTGCCAGAGGACAGAACACACGATGGAATTAAACATGTTTATTATGGGAGGATTTAAGTCGATCAATGGGAGGAGATCGAGGTAATTAATAACTGTACATGTGTGTAAGGGTCCTAGGATTTTTACAGTTTTGCAAAAGAAAGGCTGCAGTGCACCCATGATCCTGATGCAGCTATAGCTAGTGCCACACCCAACCACATTGATGAGCCTTCAATCCCCCATCCTCCCCTCACCTTGTGCATGCATTCATGCGTATACTCTTTTTATCTCAAAATAAACAAATCTAATCCGAGATATGACGCATGTCGTACTATGAATTTATATTGTTGATACATCTCGTATTAGATTTGTTTGAAAATAAATCTAGTGTTACAAGTATTTGTCTAAATTCATCTTTAGAATTTGATTCTTTCAGATTTCTGAAAGGAAGGAAGTATATCTCTAAATCTAGAGAGAGAACAGGACATTGCAGAGCTCACTCTCTTGTGTATGCATCAATGCATGGGCCGAGATGACGACGGAAATGCATGCCGGGTTTGACTGCCTTTTGCATGCTACCTCACTGGTGAGATCGATCGATCGATCGATCAACACAGTGTACGCATACTCCATGTGTTACTCGAATTCTTCTCCGTTTCCGGCGGCCGTGTGACCGTGTCCGTGCCCATAATTCTTCAGGAGCTTGATGGCCTGTACTCTTCAGTTCGTATTACTCCTTGGGTATCTCTCTCTGTAGGGTACAGTCTACAGATAGACTCTAGTGTGTGTGTGTGTGTGTGTGTGACGATAATAATGAGTGCTCATCGGTGGTTGGTTCATTGCATGTCGATGTCTATAGGGAGTGGACTATGGCCCTGTTTAGTTCCCTTCAAACTTCAAACTTCAAACTTCAAACCAATCACATCGAATGTTTGGACACATGCATGAAGTATTAAATGTGGACGAAAAAAAAAACCAATTACACAGTTTACGTGTAAATTGCGAGACGAATCTTTTGAGCCTAATTGCACCATGATTTGACAATGTGGTGCTACAGTAAACATTTGCTAATGATAGATTAATTAGGCTCAAAAGATTCGTCTCGCAATTTCCAGGCAGAATCTGTAATTTGTTTTGTTATTAGACTATATTTAATACTTCAAATGTGTGTCCGTATATCTGATGTGATTTGATGTGATGTTTTTTGAAAAAAAAACTTTGAAACTAAACACGGGCTATGTACCTGTCCAACGATAGGCAGCACTGAAAACATGCATTACAGTAGTAGCAGACTAGCTAGCACTGAAGAAAATGTTGCTGCTGCTGCTTCTTGTACTGTATTTTCATCTTCGTTTTCTTTTCAAGGTGTTGAAACTGCACTGCACCGTTTTCATCTGAAAGGCTACAACTGAAAATACCTCACGCAGTTTGTATGCGCTACTGTACGTATACTAGCTAGTGTCTACTATGTATTCTGTTTACATGTATGCGTGTGCTTATACTGACTGACCAGACGAATTGTTAAATGATTTCATGAGTTTTGACGCAGTTTGCTGCTGCTTCTTGGATTTCAGCTCCTGCATCTGCATGCTTGTTTTGGCATGGGGCACTTGATTCAGAAAGAGACAACAAACCGTCTCGGGAATTACGATTCGATCAGATACAACAAAAATTCAACATGAATATCATCCAATGCTTCCAGTTTCTGAATCCGTGAGAAAAACCCTCGCTGTTTCATATATACATGCATGGCTGTCAAAATCATATCAAGCTCTGCTTAACATTGATCACTTCTCTTGTGGGATCGAGCTGTGACCGATGTTGTAAGTAAAAGCTGTTTCCTTGGCCCATTTCCTGTGCTGTTTCTTACTACACGTTCTATAGCGTTTGTCTGATTACAATTACTGCCATATAGATAGGTAGCGAGGGATGGGCCGGTACGTGAGTTGCAAAGCCTGGGCACAACTGATGCATGCATAGCTCAAAGCTAAACTTATTTATGTTTCTGCCTTTATCCAGTTCCTTTTTTCCCTTTACCTTTACAAGAATGAGCATGGCTATGCATGAATGCATGGTGACCGAGTATTCGAGTGAGTGAGACAAGCATCAGCAACAAAGAGGCCTCCCAAATGAGCTATAGGAGATACATAGTATTATATGCATGGTTCACTGCAATATGATAAACAAGCATATCGTATCGAGATACTCCTTCGGTCCTTCCTATCATAAATCTTTTGACATCTGAAACAAGATTTTGATCAAACCTTTTAAATTCTAACAATCAACTTATATCATAATAAATTTATAAAATTTAATAAGTTTATGATATTATGATAATAATTTTTCGAGGAAATTTTTTTCACCGGTACAGCGGAAAAATGTCGATCGATTTTTATTAAATTTAGGAAAAAAGAAAAGGGTACATTGCAGCGTAGGGTGCCGTGAACAACAAACTCTATACAAGGTGATCACTAGGATTTTCGAGGAAAATTATACGTATGCCTGGCTGTCCTTATATAGCTTCTAGAGTTGATGTCGCAACAATCTTGTTTGTTGTAAATTTGTAAATGAGGCACTCCTATCTTAATAAATTTCAGATGGTGTTTTTTTTGCCGTCCCAGCGAAAAAATTATACGTATGCCATGTCTTTCTTTTTGCTTTTAGACTATGTATTTAAAAATTGATAGTCAAAATTTAAAAGTTCGATCAAATCTTGTCTCAAACCTTAGATATTATTTTTCCTGGAGGGTTATGTTGCAACATATATATCCAGCATTTAAAAATCCACTGAACTGTACTCGTATTTGTTGGGACTGTTCATCGAGAGCTTTGAAAACGAGCTGCCCTAGAAAGATTGGTCCTTTTCAGACGTCGAATCATTCGCTGCATTTCCGCGGGGGTACATAGAGTTGCCATAAATGGCTCGAAGCAATGGCAGCAATGGTGTCCCCATGGCCATGGATGGAGGCCCCCTCTATTAATTTGCTGTGGTAATTTAAGTACTAACATCAAAAATTCAGAATAGCAGCAGTACAGTACCCATTCTCTCTTGCACTGCAGACCTGGAAATTGATGAAAATCGATCGAGAGCATTCATTCATCTCGCCATGGTTAGTTGCAGACACGATGAATCATTGTAAATGAAACATCCAGTAGCTGAAAAACTGATTTTTTTTAAACGACCCGTATAAGATAGTGCGATGTTTCGTATTAATAGAACATGAATAATTTTATAAGTCTACAACCCTGGGAGGTTATAGCTAGGAAAACCAGATCTCGCTATTGAAGAAACAGAAACACGACATCCCTAAGAAAATGGATCTTCTAAACAACATCTTTAGGAAAGATATGACATTGAAAGTGCCGTCGCTGCTCACCTTGAGAAACCAGAACGTAGTTTTCACCTGAAGAAATCCATCAAGGTAGACAGAGAAGATCACTCAACAATGCCCCAAGGGAAAAGCGGCGCCCGCAAGTGACCATTGCTGGCCCGAAGAGACTGGGCTTTCACTCGTGATCTTTTTGTCCGCCCGTGTCGATGTTGCCTGCTGGAAACAAAAGCCACCACCAACTGTGCACCTTCGACGCGCTGCCACCGCGCCAACGCCTCGTCGTCGGCCGGCCATCAAGTAGGACCTCTACCTTCGTCGTGCTCCAAATCCATCCACGCAGTTGAGTTGGAAAAGAAGAGGGTGAGAGAGAAAAATGGATCCCCTTTCCCCCGCACTAAGTGGCCATCCTGTGGTGGCAAGGCACCGCTACAGGAGGACTAGCGTTTGGATCGAAGCCCACCGCAGGTCTGCATGTCCACCTCACGGCACCACCGTCACTGCCACCTCGGTTGAACTGCTCGCATGTTAGGTCGCCTATCCGCGTCGCCGTCGGCTCATCCTATAGCCCCTGCCGCCGCCGAAACTCCAGTGGGAGCGCTTGCGCCACGCCAGCCAGCCGCGGCCTCCCGTCGCCCGCACCACGCCGCTTCCCCCACTGTCGCCGCGCCTGCCTCCTGCCGCTGCCGCCACGCCAACCCACGCCGGGTCGGCCTCCCGCCAGCCTCTTGTCGATCGCGCCTCCCGCCGTCGCCGACTGCGCCACTCCGCGCCACAGTGGCCGCCGGCTACTCGGTGCCATGCCGGGCGTCAAATCTAGCGTGTCGCTGTCGCTCATGCCGCGTCGCCGTCTTAGCGCTCGGCGCTGCCTTCCGCGCACGTCGCCGCCTCCCGCAGGACCACCCCATCGCCGCGCCCGATCTAGCACCCTGCCGCCAGATCCGCTCGGCCAGCGTCTCAGTCCGGCCGCGTTGCCCGGATTCACGCTACCGCGGCCTCCTACGGCACGCAACCGTCTTCGCCGCTCTTCCATGGCCAGCTCGTCGTGCCGACTTCAACCACTGCCTCCTAGCAACTCTCCGCCGCTTGCCCACACTGTCGGGAGCACCGCCCGGGTGTTGCTCCCTGCCGTCGCCTTCCTAGATCTCCGCGGCTCGCTCCGGCGGCGACGATGCCAGGGGTGGGGCAGTCGGGGACGGGCGGCGGCTAGGGTTTTCGCCACCCGGTCGCCCGTGCGGGGAGCGATGTGGGTGGCCCAGTGGCCTCCAAATGTGTTTGCGGAAAACTGGTTAATTTCCATGTCAAATGAAACATGCAGCCGTTCAATGCAGGATAATATCATTTTCCATGCAGTACTGTCCGACATGTACAAATGCTGAAAAATTTGGAGTCTGTAGAGATGATTTAATTCCTGCAGCTCCTACGTAGGGGCCGGACCCCCAGTGGACAATTTGTACTTGACAATTGACAGTAACTTTCCTTCAGCAGTACAGACAAACCCATAGATGAATCTTCCTTACAAACTTTCAAGCAACCGTCTGGTTAAAAACTAACATACACAGCTGGTGTTTCACAAGCTTCTCAACTTCTTGTTTCGATCTTCCTAAAAATACAAATTCATAATATTAGAACATGTGTCATATTTTGTATGTGATTTTTTTTTTACGGAACGAAGGGGGTAGTAGAGAAAAAAGTACGGCCATATCAGTTTGCTGGACTTCTGTGCTGAAATCACCCTGGCATTTAACAACGTCAGTACATTGGTAGGCAAACAGCCTAACACTGTCAATAACCGCATAATTCCAACTCGAGGGAAAACATTGCAGTATGGCCGCACAGTGGAGATCTGGTTAAAAAAGACAGTAAACTAGTGAAGAGGAGACTTCAACCCTCAAATTATTACTATTATTCTGAAGCCTGAAAAGGGTGGCACATTTAGTCATTAACTCCTCAACATTTCTGCAAAACACTGTCCTATCGTACAAGCAAGCATGGTGAACAGAAAATAATATTGACATAAATCCAACACCTGAAATACAGTGTATGTACACCATTCAAACACAGCTCAGAAGATGGGCGGTGTAAAGCTGCCGGTTAGAAATACAGTCAGAAGCTAGTAGTAATTTTGCACAGACAATTTATTAGAGGTGGTACAACTTCACATATGTACAATAAACTGAACCATTGGTCCATGGTAGATTGGCTGTACTACATACATTGCAGAGCAAATCTAGTGATACTTCATGATCAAATCTCCCCCCGGTAGCCACCACCACCGTAGTAATCACTTCTTGCTCGAGCAAGCGTGACACTGTTCTGGAGCTGCTGCTTGGGGCATGCCTCGATGCGATGACCAAGGCCACCACAAAACGCACAGCCCTTCACACCACTCTGCTGTGCAATGGCCACCTTATCATCCTCCTGTGGATCATCAAGATCAGCCAGAATTGGTGGTAACCTTTGCTTTGATTCGATGAGCAGTTGCTTCAGGTCAAGAAGCGTCGTCTCTGTCTGGATCTTGTTGATGAACGTCGTCGCAACGCCGGTCTTCCCACGCCGTCCCGTTCTGCCAATCCGATGCACATAACTCTCTATCTCGGCAGGCATGTCGTAGTTGATCACATGCTGGATATCAGGGATATCAAGGCCTTTGGATGCAACATCTGTAGCTACCAATACATCCTTCTCTGAGGCTTTGAATGATTTAAATGCGTCTTTTCTTTCCTCATCATCTTTTCCTCCATGGATTGCAACAGCTTCTACCCCTTTCAGTAGAAGAAATTCATGGATGTAATCGACATCGGCTTTGTGCTCGCAGAAAACCAGCACAGGGGGTGGGGTTTTCTGGAGACACTCAAGGAGGTATATGATTCTTGCTTTCTCCTTGACGTACTCAACCTCTTGGATGACATCAAGGTTTGCTGCTCCAGCTCTTCCCACATTGACAATGATTGGTTTCACTAGCGCACTCTTTGCAAAATTCTGGATCTTCTCTGGCATGGTGGCAGAGAAGAGGAGTGTCTGCCTCTGTGCCTTGAAATGGTCGAACACCTCCCTGATGTCGTCCTCAAATCCAAGATCGACTAGTCTGTCAGCCTCATCTAGTGTTAAATACCTGAACATATGAAGAAAATTATTGAGAAGATTCAAATAATCAAGGAATGAACAAATGGTTTAACTACTGGAAGCATCCAATCAGTACATTTGGCTATGCTGTGAGGTTCAAAACTGAAAGGAATCAAAGTAGATTCAAGACACATCTGCAGCTTTCTTTCCATCTTGTTTGATTTTTTCAGCTTTGAGCATCCACATTTCTATTACTTTCATATGGTTAGCAGACAAAATCCTGTTTTACACAAGCACTTTATCGTCTATGCGTCTTTGGGAATCATTTTCAGGCGAAACAAAAGTAAAGCACCATAATTCAGAATCGAATATTAGCATCTCTCCACACGGCCTTCGAAATGACTATTCTTACTTGAAAGTTGTACTTATGATTCATCTTCACCCTAAATTAAGCTGATCATTAATTTTGGCTGAATTTCAATTTCCAGTTGTGTGACAAGCTATAAGGAAGAGACCATCTCTGCAGTTTGCATATAACCGTTTCTGTTCTACAAATGTAGTGTTTTGACTTTTGACAAAGTGATAAGCAGTAGTAAAAACCATTTTCTACAATTATATAACTATAAACTGAATACTGTTTAGCTGTTCATACTTAAAAAAACCCCACCATTTCCATGATACTGAACATATGAACATAGCACTATAAATACTAATTTGATGAGAGAACAATTAGCCATGGAAGCAGGGCATTCCTGAAGAAATCAGTGCACCACATACCTGCAGTTATCAAGATTCATCTTCTTCTTGGAGAGCAAATCCTTGAGCCTCCCAGGCGTCGCCACTACAATATGCACTCCTTTCTTCACCACCTCCATCTGCGTCCTCATGTCCACTCCCCCGATGCAGAGCAGCGGCCGTATCTCCGGGTACCCTGCCTCCCTGAGAGTCCCGAGGAACATCTCGATCACCTCGTACGTCTGCCTCGCCAGCTCCCGCGACGGGCAGACGATGAGCCCGAACGGGCCCTCGCCGGGAACGATCGGCATCAGGATCTCCTCCTGCAGCGCCGCCATGATGAGCGGAAGCACGAACACCAGCGTCTTCCCGGACCCCGTGAACGCGATGCCGATCATGTCTCGCCCGGAGAGCGCGACGGGGAGCCCCTGCACCTGGATTGGTGTCGGCTTCTCGATCCCCTTGGCACGGAGCGTGCGGAGGATGGGCTCCGGGAGGCGGAGGTCATCGAAGCTTCGAGACGGCGGGGGCACGTCGTCGCCGTCGACGAGGATGTGCCACTTCCGGCGCAGCGCGTCGGCGCGGGACCGTGGCATGCGGCGGAGGCGCAGCGGCGGCTTCCACCCCGTGGGGATCGGCTCGGAGTAGGTGATCCCCTTCGCGATCTCGCCGACGGGCATGAGGGCCTTGCGATCGGAGAGGTGTTCGATCATCTCCCTCTCCTGCTGGAGCAGCCGCTCGGCCGGGGTCACCTCGGGGGCCTCGCGCTTCAGCTTCGTGGCCTTCACGAGCAGGCTCGTCTTGAACGCAACCTCACCCGCCGCCGGCGACGAGGTGGAGGGCGGCGGTGGCGGTGGCGGGGCTGCAACTGCAACTGCGTTCGTGGTCGGCGGTTTAGTGGCGCGGCGGAGGCGTTCGGCCTCCATGGCGCGGCGCTTGGCGATGGGGACGTACTCCTCGTAGTCCTCCTCATCGCTGTCGGTTGTTCCGCGGCGGGGCGAGGCGGCGGCGGCCATGGCGGGATACGAGTTGGACGGAGGCGATTCGCCCAGGGAGAGGAAGTGGTGGCAAAGTCGGTTTCGCCTCGAAGTCGCTAGATTTGATAGCTCAGCGTGTGGAGGCCCAATACAAAGGCGGTTTCACGTTGAAATAAGTTCACTTGAGGTCCCTTCATTCGGCGTGACAGTAAGTTTACATTTGGTCCCTCATATGTCGCCGAGTATGAAAATTGAGGACCTAAAGTGAACTTATTCCTTTCACGGTGAGTTTGTGACGAGATTCTTGTTGAATTTTTTTTATTTTTATATATACTTTTTAAAAGATTTACAAAAATAAATTATCGTTTAAAGTTTTGCAAAAATATACTCCTCCCGCCCTACCGTAAGGTGGGACATATAAATCGTCCTACAATAGAATAATCTATGTGATGTGAAACTCCGCGGGAGGGACGTGCCATGTCAATTTTGCAAGCAACCATCTCCTGAGAATAAATCATCCTTCTGTAGGACGATTTATCATCAGGAGATGGCCGCTTGCAAAATTGCCACATCGTAAAGTTTGATGATGCTTGGAATACGCAATGGCAAGCAGACGGCCTCCTCCCGACGATAAATCGCCTTAGGAGAGGGCGATTTATCCTGAAGAGAGGGCCACTAGCAAAATTGCCACGGCACGCCCCTCCCACAAGGTGTCACTTCACCTAAATTGCCTTACCCCACCCTACGGTAGGACGAGAGAAGTATATTTCTGTAAAACTTTGAAACGGAAATTTATTTTTTAAATATTTTAAAAAATAAATATAAAAATAAAAAAATTTATTCCTATTCCACGTGTACGCGCCAGCAAACTAAGACGCACGCATGCGGGGTTCAAACCCATCTACGATACGTTTTTTTTCTTTTTGGAAACGCTAGATGTTAGCGTAACTAACTGTATTAGCTATTAGTTATGAGTAATGACGGAAATTAAGATAAGGTTTTTCTTTTTTTTCCGGAAGGTTTTTTTACTAACAGATTGAAAGAAATAAACTTCCAAATAAAATTTAAAATTTTCTATTAAAAATTAGAAAATGTACCTAAAATTTAAAACTTTCAACTTAAAATTTGAGACTCTAAACTCAAATTTTAAAAATTTTCAACTCGAAATTTGAATTTTCAAGTTAAAATTTGAAGACTTTCAACTTAAATTTAAACTTTGAAGTCAAATTATGAAAATTTTCAACTCAAACTTTGAAACTTTGAACTCAAAATTTAAATTTTTAAGTCAAAATTTGAAAACTTTCAACTCGAAATTTGAACTTTCAAGTTAAAATTTTAAAACTTTCAACTTAAGATTTAAACTTTAAAGTCAAATTTTGAAAACTTTCAACTAAACTTCAAAAATTTTCAACTCAAAGATTCGAGAACACATGTGCTGAAGATTAAAAAAATCAGAAAAAACGCGAAAAAAAAAGAAAAACAAGCCAAGAGAAGGGGGCGTCAAAATAGGGGAAAATCGCAAAAAAAAATCGTGGGCGTGTGGGAGGGGGCGCCAGCTGGCGCACGCGACAGCTCCGTTGCTAACACATATGTGCGAGACAGCATCCCCCAGTTTGTGATGCTGCTGGGCCAAGTTCCCAACTCCGAGTAGATGTGGGCTTTATGTGGCCAACCGCCGCGATCGGTCTTAGTAACGGCCTGGCTCATTTTGTTGGTTATACTCATCCCATGAATGAATGGCCAGGGATTGGAATAAGTTCACCAGACGTCCCTCACCTTTACGTCGAGTCTGTGTGAGGTCCCCAATCCGAAATACCAGAAATCTTTACTCCTCAACTATCACAAACCATTCAAAAAAAGTCCTGAGGTAGTATCAACCCAATTTTTCCCCGTTTTTACTAACGTGGCATATGGTGGGCCCCACATGTCAGCGTCATCTTTTTTTCCCAACCACGCACGCAAGGTCAACTGCTCGGCAAGACAGAGGAAGGGAGAGAGGGGAGGTGGGGTGTGGTCACCAGCGATGTAGGTGAAGACGGGGGTCTCGAAGCCGGCGAGGCAGGTGTCACACCAGACACGGCCGCGGACGACGAAGCCCGCGCGGTGGCGGAGGGGAACTACGCGAGCGCGCACAGCATCGTACCCAGGACAAGGAAGAGGGAGAGCGCGCGGAGGGACGCCAGTGCTGCTGCCGATGTCGACGATGAACTCGCGATTGAAGCTCAGCGGCTGTCACGCCCCAAAACTAGCCCCGACGGAGGCCAGATTAAGGCTATCCAAATTAACCTGTATGCCTGTATCAGTTCTAGGAAATAGCGCTGATACAACAGGAAGATTGAATATCACAACAACAGCGGTCTCTTTATTAAAAGTAGAATTACAACCAGGATTGGAACTGCGGACAGAACCCGAGTTCGCAACGACAGTACAAAAAGGCGGAAGCGGAAAAAGGCGGAGACTGGCCTTAAGCCACAAGCAAAGCCTTGGGGAAAGGCCGAAACCCTACTACTGCTCGTATACTGCTTGCTCCTGGAAGAACTCTTCATCAATAGGGTCCACTTCATCGTCTTCGAGAACTGGGGGGGTTTATTTATATAGAGCAAGGGTGAGTACGGGAGTACTCAGCAAGTCAGGGGAATTAAGTGTTTTATGCAAGCTTCAAAGGAAAGCCAGTTGTTTTTTCACAATTGTTTTTAGTTTAAGACTTTCAGCAACATCTAAGTGAGTGCTTCTCAATGGCACGGACGAGAAAGTGCGTCTTATCCGGCCGGAGCAGTGAAATTGTATCGATTGAATCTTGTCGGCACGAGAGGCTCCCTGCCAATCGTTCATCGACCCCGGCTGCACCAACAGCCACAACTCAAACACGTCGGCACGAGAGACTCCCTGCCAATCATTCACCGACACCGGCTGCTCCAACAGCCACAAATCAAGCATGTCGGAACGAGAGGCTCCCTGCCAATCGTTCACCGACACTGGCTGCTCCAACAGCCACGCTTAAGCACAGAAGGGATTCTCACACCAACAGCAGTTCACAAATTAGTTAACAAAACTACGCTAAGGAATCACCTCACATCCGCCCATGACCGTGGGCACGGCTATTCGAACAGATATTAAACTCTGCAGAGGGGGTACACTTTACCCACACGACGTTACTAACCCCGAGCCACCCAGCCCGTGACTCTCAGCCACGTCTGGCGACCTTGAGGCTTTCACGACAAGGCATTTCGAAAGCCGACTCAGGGCCATCTTATGCCAACGGGAGAGGTCCCACGGACCAACACCAGATTAAGTCCCAGACCATACTATGCCAGGAAGCCCAGGGGTCCTCCCCAACACCACCCCGGCGAATCCACTTGTCCCTTGGCATCAAGATTTCCCTGGCCTAGCTAATTACTCAGCCAGGGACGTCCCATATCACCCATGTGGTCGTACTTGACATATGCTCGGATGTAATTCCCAAGGAATCGGTTCTTAGAGCGAGAACGGGCAGACCGTACCTCCAGTACGTCTCCCGTACCGCGAGTTTTAGAAACTCACTTTATTTTCAAGGCATCGATCCAAGTGTCGGGTTTTCCAAGCATTTTGTAAACTCAAGTTTTACCCAATTGACCAATTTTAAATTTGGAGGGGAGTCTCGATATTCATACGCGAGGTACGGATACCGAGGCCTCACTTGAGGGGTGACAAGGGTGTTAGGGTATTCAACATTCAAGGAGGGTATATGCAGCAAATGGGTAGGGCCTGACGGTTATATTGCAAACCGAGGCAAAGTGCAAAGTGTAACCTAAAGAATGCATAGTTTGCGAAATCAAAATACTTAATTTTAAATTATAGGTTCAATTGATCAAAGGTGACTTGCCTTGCTTGAGATCTTGAGCTTCTTCCTCGAAATCTGCGCACTGCGGGTCTTCTGGCTTCGGAACTACACGTGAAACGAGACGACTCAACACAAATGACCACTAAGTGTGCCATTGGATAGATCTCGATTTTTGAGGAATTTTGAAAGTGGAACGAAGTCCATCGGACGAACGGTTGAGGAGATATGAATTTCCGAAGATTAAATGATTTTGTGTCTAAAGGAAAAGGAATTATTAATTCCCTGGAAAAGAAAAAGAAAGGAGGGACGCAATTTGGACTTTATTGCGAGGGAATCGGCCCAAGGCCGAACAAGGGAGGCCGATGGACCGAGGAGGCCGATGGGCCGGAGAGGAGAGGGGCGGCCAATGGATGGGCCGACTACCCAAAAGGATCGGCCCACGGTTGATCGGCACGCGAGGGGGAGGCCGATGGGCCGAGGCCGATGGCGCACGGAGCCGAGTGGTGCACGGCCTGGTCCGGGAGGGAGGCCGACCGGGCCGGCGAGAGAGGAAGGCCGAGCGGGCCAAGGGGGAGCGAGGGGGCCGACGGGCCGAGGCACCTAAGGGAGCAGCTCCGAAAACTCGGCACGGAGAAGATCTTCGCGTTCCCAAGTTGCCTCATCCTCTGAGTGGTTACTCCACTGCACCTTGTAGAACTTGACGGCCTTTCTTCGAGTCTGACGTTCAGCCTCTTCGAGAACTCTGATGGGTCTTTCTTTATAGGTCAGGTTCTTCTCCAGTTCTATATTTCCCAAGGGAACTTGTTCCTCTGGAACACGGAGACATTTCTTTAACTGGGACACATGGAACACATTATGCACGTCTGTCAGTCCTTCAGGTAGTTCGAGCTGGTAGGCCACTTCGCCACGTCTGGCGGTGATGAGGTAGGGGCCGATATAGCGAGAAGCTAACTTGCCGGACATCCCAAACCTCTTTAGACTACGGAGTGGAGACACTTGTAGGTACACGTGATCTCCTACTGCAAACTCGAGATCACGTCTCCGATTATCTACATAGTTCTTCTGTCGGGTTTGTGCTGTCTTTAAACGGTCTCGAATCAGCTTGACTTGCTTTTCAGCTTCCTTTAGAATGTCAGGTCCGAACACTTGTGCTTCGCCTACCTCATTCCAACACAACGGGGTGCGACACTTTCGTCCGAACAAGGCTTCATTTGGGGACATCTGGATACTGGATTGGTAACTGTTGTTGTAGGAGAACTCAGCGTAGGGGAGACAACGATCCCATGTGCCTTCAAAGTCCAGGGCACACGCCCGAAGCATGTCCTCCAAGATCTGGTTAACTTGTTCTGTCTGCCCATCTGTCTGTGGGTGGTAGGCGGTACTGAAGTTTAAGTTGGTACCCATTGCCTCGTGTAACTGTTGCCAGAACCTTGAGGTCAACTGAGTGCCTCGATCTGACACTATCTTCTTTGGGCAACCGTATCGGCAAACCACGTGGGTCATGTATAGGTCTGCCAACTTTTTCCCATCGTAGGTGGTTTTCACTGGTACAAAGTGAGCTGCCTTGGTTAGGCGGTCCACGATTACCCAGATGGAGTCATACCCGCTAGGGGTCCTTGGTAAACCGGAAATGAAATCCATACCGATCTCTTCCCATTTCCACTCGGGAATTCGGAGGGGTTGTAACAAACCGGCGGGTTTCTGATGTTCGACCTTTACTCTTTGGCAAATGTCACATAAGGCTACATACTCTGCAACATCTCGCTTCATTCCAGCCCACCAGGAGTATTCCTTGATGTCTTGGTACATTTTGGTACTTCCGGGATGGATGGAGTAAGCAAACTCATGAGCTTCTCTCAGAATGAGGTCCTTTAATTCCTTTTTGGCTGGCACGCAGATGCGGGATCTGAAACAAATAGTACCCTGGTCGTCGATGGTAAAACCTTTGAGTCTCTTCTTGCGGATCTTATCCTTCATTTCTTTTATGTCCTCATGTTCTCGTTGCGCTTCTCGAATTTGAGCTTCTAGGGTAGGTTGCACTGTAAGACTGGCAAGGTTTCCGGTAGGGACCATGGTCAATTTCAACTTCTCGATTTCTCGACACAGGTCATCCTAGGTCGGCCAAACTAGGGCGGTAGCACAGTAGGTCTTGCGACTTAACGCATTGGCGACCACATTTGCTTTTCCAGGATGGTAATGTATACCGAGGTTGTAATCCTTTCCAACCATGTTCTCTGTCTCATGTTCAGTTCACTCTGAGTAAAGATGTATTTGAGACTTTTGTGGTCGGTGTAAATCTCACATCGGTTTCCAATCAAGTAGTGACACCAAATCTTTAGAGCATGGATCACGGCTGCCAATTCTAGGTCATGCGTAGGATAGTTAACCTCATGGGGCCTGAGTTGTCTTGAAGCATAGGCTACCACCTTTCGGTCTTGCATTAGGACACATCCCAGACCCTGTCTCGATGCATCACAGAAGATCTCAAAATCCTTTCTGATGTCTGGCAAGGTGAGAACGGGAGCAGTCATCAATCTTTTCTTAAGTTCTTGAAAACTGCGTTCGAACGCTTCCGACCATTCAAACTTCTTTTCCTTCTTTAGCAGTTCCGTCATTGGTCGGGCCAGTTTGGAGAATCCTTCAATGAATCTTCGGTAGTAACCTGCTAAACCGAGGAAACTACGGATCTCAGACACCGTCTTGGGTGCGATCCAGGCGAGGACGGTCTCAACCTTACTGTGGTCTACTTCAACACCTTTGGTGGAGATGACGTGGCCAAGGAAGGCTACTTTATCCAACCAGAACTCACACTTCGAGTACTTGGCGAAGAGCTGGTGTTCTCGCAGCCTTTCCATTACCTTTCGTAAGTGTTTTGCATGATCTTGTTCATTCCGCGAGTAGATCAAAATATCATCGATGAAGACCACCACAAACTTATCCAGGTAGTCCATGAAAACTTTGTTCATCAAGTTCATGAAGAAAGCTGGGGCATTGGTGAGTCCGAACGACATTACGGTGAACTCATACAGGCCATACCGCGTTGAGAAGGCAGTCTTGGGGATGTCTTCTGGTCTGATTTTAAGTTGGTGATACCCAGATCGTAGGTTGATCTTGGAGAATACTCTGGCTCCTTCTAATTGGTCGAACAAATCGTCAATCCGTGGTAGGGGATACTTATTCTTTATGGTTACCTCGTTCAAGGCTCTATAGTCTATCACCATTCTCTCAGAGCCATCTTTCTTTTTTACCAAGAGCACTGGGGCTTCCCAAGGGGACGAGCTGGGTCGTACATACCCCTTGTTCTGAAGTTCTTCGATCTGTTTCTTAATTTCTGCCAGTTCGTTGGCGGCTATTCTGTAGGGTCTCTTGGCAATGGGAGCTGTGCCTGGGGCAAGTTCTATGGAAAACTCGATTTCTCGATCCGGTGGCATTCCGGGTAGTTCTTCGGGGAACACATCGGGATACTCATTGATTATGGGTACCAAATTCAAAGGAGTGGCTTGCAAGCAACTTAGAGTTGGTCGGTTTCCGGAAAGGAGGGGAGTGAATTGCACTTGTCTTCCTCCGAGTCCTTGCAGAGTGATGGTTCTTTTAGCACAATCTAATTGTCCTTTGTGCTTAGCCAACCCCCTAGGATGACATCCAGACCTTGGGAGTCTAGGACTATGGGTTTGGCTGCGAAGCTAACCCCTTCTATCACTAGATCAACCTTGGGGCATAGTTTATCTGCCCTTATACCCCTTCCAGGGGAATGTATTACCATAGGTACTTGTAAATTTTGGGTTTTCCAACCATTTCTTTTCACAAAAGCTTGCGATATGAACGAATAAGAAGCTCCTGAATCAAACAGAACGAGTGCGGGTATGGAGTTGACAGAGAACATACCCATCACCACGTCGGGGGCCTCTTGGGCGGTTTCTGCTTGAATGTGGTTCACTCGACCTCGTCCAAAGTTGTTGGAGGCGCGAGAACCTTGTCCACTTGTCTGAGTGACTGGACGGGACGGGGCAGGTGCTGGGGCCCTGGGAAACCAGCATCGGAGCGTCCGGAGTTAGAGTTTCCCTGGTTTTGAGGACACTGTCTGGCGTAATGTCCCATTTGTTTGCAAGTGAAGCATTGCACATTCGCCATTCCTGAGGGCGAATTGAAAGAGGTGACACTGTTTCCTGCGGTATTGCCACTAGGAGCATGCTACTGGGGCGACGGAGTTGGGCGAGGTACCAGTGGACGGGGAGTAAAGCCAGGTTGACGACTAACTTGATGAGTAGGTTAGTGGTACTGCATGGGGTGTCCAACTCGAGGGCGAGGCGTTCCACAGAACGGGTGCGCTTGGTGAGTAGACTTGCGCTTCTTGTATTCCTCAGTTGCCTCTTTTCTGGCATCCTCCAGAAGCAAGGGCTTGTTGACCATGTGCTGAAAAGTGGGGAAGTCATGGGCAAGCAATTGGATTCTCAACCCTACTACGATTCCTTTCAAGAACTTCCTGATCTTTTTCTTGTCAGAGTCCACTTCCTCGGGAGCATACCGAGCCAATTTGTTGAAGCGGCTTAGGTACTCATTGACACTTCCTGTACCCTGTTTTAAACGATTGAATTCTTCCTTCTTCATGTCGATGGTGCTTTCGGGCACATGAGCTGCACGGAAGGCATCGGCAAACTCTGTCCACTCAATGTTGACTGAGTCCGGATGGGCATTACAGTAATTCTCCCACCAGTCGGCTGCAGAGCCTCTCAGTTGGTGTGCAGCGAACAGAGTCTTCTCTACCGGGGTGCACTGCACTAGGTTGAGCTTTCTCTCGACATCCTTTAGCCAATCGTCGGCCTCAACGGGCTCGACGGTATGGGAAAATTCTGGGGGATGAGATCTTAGAAAGTCTGTCAGCTTAGATCTGTGATTGTTATTATGGAAGGGCACTGGGTGCGGAGCCTGCGGCTGCAAATTCTGCTGGATGCCTGCAATGGCTTAGGCTAAGCCCTGCAAGATCTGAGTCTGAACTGCCATCATATGCTGATAGTCTGCCTGAAGCTGGGGAGGCGGGGGTAAGTCCTGTGCACGATTTGCACGGTCTGCTGTAGGATCTGCCCGAGCTGGAGCATTAACCGGTTCATTTCCTGACTCATTTTCTGATTCTAGTTCTTCCCTGTAGGTTTCATAACCCAAACGAGCGAGAGCACGAGCCACACGACGAGGACGGCCAGCCATCTAATCTCCTAGAAAAGGGCGGGGTAAGAAGACAGAACAAAACATAAAAAGGAAAGGAGGAAAGTAAACGAGCAAGGAAAGCACACACTAGTCATAAAGCTTTTCTCAACTCGGAAAGCACCTAATACAATGGGTGTGGACAAGTCACAGAGCTGCGCCGAGCTTGACTGTACGCACACCACCTCAGAGATACAGACTACCAGACAACACCCACAACAACACACTCACGCACTACCTCGCCACGACTCCAAAAGAGTTGGTGGCAGTACAAAAGGTCTAGCACACGAACTCCACCTGCAGCAGACGAACTCTACTGCTCTCCTGCCTGACTGGCTCCAGTGGTCAGCTCGTCTGAAGAGGACACGTCGATTGGCGCACGCGAAGGGACCGGCGGAACCTATCGAGGGCCGGCAGCAGGACGACCTGCTGGCGGGGTAGGAGCTGGGTAGTCGAAACGAAACACGGAGGAGGAGCCCACAACGCACTTCCACGTGGTGCGGATCAGTCGGAGCCCACAGCGGCTGACGACTGGGGTGTGGCCTAGGGTGTAGGAGGGGCTGACACGGTGGGGATAGGGAGAGTAAACTGGCGAGTACGGCACACGCGGGCTGGGGGAGCGTGGCCCGCTGGGAGAGCGAGCAGAGCCACGAGCACTGTAGAAGGATAGGTGGCTGGAGTGGTAGAGGCGACCAGAGTCCCAGGAGGTAGTGTCCACGGAGGTGACACCCTCCTCAGCAAGGCGGGCCTCCAGCGCGGCGTAACGACGAGCCAAGGAGCGGTAAGCCTCAAGGAGAAGGTCGTGCTGAGTGGCCTGAGCGCCAGAAAACTCCACCATGCGTGTCAGCGCAGGGTGCGACTCGCGGTAAGGACAAGGGTAACGGCTGTCTGCACGGCCAGGAGGGAGCTGCGGGATCAGCCGGAAGGCCAAACCTGCAAGGCGACGACGGTAGTCGTAGGCCAAGCGACGCAGAGCGGTTCAGGAGAGGTCCTGGTACGCGAGCTGGAGCGTGGGGTGAGCTAAGTTGAAGTTGTGAGGGCGAAGGTCAGCGCCGTGTGTACCTCCGTGGGGGTAAAGGTACACGGACAGCTCACAGCGGGGAGGGAAGCGGTCCACGGAGTACCCAGCGTACTCGGGACAAGAGAAGCCAAGGAAGCCAGCGAGGTCTCTCAGCTGGTCGACGTGGTGACCCTCACCAATGCCGTGGGAACTGTGGGTGGCGTTGACTGCCATCTACAATTTTGAAAAAGAAAGAGAAGTCAGTAACCAGTTTTGTAAATAGAGTAAGAGAAGAAGAAAAGAACCGAACTTTTTTTTTCGCAAATAGCTTTTTAGAACTTAGCATCCTTACGGTCATCTAACGTCAGGTTTCGTCCTAAGGCCAAAGCTGTGCTCTGATACCATCTTCTGTCACGCCCCAAACTAGCCCCGAGCGGAGGCCAGTATAAGGCGATCCAAATTAACCTGTATGCCTGTACCAGTCCCAGGAAATAGCGCTGGTACAACAGGAAGACAGAATATCACAACAACAGCGGTCTCTTTATTAAGAGTAGGATTACAACCAAGGTTGGAACTGCGGACAGAACCCGAGTTCGCAACAGCATTACAAAAAGGCGGAAGCGGAAAGCGGAGACTAGCCTTAAGCCACAAGCAAAGCCTTGGGGAAAGGCCGAAACCCTACTACTGCTCGAAGTCTACTTGCTCCTGGAAGAACTCTTCATCAGCAGGGTCCACCTCTTCGTCTTCGAGAACTAGGGGGGTTTAATTATATAGAGCAAGGGTGAGTACGGGAGTACTCAGCAAGTCAGGGGAATTAAGTGTTTAATGCAAGCTTCAAGGAAAAGCCAGTTGTATTTCACAATTGATTTTAGTTTAAGACTTTCAGAAACATCTAAGTGAGTGCTTCTCAACGACGCGGACGAGAAAGTGCGTCTCATCCGACCGGAGCAGTGAAAATGTATCGATTGATTCTTGTCGGCACGAGAGGCTCCCTGCCAATCGTTTACCGACCCGGCTGCTCCAACAGCCACAACTCACACACGCCGGTACGGGAGGCTTCCTGCCAATCGTCACCGACACCGGCTGCTCCAACAGCCTAACTCACACAAGCGCGTCGGAACAAGAGGCTCCCTGCCAATCGTTCACCGACACCGGCTGCTCCAACAGCCTAACTCACACAAGCGCATCGGAACGAGAGGCTCCCTGCCAATCGTTCACCGACACCGGTTACTCCAACAGCCCAACTTAAGCACAGGAAGGAATTCTCACACACCAACAGCAGTTCACAAGGATCCCATTTAAAACTACGCTAAGGAATCACCTCACATCCGTCCATGACCGTGGGCACGGCTGTTCGAACAGTTATTAACCTCTGCAGAGGGGGTACACTTTACCCACACGACGTTACTAACCTCGAGTCACCCAGCCCGCGACTCTCGGTCACGTCTGGCGACCTTGAGGCTTTCACGACAAGGCATTTCGAAAGCCGACTCAGGGTCATCTTATGCCAACGGGAGGGGTCCCACGGACCAACACCAGGTTAGGTCCCAGACCATACTGTGCCAGGAAGCCCAGGGGTCCTCCCCGACACCACCCCGGCGAATCCACTTGTCCCTTGGCATCAAGATTTCCCTGGCCTAGCTAATTACTCAGCCAGGGGGGTCCCATATCACCCATGTGGTCGTACTTGACATATGCTCGGATGTAATTCCCAAGGAATCGGTCCTTAGAGCGAGAACGGGCAGACCGTACCTCCAGTACGTCTCCCGTACCGCGAGTTTTAGAAACTCACTTTAGTTTTCAAGGCACCGACCCAAGTGTCGGGTTTTCCAAGCATTTTGTAAACTCAAGTTTTACCCAGGTGATCAATTTTAAAGTTTGAGGGAGAGTCTCGATATTCGTACGCGAGGTGCGAATACCGAGATTTCACCTAAGGGGTGACAAGGGTGTTAGGGTATTCAAAAATCAAGGAAGGTGAATGCAGCAAATGGGTAGGGCCTGCCGGTTGTATTGCAAACCGAGGCCAAGTGCCAAGTGTAGCCTAAGTAATGCATAGTTTGCGGAAATCAAAATACTTAATTTAAATTATAGGTTCAATTGATCAAAGGTAACTTGCCTTGCTCGAGATCTTGAGCTTCTTCCTCGAAATCCGCGCACTGCGGGTCTTCGGGCTCCGAGACTACACGTGAAACGAGACGACTCAACAAAGCGATAAAAAGAAGCCCTATTAAAGACCACTAAGCGTGCCAGTGGATAGATCTCGATTTTTGAGGAATTTTGGAAGTGGAACGGAGTCAATCGGACGAACGGTTGAGAAGATATGAATTTCCGAAGATTAAAGGATTTTCTGGAATAAAGAAAAGGAATTATTAATTCCCTGGAAAAGAAAAAGGAAAGGGGGACTGGAAATGGACTTTATTGTAGGTGGATTGGTGCGGCCCAAGGGAAAGGAATGGGCGCGGCCGATCGGATGGGCCGATGCCCGAGTGGAATGGCCCACGGTCGAGTGGCGCGGCCTGGTCCGGCCTCCCGAGTGACTCGGGGCCGACCGGGCTCCCGAGTGACTCGGGGCCGACTGGCCGGACCGAGTGACTCGGGCCGACTGGGCACGAAGGCTGACTGGCCGAGGGGGCCGAGCGGCCGACTGGGCCGATCGGGGCCGAGTGAGAGGCCGATCGGGGCGCACCGGCTGGCGCTCACGTGGCGCCTACGTGGCAGCCACGGAGGCCGGCGTGTGGAAAGGGAAGGGGGCGCCGGGATCAACGGCGTGCGGCAGCGGCAGAGCCATCGGGCGGCGCGGCGCGAGACCGGCAAAGGGGAACGGCACCGGGGCGAGAGGGGAGAGAGGGAAAACGAGCCACCGGCTCGGATTGGGCCGCGGGGGTGCGACGGCGGCCGACAACGGTGCGCGGCGGCGGCAGCAACGGCGGCTCAGGGAGAGGGCGGGGGAGAGGGCAACGGCCAAGGCGGCGCCCGGGAGAGGGTTCTATGGACTAACTAGCTCCTAGACCGGGGAGGAAAAAGAAGGAGGCGGAAGAGGGGCAAGGAATTACCGCGGCGGGAGGAGCTCGCCGAGAAGGAGGTCGACGGCGCGGGGCCGGCGGTATGGCGCTGTCCCGGGCCGGGGAAGAAGAAGAGGGCACCGGGTTCCTCTTCTCGTGGCGGCGGACAGCAAGAGGGGGTGGTGGCACGGCGCGGCGGGTTGGAAGAGGCTGGAGCTCGGCGGCGGGCGGCAATGGCGGCCGAGAGGGGAGGGGGATTTAAAGGGGAGTGGCTAAGTCGGTTCGTGGGGGGGTACGGAGGTCGGCTTGGCCGGGGAAGGCGGTTCGCGGAGAGGGGACTGTCGAGCGGCGCTAGCAGCCAAGACAGCGGCAGGCGGAGAGAGAGGAGGGGGCCCGGCGGTGGTCGGGAAAAAGGGGAGAGAGGGGGAAAAAGGAGGGCGGTCTCCTTGCCGCTTCGGGCAAGGGCGCGCGGGAGAGAGAGAGAAGAGAGCGGGGCTCTCTCTCTCGGTTCGGCGCGGCAGGCCGCGCGGCCCAGCAAGGAGAGGAGGCCGAGCGAGTGGCCTGAGAAGGGGGAAAGGGGAGTTGGGCCGGGCGGCCCGAGAAGGAAGGAAGGGAGAGGGCAGGCCGAGAAAGATTCGGCCCGAGTGTTAACGGTGAAATTTGGTAATCGACTTGGAAACGGAAGAGGCATCGAAGCAGAGAAGGAGGATTGAGTTCGAGCCAGATTAGGAGTCATATCGGACCCGGTAGCCGTATCGGACTGGGGAGGATGATGGCATAAAGAGCGTATCGGCCGATACGGATTCGGTTTGATTGAAGGCCGATATGGGTTGTAAGTTGACAGCTTCAACGTAGGCTTGGTTTGGCCTCAAGATAAGCTTTAAGGAGGTTGCCAAATAGAGATAAAGCTCAGTTTTAGGTAACTGTATCTTGTAAATTGGGTAGTTATGATTGTTTGTTAGTTGTAGATAAGATCGTACCCGACAAGGGTTCTGTTGTTATCTCGGGTATAAATATCCCGATAGTTTGTATATGTAAAACTCTCTGAATCAATCACACAATCAAATCAATCTACTTTCGGCGCATCGCCAACCCTCGTAAGAGGTCTTCTTCAACGAGTTCTTGCTTCTTCGGAGCAGAGGTAAGAACTTGTCCCCGACGATCTGCATCGTCGGGGCTAACGTGTCGCTTTAGACACGTTAAGCCTCGATGATGTGATTGTCGATTATCATGTCTTGAATAATTTTGACAGGTATCTTAATTAAGTCTTGCCAGCAGTTTACTCGCTTTAGGGTTTATTGCCGACGATGGTTTAATTCTTATGCTTGGCTAGATTGTTCAATACAGCTACCATCCCCAAAAGCAATCGACGACTTGATTTTCTTCGTGTTAAGTCTCAATTCACACTTCGAGTTGCCATCGACCTTAGTCCTGTTTTGAGGTCTAACACGAAGTCTGTTTTCGGTTGTAACTAAGGATAGTGCCGGGGTTTTAGCCGGTTTTATCTAACGCATGTGGTTGCTTTATGTTTCTTGCATGTGTTTGCCACTTATATGTGTAGATCGATAAGTATAGATACATCGATCGTGAAGTAATTTTAAGATTTCTTTATGGTTGATGTGTTTATATTGGCCGATTGGCTCGTATAAGTTTGCACTAGAGTACTAGCTAGTGTAGTTACCTTCGTTATCCTTATCGGCCGATATTATTAGTTGAGATCTACATATCAATGAAGGCTGATAAGATTAGATTCATGTTTTACTTATTTTCTAAGTGAGCCGATGTAGCTTTGCCCTATCGGCTGGGCTATGACAATGTGTCATCGGTCTATTGACCGATCGACCGTTGTTCTCTGACTTGGTTTACTTGTTTCTTGTTGATTGCAGATCAAATCAACTGGCACGCTCTACTTACGACTAGGCAAGCCATTTGGACCTGCACTGGAGTTAAGCAGATCTCCCAGGCCGCCGTGGTAACGCGGAACCCGTTTGGTTGCTGGACGGGTCGAAATTCTGCGCCAACACGCTTTTGGCACACCTGGTGGGACAACAAGAACACAAGCTTCTCACCAGCAACAAGAACACCTCGAGATGTCGAAGCAGGCCGAGATCGTCGAGGAGAACGTCATTCCCGTGACCGCCGACCAGCTCAGCGCAGAACAAAAAGCTGAGATGGATAGTCTGGTCGAGCAGTTCCAGAATATGTACCTGCAAACATATTCTAGGACTCGGCAGGGCACCTTGATTCAAAAGTCCAAGGTGGTCATGCCGAGTTCCGGAGATGGAGCTGGAACGTCGGCGGCGGCGCACGATCACGCCGTCAAAACTGAAGACACTGCAGCGCCGACGTTGCAAGACAGGATTGACTCCGCAGTCCACTCTGCGCTAGTCAACCAATCGGGGATTTTAGTGAACACCTTGACTAATACGGTCAAATCCATCTTAGACGAGTCAATTCACCAGTACAAGCCTCAGGGGCCAATTTTCTTGCCAGAAAATAAGTTCCCTGCATATCGGACCCTGAGGAATGATCTGAGCAAGTCTCAGCCGACAGCGCCGATGCCACCCCCATCGGCGCAGCTGACAATAACATTGCCACTGGTCCTCACCAGGCAGACTGGGGGCAGCCCTCAGCTCATCACCGAGGAACAATACGCTCAATGGGCCAAGGGGAAGCAACCGGTGGTTGAGCCGATGCAGCAAGTTCCCGTCAACCAGCCATCGGCTGGACAACCGCAAGCCCCAGTGTTCAATAGTCCTCCTCTTCAAGCTGCATACAACGTGCCACAAGGCTATCAGCAGCACCCCGCAGGACAGTATGGCGTACCGAACTTGGATCATCATTACCAGCCATACTCCGCTAGGCAGTATCAGGCAGAGGGTTTGCAACAATCGTTTCAGCAAGACATCCCACATCGGCCCGCAGGATATTGGGCCGATATGATAGCCGAAGTGATGCGAGATCAATTCGGCTTGAAGCCCAAGGAGAACTCTACAGTGTATCGGCACCCGTATCCCGAGGAATTTGACAGAGTACCATTGCCAGGCCGATACAAGATCTCGGATTTCTCCAAGTTTTCGGGACAGGACAACGTCTCGACATATGAGCATGTCAGCCGATTCTTAGCACAGTGCGGGGAGGCATCGGCTATCGAGGCGTTGAGGGTGAGGTTTTTTCCTCTGTCCTTATCAGGGTCTGCATTCACATGGTTTTCTTCCTTGCCCTGCAATTCCATCAGAGGATGGATAGATCTGGAGAAACAGTTTCATAGATATTTCTACAATGGTGTACAAGAGATGAAACTGTCAGATCTGACTGCCATCAGGCAACGAGTGGATGAATCGGTCCCTGAGTACATACAAAGGTTCAGAGACATACGCAACAGATGTTATAGCCTCAGTCTGACCGATTCCCAGTTGGCCGATTTGGCATTTCAGGGATTGCTAGGGCCGATACGCAAGAGGTTCTCCTCGCAGGAATTTGACAGCCTCGCTCAGCTGGCACAACGAGTATCGGCCCACGAGCAGCGATTCCAGGAGGCAAAGAAGTTCGCGAAAAAGATTAACACTGTTTATCAGTACGCCTCCGACGATGAGGACGGTGATGTCGACCTAGCCGAGTGGGCCCGGATGAGGAAATCAACAACTTGCCAGTGGGCCAAGAAAGAAGATAAAGAAGATAAATATGATTTCGACATCAACAAGGCCGATAAGATATTTGACCTGCTGTTGCAAGAAAAGCAGATCCAACTGCCAGTAGGTCACGTATTACCATCGGCCGAAGACATCAAGAAGAGGAGATATTGCAAGTGGCACAATTCCTATTCACACCATACAAATGAATGCAAGATCTTTCGGCAACAAATTCAATCGGCCATCGAGCAGGGCAGAATTAAAATCGATGATGCCAAGCGGCCGATGAAGATTGAAGGCCACCCGTTCCCAGTCAACATGGTGCGGGCGGACAGGGCCGATGGCGGTGGCCATCGGACTGGCAAGCGGCCTCATCAGACCTCTGAGGGCCTGATCCGAAAATATCAGCGGAGGCGGGAGGAACAAGCTCAAGACCAAGCCGATCAAGACGACTCCTACGACCCACACTGGGAGTGCGAGTTTTTTCGCTTCTGCTGGAATGAAGGGATGAGGTTGCCATCTATCCAGGAGTGCCCTGCATGCAATGGTGCAGAAGATTCTTATCAGGGTAGCTCAAGCAGACAAACGCATCGACCGGCCAAGCAACGGAAATCTGTGCATGAAAGGCTAGGGCCGATGCACCGAGATCGACACGATGAAGATGAGGAGCAAGTCCAGAACCCCCAATGGTGCCCAAGCGATGTATTCACCAAGACACAAAAGCGGCGGGTTCAGAGGTTAAGGAGGAACGAGCAAATGCAAGAGCAACAAGCTGAAATACCCCATCGACCAACCAAGACCAAAAAAGAGTGGAGGATAAAATCCACGGTGGTCAAGGCCGATGAGGGCACCTCCAATACAGCTCAGAGCTACTCAGCTTCAAAAGGTAAAAAATGGCATCGGCGTCTGTTAACATGGTGTTTATATTGCCAGCAGAATACAGTGTGCAGGCAGCCGATGAAGCGATGGCCGATGATGAACAAGGTTCGGCCAGGCTACGGTTGTCACCAGACCAAGCCATCTTCGACAAGCCAGTTGACGCCAGCTACAGACATTTACGGCCGTTGTACATCAAAGGATTCATCAACGGGCGGCCGATGACGAAGATGCTGGTCGATGGTGGCGCAGCGGTCAATTTAATGCCATACCCAACCTTCAGAAAGCTTGGAAAAGTACCTGAAGATCTTATCAAGACAAATATGGTATTAAAGGACTTCGGGGGCAACGCATCCGAGGCGAAGGGGATCCTGAACGTGGAACTCACCGTGGGCAGCAAAACAATTCCCACCACCTTCTTCGTCTTCGATGGAAAGGGTTCCTACAGCTTGTTGTTGGGACGAGATTGGATCCATGCAAATTGTTGTGTCCCTTCAACAATGCACCAATGCCTCATGCAATGGCAAGGGGACCAAGTCGAGATCGTGCAGGCCGATCGGTCAGTACATGTCGCCAATGCCGATCTCGTAGTTTGGGAAATGGAGGGAATCGACTGCTTGTCCGGGCGGGTCTGGGACGCCGATTTCCTCAAGGTAACTGACTGCGACATCGAGACAATTGAAGACCAAGACAAGCGGTTACTTTAGCGAAGATGCATCATCCGCCGTTGACAATGACCCCTACACGGATGACGCGGTGGATGAGTTAGACGGCAAGTTGGGACAAGGTTTTACGTCGGCCGATGAATTGGAAGAAATTGATATAGGAATAGGTGATAGGCCTAGGCCGACGTATGTAAGTGCTAATTTGCCAAAGGGATACAAGAACAATTTGATAGATCTTTTGAAAGAATTCAGAGATTGTTTTGCATGGGAATACCATGAGATGCCAGGATTAAGCCGATCGATTGTAGAACATCGGCTACCAATCAAACAAGGCTATCGGCCTTTTAAGCAAGCTCCTCGGAGGTTTAAGGCCAATATGCATGAAGCCATAAAAGCAGAGATCACAAGACTTTACGACGCCAACTTTATCAGGCCCTGCCGATACGCAGAGTGGGTCTCCAACATAGTTCCGGTATTGAAAAAAAACGGCAAGCTAAGGGTATGTGTCGATTTCAGAGATCTAAATAAGGCGACGCCCAAGGACGAGTACCCTATGCCGTTGGCCGATTTACTAGTCGATGCTGCTTCTGGGCATAAGATCATTAGTTTCATGGACGGAAATGCGGGTTACAACCAGATCTTTATGGCTAAAGAGGACATTCATAAGACAGCCTTCAGATGCCCAGGGGCAATCGGCCTATATGAATAGGTCGTCATGACATTTGGTTTGAAGAATGCTGGAGCTACATATCAGAGGGCTATGAATTACATTTTTCACGATCTTATTGGCTCTCTGATTGAAGTTTATATAGATGATGTCGTCGTAAAGTCAAGAGAACATGATATGCACTTGGCCGACTTACGCAAGGTACTAGAAAGGGCAAGGAAATATGGTTTGAATTTGAACCCTAACAAATGTGCCTTTGGCGTATCGGCCGGTCAGTTTTTGGGTTTCTTGGTCCATGAGAGGGGGATTGAAATCACACAGAAGAACATCGATGCCATCAAGAAAATCAAGCCTCCAGAAAACAAGACCAAGTTACAATCTCTGCTTAGCAAGATCAACTTCGTCCGGCGTTTTATATCAATTCTATCGGGCCGTATAGAGCCATTCACTCCACTGTTGAAAATAAAGGACGACGAAGAGTTCATATGGGGTGACAAGCAATAGAAAGCGCTAGACGATATCAAAGAGTATTTAACTTCTCCGCCGGTACTAATTGGGAAGGCCCCTTTCGAATTCATCGATGTGTTCCTCACAATGCCTATCTGCTCAAGGGATTAGATGGCGAGATTTATGGATGAGCTCTCAATGGCAAATACTTGAAACAATATTATCCCAGTATCTGGATTGACTCATGATCGGCCCTCTAGCCGATTTATGATTACAGCCGATGTAATTAAGCATCGTCTTCAGATGGCCGGTATATATTATCGCCCTTAGTTCAAAATTTCAGAATATGAGCCCTCATCTTCCAAAATTTGGGGGGCATATATATATACAGGAGTTCTCGCATTGGATTTTTCCGTTGGCGATTGACTTCGGCTTTCTGGCCGATGAGATTGTTTATAATGAGATTGTTCATATTAAAGATATATACGTGCACAGGTGTTTTTTTTAGATGCGATTCATCAGAGTGAGTTTGAACTCAGAGGATTTCAGAAGCAATGATTAGGCTGGAATTTTCAAGACAAATTCGGCTGCATAGCCGATAAGGTGTATGTTTATACATTATAAAAATAAAATATGCTACATCACCCTATGAAGTCCGTAATAGCAGCAATGGCTTTACGGCGAATCTGCTCGACGTCTTCAATAGCCTGGGCATCATCGGCCATCGTCCCTGGGATCGGTTTCAGTGATTTGCTTAGGGTCGCGAGGTACTTGGCCGATGCCTTGAGCTTTGCCGTCTGATCTTCTATGGCCTTGGGTGATGCAGCTATTCCGGCTTCGACTTCTTGGATCTCTCGGCGTGTAGTGGCCAGCTTCGATTCTAGCTCTGCCTCGAGGCGACGGAGTTCTTCAAGTCTATTTTTCAATACAATCGGCTCCACCGCTAGCTCGTCCAACTTGGTCTTATCGGTGTTAACTTGAGCTTTGCTAGCGGTCAGGGCCGATTCCAGTTGTTCGCGCTCTCGTCGCTCTGCGAGTCTTTCTTTTGCTTTGAAAAGCTTGAATCGGTATTGTTCCAGGAAGATGGCCGGTGTGAGGATCTCCATCAGGTCTTCGGGCAGTTCGTCTTGGATTTCTTGTACCCTGGCTCTGATGGAGGAGCAATCCTCTACCAAACACTCCAGCGAGGCTTCTAGCCGATTCCCAATATCGGACAGTCGGTTCTTTAATTCGTCAGAGATCGGCGCCTTGGCGGTGCTGGGCAGTTCCTTGTCCTCGTCATCAAGAAACTGGCCGATGTCAAATGAAAACATATCGGCTAGGCTCTGTAAACAGCAACACAGGTCAAGGTCAGTCTTGTCAAATGGGAGCTGACGAAAGGGGATCGGGCTAGGTCTCGTTACCTGAGTTGGAGTATCGGTGGTGTTTGCATCGGCCTCCTTTTGCTGTGTTGAGGCAGTAGGCGATGGGGTTGGCCGATGTGGCGAAGATGCTGGGGCCCTAGGCTGAAAAGCAAGGGATTGGTAAGTAGGGTTGTGAGATTAGCGTGATAATATATAAATCAACTCTTACTGAGGCGACCGGAGAGGGTGCTGGAGAAGGAGACGGAGTCCTCAATCGTGCTTTAGCCCGCTCACGCCGTTGTAGGGTTGCTTTCTTAGTCCTTGGCAGAGGGGCCGATTGAGTTCTTTCCTTCAGTATAGATGATGCCACAGCCTGAAAAGGATATCAAATTAAAGCCAAACAATAGGAAGGGGTTATGTGAGCACGGAGAAGAAATTGTGTTTACCTTGCGGATTGCATGTTTGGTCTTTTTCGGTTGGGGGGCATCACTTTGGTCATCGGCCGGTGGGATCTCAGTGGTTTCGGCTGATGTTTCCTTGATAGCTTCAGCCGATGTGTTTTCTTCATATGTATCGGCAGCAGCTGCATCGACTTCTTCCTCCATTACTTGTTCTTTAAGAAACTCTTCTATGGAGGGATTCGGCTCTTCGAGATCTTCTTGGTCGTCAATTTTGGCTTTTTTGCTGGATTTTTGGGCTTTGCCCTTAAATGGTGCTTTCCTCTTGGGGTTTTCCTTGATCATCGGCCCCTGGAGCAGTGATGGTATCTTTGGGGCAGTGAGGCCGATGATGGACTCCAGGATGGTTGACCCTGATGGAGCTATGGCTTGAGCATAGAAAATCTTCTGTCCACTGTTGCTTACAGAAGGAATCGGCTCATCTGGTACTTGGGGACTGATGCCTTGGATGAGCTCTGTTACATAGAACCTGGCCGATTGGTGGAAAATATGAGCGGCCCACTCTTGCCACCAGGTTTGGAAATTGATGTGGACAAAGGTATTCAGGTGCAGCCGATCACAGTCACCAAGATTTGGGAGCTTGATTTCCATCGCCTTGCTCATAACTAGAGCCGATGAGACTGTGCCTCTGCTCTCCAGGAGTTTATGAAGGTATAAACTGATGGGAAGTTGCCCAAGCCCGCATTGCCTAGCAGCTGTCATTGGGTTATAAAATTCATAGGACAGGCTGGTGCTCCTTCCCTGAAAAATGCCTACTGGGAGCAGGCATGGAGTGAGGCCGATCATAAACACCTCTCTGGACTCCATGTCATCATTTACCAAGCTCAGTTGCAGATCATCTGGGAGCTCATAGTCCTGGTCCGATGTATAGATAAACATGTCCATCTTGGCTGATGGAGGGCCGGTGAAGAAACGGATGAACCATGTAGCCATGTCATCGGCTGATTGATCTGCGCCAGGGTAGACGGAGGCTGCTTCTCCATAAGACATGCATCATCTGCTTCTGGGATCTTCGTGATCGGCATACTTCGATGGGAAGCGCGAGTCCGATAGAGGTGGCCGATCAACCATGGTGTTGGTGTGAATTGTTAGCCACAGTTGGATGAACCACCATGGTCCCCCGTGTGCCACGGTTTGTTTCAGCATCAAGTCTTGTGTGGCAATGTGGAGTAGCCGATATACAGCTCCTAAGAGATATCGGCCGAGAGGGATTTGTTTTTTACTGACCAGGGCCTGAGCCAGGTGCTGACAGTTTGTTGTGGGGCCGTAGGTCGATCCGCAGAAGACGAATCTTTCCAACCACAATGTCAGGAACGCTACATGTTCTCGCTCTGAGACCGATCCTTGTTCCATGTGCTCAGAGATGTACCCAGACCAGCCTCCAATTTTCTTGGTCTTCAGTTTGTGGCTGCTGTTTATCAGGAGGCTGAAAGGATTAATCTCAGAGTCGATGTCTAGTCCTGTGAGTACCTTGATATCTATGAGGGTTGGGGTCATCGGACCTTGCTTGAACATGAAGGCGTTCAAGATACTTGACCAGAAGTAGCTGGCAGCTGACATTAGTGGCTCATTTTTCTTGGTATCGGCCAGGGACAGAGTTATGCATTGGCCGATTCCAATCTCGTCCCAGTGGACTTGTTTGACAGCAGCAATCCTTTTGTGCCAGGTCCTGTATCCGTTTAGCTTCGATGGCCATGACCTGAAGGTGTGTTTCCACGCAGAAACAATGGGCTTGGCTTGCCTGAAGGGGATTCTGTCTGTTTCGACGTTGATTAGCCAGGTTGGGTCGCAGTCGCCCATGGGGCCCAGGAGAAAGCGATGGGATTTATCGTCGGTAGGGATCAAGATTTGGTTTTTGAAGACCTAAATCGTGAGAACGACGATGCAAATATAAGACCCGGGGGGGATAGAGAGTAAAACCCTAACTTGGAGAAATCGACGGGGAAAGCGATAATGCAGGATTGAACAAGTCGACTTACCGCGGGGATCTCAGAGGCGTAGAATGGGGCGAAAGCCATTGTTGTTGAAGAAGGGATCGCTGCGAAAGGGGTCGATGTCGATAGAGTACCGAGTGGTCGCCGGAGTTGGAGAACACGAAGAGCTTGTTGGATCGGCGGTGGAAGTTGTCGAATCTGGATCTGCGCGGTTTTCAGACAAGACCTAGCTAAGAAGTCGATGGGTTCCTCGGAGTTAATTCCGCCACATTATATAATGAAGCGGAATTGGGGGGCATGTGTTAACGGTGAAATTTGGTAATCGACTTGGAAACGGAAGAGGCATCGAAGCAGAGAAGGAGGATTGAGTTCGAGCCAGATTAGGAGTCATATCGGACCCGGTAGCCGTATCGGACTGGGGAGGATGATGGCATAAAGAGCGTATCGGCCGATACGGATTCGGTTTGATTGAAGGCCGATATGGGTTGTAAGTTGACAGCTTCAACGTAGGCTTGGTTTGGGCTCAAGATAAGCTTTAAGGAGGTTGCCAAATAGAGATAAAGCTCAGTTTTAGGCAACTGTATCTTGTAAATTGGGTAGTTATGATTGTTTGTTAGTTGTAGATAAGATCGTATCCGACAAGGGTTCTGTTGTTATCTCGGGTATAAATATCCCGATAGTTTGTATATGTAAAACTCTCTGAATCAATCACACAATCAAATCAATCTACTTTCGGCGCATCGCCAACCCTCGTAAGAGGTCTTCTTCAACGAGTTCTTGCTTCTTCGGAGCAGAGGTAAGAACTTGTCCCCGACGATCTGCATCGTCGGGGCTAACGTGTCGCTTTAGACACGTTAAGCCTCGATGATGTGATTGTCGATTATCATGTCTTGAATAATTTTGACAGGTATCTTAATTAAGTCTTGCCAGCAGTTTACTCGCTTTAGGGTTTATTGCCGACGATGGTTTAATTCTTATGTTTGGCTAGATTGTTCAATACAGCTACCATCCCCAAAAGCAATCGACGACTTGATTTTCTTCGTGTTAAGTCTCAATTCACACTTCGAGTTGCCATCGACCTTAGTCCTGTTTTGAGGTCTAACACGAAGTCTGTTTTCGGTTGCAACTAAGGATAGCGCCGGGGTTTTAGCCGGTTTTATCTAACGCATGTGGTTGCTTTATGTTTCTTGCATGTGTTTGCCACTTATATGTGCAGATCGATAAGTATAGATACGTCGATCGTGAAGTAATTTTAAGATTTCCTTATGGTTGATGTGTTTATATTGGCCGATTGGCTCGTATAAGTTTGCACTTGAGTACTAGCTAGTGTAGTTACCTTCGTTATCCTTATCGGCCGATATTATTAGTTGAGATCTACATATCAATGAAGGCTGATAAGATTAGATTCATGTTTTACTTATTTTCTAAGTGAGCCTGTCGGTGACATGGGACCGGGGGTGTCATGGCTAGAGGCTTGGGTAGCCGCGGTCCTCCACGTGTCCCGACCCCCTCGGGGGGGTCGGGCCCGGGGGTGACGTGGCCACCCTTTCCTCTGTCTCCCCGAGGGGTCGGGCCGCTCCCGTTTCGGCCCCGAGGGCTGGGGCGCCCCGACCCCCTGTGATTTTGGCGCCACGTGTGTGGGTTAGGTGAGCACAGCAGGGCTCACCTAACCGCATTTATAGCGGATCAGGCGAGCGCACCACGTCGCATTTAATGCGGCGCAGCCTTTGCTTATCCGGTCGGTGACCGGTCGCGGTGTGTGACCGGTCACAGACCGGTCAGATCGCGGGTTAGGTGGCGACAGGCGGCCGATGGCACGCCTCGCCCCGTCCCGTCGGAATGATGAGAGCCTCCTGGCTCTCGTCCCTAGCCGGAGCCGGCGTGCTAACTCCTGGAGTTGGTATGTCAGCCCCGGTCAGATCCAATCCAGATTTCACCGCAGGCGTGGCAAGGAAGTCGCCGGCCATTGAATGAAGGTTGAAACGGGCGTCCACCGGGAGAGCTGGCGAGCGGGGCAGAAGGCGTGCACCATGCTTGTCAGAAGTCACTTCCGGCTGTAGACTAGCCCTGATTGTAAAAAGAATGTTTCTTTTCTTAGGCAACTTGAGGCCCATGTGGTGACCCCTGATCGGATAAAAGGAGGCCCAGGCCTAGGAAAGAGGGGGACTCCGGCGGAGACGTTGGAGAGATAGAATTCCCTTTGTATTGTTGGAGACCCTCAGATCCACCAGAACACAGGAGTAGGGTGTTACGCTTCTCAGCGGCCCGAACCTGTCTACGTTGCCCGCGTCTTGCGCGTTTCCTCTCTCGCTGACATTCTTTAGATCGAGGGCGAAGAACCTCACTTAGCGCCCCCGGCCGAACCGGCAAAGGAGGGCCCGCGCGGTCTCCCGGTGAGGAGTTTCACGCTCCGTCAGAGCCGATGTAGCTTTGCCCTATCGGCTGGGCTATGACAATGTGTCATCGGTCTATTAACCGATCGACCGTTGTTCTCTGACTTGGTTTACTTGTTTCTTGTTGATTGCAGATCAAATCAACTGGCACGCTCTACTTACGACTAGGCAAGCCATTTGGACCTGCACTGGAGTTAAGCAGATCTCCCAGGCCGCCGTGGTAACGCGGAACCCGTTTGGTTGCTGGACGGGTCGAAATTCTGCGCCAACACCGAGGAAGGAGGGAGGTAAAGTGGACTTTACCAGAGAAAATGAAAGAGGGAGTTTGAGGGCTCGGATTCGAGATCCAATTTCGTGGCTTTCTCCAGGATTGAACTGAGAGGGGAAACACGAGACCTTGGCACTCGACAAGACTCAACCGAAGAGCAAACTTTCGCAAATAGAGTTTTTAGCAATTAGGTTTTCCCGCTAATGCCGCGACAACACGGGCGTTACACATGGCAGCTTGAGTTTATGTACTAATTAGGCAAGTTTTGTATTTAGGAAAGTTTGTGTCATATCCGATGAGGACTTTATGTTTTTCCTTTTATCTTTAGAAAAGTTTGTGTCGTGTTTGATTAGGACTCTTATCGGCCTATGGGTATAAATATGTACACCTAGGGTCCTTGTAATCTATCGCCACCCTCTTTTCCGAGGTTTTACTTATCAACCGGCGGAACTTTGCACTTGACGCGGGGCTGCATCGCCTTTCGATCTCCGGCGAAGGGGTAAGTCCTACGTTCTGCCGGTCCTGGTGAATGTATTGGCTACATTGATATTGTTTAAGGCTGCATCATTTTGACCTCTTGGATCGCTCTGGTTTGGTTTATATATTTGCCTACCTGATATTTTGATTCTATCTTTAATAGCGTTGTGTTTAGAGACGCATCGGTTTAGCTGAGACTGTCTCGATTAGGTATGATCTTCTGTCTTAGCCGATATATCTCTACAACACAATGATATTTTAGATAGATTTGTTATATCCATCACATTAGACAGATTTATCGGCTCATTGAGTATTAGATTATTGTATACAATCTCGTGCTGCATCGGTTAGATTCAACCTACTAGATTATTGTTGATAATCTAAGTCTTGTTAAGCCGATAGGTTCATGCTAATGTTTCATCGGAGGGTTAGCCGATCTTATCCGATATGTTAAATTTCTCTTTGATGGTTTTACTGTCTTGGTTAAATTTAATACATGACCACCTTGAAAATCAATCAAAGGTGATCGGCTATTTGATCTCAATTTATACATCTTGTCAGTTGCAGGGTCAAACTGACTGGCACGTCTGCATTCCATCAATATTTTAGGACCTGCACCGAAGCTAAGCAAATCTCCTAGGCCTTCGTGTGTTTCGCGTCAACGCAGATTTGGCACCATCGGTCGGACGCGGATTTTTCGTCATCAGACGCGGCCGCGGACAACAAAGCCCGCGTAGCGGCGGTCGTGGGACGCGGAGGCGGCGGAGGAGAATGACGCGAGCGCGCACAACGCCGTGCCCAGGACAAGGAGGAGGGAGAGTGCACGGAAGGACGCCATTGCCGCCGACGACATCAACAAGCTCGCGAGTGAAGCTCGGGCAGCTCGGCCCCCTCTCTTCCCTCTCCCACCGGTGAGGCCGACCACTTCTCCTCCCTCTACCGCCGGCGCGGCGAGCCTCCTCTCTCCCACTTCTCCTGTCGTCGCTCCCTCTCCTCCCTCCCAGGTTCGTCAACCGNAGGTTCGTCAACCGCCTCTCCATCCTCCTCTTCCGTTGCCTGCTGCCACGCTCACCAGCCACTGCTCCGCCTGCCACCGTCCCCTCTCTCCCAGGCTCGCTGCCCGCTTCTCCGTCCTCTGCCGCCTATGGCCTCCCAGGAAGAGAAGAGAAGAAAGAAAAGAAAAGAGAAAAGAGAAAAAAAGAGAAAAAAGAAGAAGTGTGGGTCATATATTTTTTTTCTTTTCGCTTACATGTGGGCCTCATAAATTTTTTTTGCTAACTAGGATGCCACGTCAGCGAAACTAGAGATCCATACTGTCTCGAGACCTTTTTTTGCACGGTTTGTGATAGTTGAGGGGTAAAGATTTCTGGTATTGCGGATTGGGGACATCAGACAAACTCGATGTAAAGTTGAGGGACGTCAGGTAAACTTATTCCCCAGGGATTCTCCATTCCGGCCTGATTTGTACGTGGGCCGTCAGATGACAGGAGACGTGACAGGCGAGGGTGCTGGAATTTTTCAGCTCTAAAGTTGAAACACTTGTCAGCACGGACGGATCCAATGTGGGTGCTGGGGACTCAAGTTCCTTCTACCCCGTTGTATTATCATTGATAGAAAAAGAGAAAGAAGAGAAAAAAAAGAAAGAAAAAAGAGAGGCTGAAAAAAAAAGATGAGTTTTTCTATAATGTTTTTCTGAATCCTCCTGTTTGTAAGTAATCACCGATCGAAAATGGAGGTAAATCAAATACGGAGTCCAGTCTCATGAAAAATCTCTTTACACTTCTCATACTGATAATCATACATCAACATTGAAAAGTGTTACACGGTCACTGTCCATGTGTTCCAAAGCAACCGTAAAAATCTTCACCCTGCAGCCACTCCATCACGGTTCAGACCGTCACTCCCATCAGTGCACAGCAGGAGCAGGGTGCAGACGAGAAGCAAATGATAGCCCATGTTTTTCTCGTCATTGCCATCCATGCATTCATGCATGCACACACACAGCTGGTTGCCATTTGCGAAAACAGCATTCACAGCAGTGAACCGTACGTCCTTTCGCGTCGCCTTCTGCCACCCCGGCCCACGGGCCGATCAGAAGACGACCCCCTGTGTCTACGAGTGTATCATATCGATCGCCAGAACGGAAGTTTCAATAATCCACGGAATTTTTTGCCTGTTTGAAACACAGGATGGAAATTTCACTTCACGCAATAGTACTAGCACTGTACTGTAACACTTATTTAGACACGTGATGCTTGGAGCGAGGTGGAGGAGATAAAAGAAAAAAAATGGCGCTGTCAGTCTAATCGGCGAGTTACGGCGCCCGTGCTATGAATGCCATGCATGAATGTCGCCCAGCTGCCAAATTAAACAAGTGCGTAAATGATGCAACAAAACAATGCTTTGAATCATCACGGCGCTGGTAGCTAGCGATCCACGAGACCATGATACATTGATACGACCCCAATTTTAAAGAGCCCCAGATCGATCCATCGAACTTGGCTCTGCCGAATGATGAGATATTGAGATCTCTCTCTCCACTTCTAGTGGTTACTTCGACGACTTTGATGATGATGTAATTCGCTCTGATCTTTGGTGGGGATTTCGCTGTCTTCACTGGCCTGCAGGTGGTGCGTCCCCATGGTAAAGATGATCCGAGAGAGGTTCGGATGATCAAGCAAAAGTCCATGTATTACATTTTCAACGCCTATAACATTGATTTGGTTCTCTAAGAAACTAATTTCGAGTTTTTATAGCTGAGAATTGGCGTGCAGAAACTATTGTTATTATTTCTATATGAATCAATATGATTTTTGCAAAGCTGCCGCCAGGATGCGACGAATCCCTCTCGTCTCGTCCGTGGGCCGCACGGACGAACGGCGAATGCGTCAGCGCAGCGGATAAGGCAAAAACAACAGCAGCCAGCCGACCTCGTGAGGACACCACGTGCCAGCCGCGCGCAGGCGCGGCAGCGGGGGCGGATGCCGGGCTCGCGCACGCACGCACGGCCAGCCTGCGCTGCGCGAGCCGTACCCGTAGCCCCGTACGAGCCGTGGCACAGCTGGAGCGCAGCGAGGTCTCTGCACGCGCTCGGGTGGCTGGCTGGCTATGGCGTCACGAGATCAACCCCACGTAACGTACGGTTTGCCGACCCGATCGACCGACCGGGGAATGATGGCCTGACGCCGGATGCCGCGTGGCGGGGCGGATTGATCTCACTCTGCCCATGTAAAGCCGAACAAATCATGCATGCCCCTCACGCCGTCACGCGTGGCGACGACGAGGCAGAGTAGGCAACCGACCAGCCACCCGGGAGCAAAACCGGCGTGCCGCGGTTGCACGCGCGCTGGTTTCGTGCTTTCTGGAAACATCGTACTACTATACTATATACTTTCGGTATACGACTAGCATATATGATCTTCTCGCGGAGACACGTATTTGTAGTTTATCGACCTACTGCTGCTGCTGCTGCTGCTGTACTATACACAAGTTAATTTGAACGGAGTACAGTACTGCTGCTAGCTAGCGACTCGTCGCAATGTAGAGACGATACGTGTGGCGACTGATGTTGCTAGGACTGTGAGTGTTGAACACACTTCAGCGGCAGGGTATACAAAACCGTGTGATTATCGTATGGTTATTGTGGTTATCACGTATGGTAATTTTTTTAGTTTTTGAAACCACGATATGCCTCATGGTAATCGTGTGATTTTCATGATAACCACACGGTTACTACGATTACCGCTAAATCGTGAGATAACGATAACCCTATTCAAACGATTTGATGAACCCTACACATGTACATGTTGAGCGACAATTTTGGAGTTGGCAGCCATAAACGCAGCCGAGAGCGAGTCAGCAGCTAGGCCCCACGGAGGGACGCACGAATCAGTCGCAATGATAAGGCTAGTTGATGCTTGCTGGTGAGTGGTGATCGATCGATCGGTCACGGCTGGAATTAATCGGACGCGTTTAAGGCGTGCGGCGGAGCGCATCCCATGCATCCGGCAGGGGTCCAAATCCCTTCAGGCTTCAGATCGATCAGCTCAGCCCAGGCTTGTGTTAATGGCGGGGAGCAGGCAGGGCGTGTGAGCGTTCAACTCCGCTTCAAATTTGGAGCTGTAGATTTGCTGATCCACTCGTACGGAGTACGTGCCGCACACGATTGATGAGCTAGGTAGCTGCTCCAGCTAGCTGGCACACGATCAACGACGCCCCGGCCCCAGCCAGCCCATCCTTTATTGATTCATGGCAGTAGTACTACCCTACTTTATTTGTTCTTAAAAAAAATAAACCTAGACATAAAAATGATATATTTTAGATAAAGTAGACTATATCATTTTTATGTTTAAATTTGTTTTTTTAACGAAGAGATTACTCTACTGCTATAGTGTTACGCATCTGCATGCCATGCAGCTGTACTCGTTACAGGTCAGCGTTCGTGCGTAGGCCACGCGTGCATCGCTGAAATATCTAGGTGGCTGTGGGTAAATATCCTGGGTCGCGAAACCATTGTAGCCGATGAGAAGTTTTTCCGTTCTACGAGAATATTAAGGTTTTAGTACATTACATGTAAATTACATGTGCATTGTAACGATAATAAGTTTATGGTTACAAACAAGCTCACCTCAATAAATTTATGCTCGAATAAATTCAGAAATTAATTTGCCCACTCTTAAAAATAGGTCCATCACCTGGATAAAAATCAGATCCTTTCTTTCTAATACCTCAAACCAAAATTTTTCATTAAAAAACCCAATTCACTTTATCTGCTTAAGCCCAGCCCAAAAATCGATCGAGTGGATTTTGCTTACTATCCTTGTACGTATGTACGCACGTCGGAAGCAGCAATGATTACTTCACAAAATCAATGATTGCTAGAACAATTACTTCTTTTGCATCAGCGTAATCACCCGAATACCCCATCCATCGAAGTTACCCCTTGTTCATGTTGTCAATAAAAAAACATGAATTCACATCAATTTAGAATCCGGCAAGGCCAGGTAAGTATGCAAGGATCGGGGAAGGTAGGAAGCAGTGCAAGCTAGACCGACTTACGATCGTGGAGGATCATACCAGTAGAGAGAGGAATAGTAGGTCCTGCTCCAAGCATCCAACTTCCCAAGCCCCAATCGCTAGTGAAGTTGTCGACGATTTTAAGACTCGTTCTTTTCTAACTAAAATATAAAATATAATTATAATGTAACCGTAATATAATTATATTGTAAGTCGTATGTAATTACAATGAAACTTGTATGTAACTTGTACATAATTTCGAACCATTAGATTTGTTTCAAAATTCATGCAAACGAGGAAGAAAAAAATCACAGCGTGTACATATGTGAGGGGATTCGCTCCCACAACCTATGTTCCATAAAAACGGTATGTAACCGAGGGATTTTTTAAAAATACATACAAGTTACATTATAGTTAATTACATCACGGTTGTACTATATTTATATTTATCAATTTTTTAGGAGAAAATTTGTCGATAAATGTATAAGTAATCCCCTTCAAACTGCTAAACGATTTGTTTTATGTAAAAACTTTGTATATAGAAGTTGTTCTAAAATATCAAATAAATTTATTTTCTAATTTATAATAATTACACTTTAATTAATCATGTGTCAATAGTTTTTTTTGTTTTTCATGTCCCTATTTAATTTTTATTTTCATTAATTTCAAATAACACCTTATGAAGCAGTGTGCAGGTCATAACGAGCTCGAGTGCCAGACTGCCAACAGGCCTCGCCATAGGGACTCACGAACAGAGATTGTACAAGGTGAATAGACTGCGTGCACACGTACAACCGAAGCAACATCCAAGCATTGCATTGTGACAAATCCAACTGGATAAGGCGATGAAACAGAATAGAGAACAATGCACTAACCGGTGCTGTAAACTTTATACTTTGTGGCACGGCGGCGTTGGCTTGTCCGGCTCATGGGTGAGCTTGGAGCAAATATATATATATATATATATATATATATATATACTTTGTATAGTTTTTATATATACGTGTACGTACAATTTATTTATGATTGATATACTTTGATCGATCACCGTCTAGAGAACTCGCTAGGAGTTTGACGGCAGGCAGCGGAAACAGTTGAACATGGTGGGTGGCATGTCACCACCGCAGAACCTAAGTTTTTGGAGTTTGACACAGCACGCTCCCCCTGCGCATGACGTCGCTGATCAGAGTCTGCACTGCCCAGCCACGGCACGCAGCCTGTGGTAGTACCTCACCAGCCACGGTGAGAAACGATGAATTAGAGGAGAAAGCAAAACAATCGATCTACCCGATCAGACCTCGAGGGGAATTGACGGATAAAATGATTCCCGATTGGAATCTAGGCCATGCCTCGGATGTGAGGTGTGCCACACACGGACTTTGAACAACAACAGAAGCGTTCCTGCACGCGCATGAGCCAGACAAAAAAATTACATACTCACACACCATACTCACACACCGACATTGTATTGAAATAAAATGATCTATCAAAATTTTGAACAGAAACATTGAGGTGGGACGACACTACGAATTTTTTAAAAAGTATATATATATATAGATAAAAAAAATAAAGATAAAGATTTCGCTGCGCGTATCCTAGTACGTCATGTGTGAAACTACTCGAGTCGTCGTATTGCAAACCGACTCATGGCTTTTGCACGAGGAGGGCTCTTGGAGTTTTGTTTGTGTTCGTCTGAGCCAGGCCAGAGTGTCGGACAGAGGTTTAGAATTTGTAATAACGTCGGTTTGCGTTCGGATTAAGGCCATGTACATAGAACTAAAGAATCAGCTGATGAGAACATGGAGAAAATTATGTTCTCAAGCTTCTGGCTGCTAGAAGTAGTTTATTTTCAAAATTTTGTAGCTACTAATTATAAAAGTTTGGATGAGAACCCGAAATGTTTGAGAAGCTATAGATCCCAAGAGAGGACGTAGGCCTACGGCTGTCAAAACTCAAGGCTTATTCAGTTTGAAGGAGAACAAGGAATTTGAATTTCTAAGAATTAACTCCTACAAGTATCGTTCGGTTTGTAAAAATTAGGTATATATGAAAACCAAAGGAATTTTTTCTTTTTCTTCAAGTTGTAGAGAAAAAACATAAATTTTTTCATCCAATCAAACCTCTTAAAAAATTTTTTATTGATTAATATACGCATACCTTTCTATTCCTTCACTTTTTTTATTCACGTGGATTAAAATTTCTCCATACCGAATAAGCCCTTAGAAGCTAATGTAAATAGGGCTTTAAAGTTAACTATATTTGAGACGCAGGACCTACCAAACCATTCAGAGAAAGTATAGTAAACTTTTAAAATTAATGCAAACTAGTCATGAGATAAGGAAAAGATAGTTGTACATCAAGATTTCTCCCCCTGCATCAATCCCTGTAAATTCATGACAGCTTAAGCATTGATCTTTTGAGTGATGCAGGATATCAAAACTGAAAAGTACAACACGTATAGCTCATGGTGGTTGATTGGTTACATTGCATCCGTTATCTTCAACTCTCATGGAGTACCTATCCTTATCAAATGTCTTAATCAGTTTCATAATCGCAAAATTGAGGTGGCATGAGTATGTTTCCAAAGAAAATGATGACATTTCAAAACCTCTGCGGAGCATTGGCGGTATTTGTAATCACACAGGGACCGTATCCTACCAATATATCGAAAATGTGTCAATTTTAATTTATCCCTTAAAATTGTGCAGGAGCTGAACAATCTACTACTAGTACATCAAGGATTCTCATGGTGCAAAATCCGCACTTAAAGTCATGTTTGCACTAGCTAAAAATTTCATAATTGTCTCAAAGAAAAATACGGTGTAAACAAACAGATTCATAACTTTTTTGACAACCAGTACTCGTACGTATCGTAGGACACTCTAATATAGTTCTGACAGAAATGCAATGGCTTGCCATGCAATTATAGCTAGCTGTACCTGCGTAGTACTGATGATTGCACTTGATGTGCTATAAAAAAATCGGTCCTTGAAAAAAAGCAGTTGATTGAACTCAACCACTCATGGTTCATGAACGCAAAAGAAATGAACGAATGGTGTGAGTGGTCAGAGGTAGTACCAGCACAAATTTGTTATGTTCTCATAGCAATGCAGCTTCTTTTTTCTATAAAAAAACTGTGGAAATAAATTCCATCAAAAGGACGAATTAGGCAAATCACTAACCTGTCATTTGAGATGCAAACTCTATTAAATCTTCAAGCCATTAATTTGCAAGAAATTAAGAATCCAAAGCCACGCTGAAATTAGCAATGCATTTTCCTGCATCGTCATCTTTTCGCACATGGTTGATCATAACCTGTAATGTTTATTATAAAAAAATAATCAATAAGTAAATTTTTTATATGTATGTTTAGCGACTTAAAAATGATGCTAAAAAGTAAAGTACGATTATAAAAAAATAGTTTCAAAACAAATTTTTAAATTCAAATTTTGACTGTGATCACTGATGATCGTTCAACAGATTTATGTACAGTTGTTGAACCATGTGTGGTAGTAGGCGTATACTACCAACGAACCACCAGAAAATTTGTACGGCCATCTAGTCTGTGCACAGTGGAGGAGAACACAAAATCAAAGATGGCAAATGCAGTGATGAGCAAACGAGCCGTTGCGTCCAAAATTTGCTGCACGTCTCGGTCGATTTTAATATCTGTACTACCCTATGGCGTCGTCGAGCCGAGCCCCCTCTGCTGCTCGCTAGTCGCTACAGAGGCCGCTGTCTCTCGCCCCTCTGGTGCCAACTCACACCCATTACACGGCTGGCAATGGCACGGCATGGCATGGCATGCCAGAGAGAGATCACTCACTTCGCGCGCACCATCCAACCATCCATCCACCACACCGCCACCTTACTCTTCCAAAACCCCTATATAAACCCCAGCTCGCCCCCTGAATCTCCCACACCCACCAACGCAAACCCAAAGCTTCGAGCTCTCCCATTGATTAGCTGTGCTCCATAGCTAGGTGGTCGTAGCTGGTTGGTTAAAGAAGGCTTTGGTTTGTTTGAGTTGGAGCAGAGAAGAATGGCGACTCGCATGGTGGTGACAGTGGCCGTCGTGCTGCTTGCTTGGTCGGGCATGGCGGCGGCGGCCAACTTCAACCAGGAGTTCGACATCACCTGGGGCGACGGCCGCGGCAAGATCCTGGAGAATGGCCAGCTCCTGACTCTCACGCTGGACCGCACCTCCGGCTCCGGATTCCAGTCCAAGCACGAGTACCTCTACGGCAAGATCGACATGCAGCTCAAGCTCGTCCCCGGCAACTCCGCCGGCACCGTCACCGCCTACTACGTGAGTACTCCCACTCACCTTCCCCTCCCGCCGCCGCCGCCGTCGCCGCGATGTGATCATGTGAGCTGATGGTGTTTGTGTTTGTGTGTGCAGTTGTCGTCGCAGGGACCGACACATGACGAGATCGACTTCGAGTTCCTGGGCAATGTGACCGGCGAGCCGTACACGCTGCACACCAACGTGTTCACGCAGGGTCAGGGCAACCGCGAGATGCAGTTCCGCCTCTGGTACGACCCCACCAAGGACTTCCACACCTACTCCATCCTCTGGAACCCCAAGCACATCATGTAAGCACCCAAAGAAAGCACCATTTCTTCTTCTCCATGTTACAGAGAATGAATCGTGAATGGATTGTTCATTGTTGTTGCAGATTCATGGTGGACGACATGCCGATCAGGGACTTCAGGAACCTGGAGGGGAAGGGGATCGCGTTCCCGAAGAACCAGCCGATGAGGCTCTACTCCAGCCTGTGGAACGCCGACGACTGGGCAACGCAGGGGGGACGCGTCAAGACGGACTGGACACACGCGCCCTTCTCGGCCTCCTACCGCGGCTTCCGCGCCGACGCCTGCGTCGTCGCCGCAGGCGGCCGCACACGCTGCGGCGCCACCGTCGGCACGGACGCCGCACCCGGCACCGGCGCCGCCGCCGCCGCCGGTGGCTGGTACAACCAGGAGCTCGACCTCACGCGGCAGCAGCGGATGCGGTGGGTGCAGAGCAAGTACATGATCTACAACTACTGCACCGATCCCAAGCGCTTCCCCCAGGGCGTCCCCGCCGAGTGCTCCATGTAATAACAAATCCCATCGTCGTCGTCGTCGATCGCCGGCGAAGCAAGATGGCCGGAGATGAGGAAGAAGATGGGTTGCTGGTGTTTGTAAAAATAAATAAAGATTGGCACTTGGGGGTAAAAAAAAATGTGTAATGTAGCTGGTGGTAAAATTCTTTCTTGTTCTCTGTTTCGTAGTAAGCCACGGCACGCCCTGTTCGTGTGTAACTGATCGTGTCCACGCCACAATTCATGTGTAATATATTCATCAACAACGAACATGTTCTTGTCCTCGATGTGCATACGTGATCGTCATCTGCTCTACGTTGCAACTGTATAAATTTTGTTCCTTGCTACTCCCTCCTCATCGTGCCGAAACATGTTAATTTTTCACAAATTTCACACATATCTAGAATACCTCATTTTCTCGAATCTCAATATCATTATTTGTCTCTTTATTATTTTTATTTTTATAAACTCCAATACAATAATTATTTATTAAGATTATTTTAAGATAAACGGGATAAATGAGAGAAAAAAAATATCTTAATTTTAAACGGACGGTGTACTAGTATAAAGTTTTGGTCTGATTAATTACTCGTGGTACAGTCATACCCTGTGCGTTGAAATAAGTTGATCTTGGTCTATTTGATCAGCAGTGGCTATCAACACCAGGTCAATTATACTTACTAGGTGTACGTAGATGTTGCAGTCTCCAGGTGTTCAACAGCTGTGTACGTACGTAGCCTATTCCATTATTCGATGTCAAACAGTCTCTTTGATTGATCAATAAAAAATTAAGCATCTTAATTCATCACGATTCACGATAGGGATGTTTGGTTCGACAAACAGAGCTTTCGTGATTAGTGCCAAAATTAAGATACGATTAAGTAAAGATACTACCACTAGTCGACATCATACGTGAGTATTTCAGCATGGAACAAACAAACAGATCAGTCAACTTGATTCAGAACCAAATCCAAGCAAATCAATTACTAACTTGATTCAGAATCAAATTCAGATGCCCTCTCTCAGTTAATCCAAGTGTAATTAAGCAGCAGCGTGTGAGAGTCACAGGACAGAAGGCGACGAGAGGGGCACAATTGCACAAGTACGAATACACGAGAAGGACAAGGGCTCGTAATGACCCGTCAGGTCTGCAGACTCTCAGTTGTCTCGCTGTCGCTGGGCACCGGGCGATGTGAAATGCGTGTTCCATTTCTGATTCGGACAAGTGGCCGCACCGACAGATCACACAGACGATAGGCTCACCCATCGTCGGTCGGATTGGATCAGCACGAAGCTGATCGATCGAGCCAAAATTCACCAACAGAAACAGATCGCTGCTACTACACAGTACGCAGTACAGAGTACCGGAAGAAAGCTACAAGCCGTCATCTTCTCTTCCTCTGAAGAAAGATGGTGGCTGTGGCTGCTTGCCTTATCCTTTCGAGCAGGTCACTGTCTCACGGACCAGCCGTTTCAGCTACTAGGAGTATCTGAAATTTCTGAATATTTAGGTGCTACTTGCGGTTTCAGTCGCCAACACTGCTTGGTTCTGGTGTTAAACTGGTAGGGACGTTAGCCCGTATGTAGACGATCAGTACTCCGTTTTGTTAAACTTGGAGTAAGTAGTACTCCAGTAGAAATCTTCGGTACAATGCTTTAATGAATCATGATGACAAGTCAAAGGATGAGCTTGCAGTTTTGCAAAATATTCTGCCAACCTGTGGTACGTGACTTATTAGGATCAGGCTGTGTTCTAGAGAGGCTTTTATGAGCATGGTTTATGAACTGTTAAACAATATGTTTAATATAAAAACTTGTTACATAAAATTATTTTTTTAATTAATCATATGGCCATGACTTTTTTTATTTAGTATGTCTTGAATCACCTCATCCAAAATGTTGTTATGAACAAAGCTTTAGTTCGTTTTAATTATTTATCAAACTGTTGAAACATATTATTTACGCAAGGGAAAAAATAAAATTTCTATAAAAAAAGAACTCTTTTCTAATTATATTGCTTAGACCAACTATTTTTTGTTATTTGTTAAATTTATTTATCACAAATATTAATTTATCTTTATAACCAAGTAGATAGTTTGTAGCAACAATTCACTCAACAATCTATTTCAAACTAACATGAGTCCGCTGGTGAGTTTTGAGCTAGTATAACAATCTCTTTGGCAATCTACACTAATGGGCGATTTACCAGAAAAAAATGGAGAGGAGAATGACTAAGATGTCCCATTTCTTGTTTTTTTTTATGCACCATTATTTCTTGTTGGGATATAAGTTCGCTAAGTGTCATTTTAGATAGCTGTACCTACAGTGTGTGAGTAGTATGCGACCGACGTCCGGCTGCTTTGTCACCTCATCATGTCTGTTCGGGTGTCATCTGATAGGGATTTGGGAGTGTGCGTGCATGGTATCTGCAGTAACCAGTGACTTACGATTGATTGCTACACAAAAGCTCCATCACAACTTGTGACTCTTGCATGAGCATCAACACACATGATCAAACTAGTACATTTGCTCTTCTTTTTGTAAACTACTACTAGTAGTACTAGTAAAGATTATGTACTCCTACATTCCTTGAGCCCTATTTTTTAGATAATGACATTCCTTGAACTTTTGGAAGCTTGGTTTGAACAGCAATTATATCATGGACGGTCCAGGGAGTTAACAAGTTAACACCAACATGTCGTGTACATTTTCTTTATGAGGGTTTGAAATCCAATTTAAGGAGGAAAAAATAACTCTGCACCAGTGCTGATCTATGCATGATTGAGCTGGTTGTACGTAGTGCAATGATAGACTCAAGAACAGGATACCACATTGTCAAATTTATGAAGTTTAACAGGGAGCTAAATAATTGGTTGTCCACGACGTTTATTTATGGGTGGGGTATATGTTAGTGTCATTCTGCCGCCTTCGTTGCACTCTGCATTGCTTATTCTTTTGCAAGACCCTAGCACTAGCTGCAGTGCTATCACTGCCGTTGATAAGTCACAGAGGAGACACATCCCGAAGACTTCGCATTTAAGGTCGAGAACTTAGCTAAGCATTAGTTTGGATCATAATTCAATAGAAATTTTTTAGGTAAACCCTAGAAAAATTCTAGTTTTTTTATATGAAGTCCTTTGGATCGTAGGATTAACCTTGACTGGATTTACTTTTTTCGTCCCAAAATAAAAAAAATTTTGTACAGATTTATAATATTAAGATATGTTACATTTAGTGTTAGGTTATTTTATTTTAAGGTGAAGGGAGTATAGAATTTGGCTCCTTCTGGTCCACGCTATTTCTTACCACAGAACAGACCCTCCGATGTTACTGTTTATCATAACTGACATGTGGCCCATCACTCTTTGATCCACATGTCAGCCATCAAGTTAGAAAAAAGTTATGTTAGAGGATCTCAATCCTCTTGCCACACATGTAACATGTTTCTTTGTACTGTGCAAGCCATAAGAGAAAAAACATCATAATTGCTATTACTAAATGATCCAAGATCTTACATAGCTGTGTACCACACTCTCTTTAATTAATTATAATCATTTGATGATTGCAAGATGGTCCTGAACCTAGTAGAAGATGAGATTACATGCAATCCATTCCAGATATGCTGCTACATTTCCAGATTTAACCTGCCTAACAGAGTCACAGGTTAATATTCGCACTACAAAAAACATAGATACAGTAGCTGAGTTGGACTCATTGCAAATTCCAGATTCAGTACATCCATCCAAATTAATTGCACAATTTCAGCACCAACATAATTGGCACACCTGAGTTCAGATATCCCTGGCCTAACCTGCATATGATTATATATTAGAGGACCATCATCTAGCCCTAATTAGCATTTGGGAATTGAGATTACTACTTTTGATGCATCAATGGCATTCTAAAGCGACTTTCTGAGGGACCAGTCCCTCTCCTGCGGACAGCTGCTATACGTGCAAGACTAGTCCTCCTCTTGGATTGGGTCACGCCTTAGATAGTCCTGGACATCATTAAGTTTTATCAAGTATGAGAAAAATCACCTGCTTCTTTTCTGAAAGAAGATAACTCAGTTGCTTGTTACTACTTGGGTTTCAGTTACTATCTAGATCTATCATGTATGCATTGCATCCTAGTTGGAAGGTGATGGAGATGCAAGCTATAAATCACACTATCTGTTTAACTATAAGCTTGGAGAACACATGTGATGGCACATGGCCTGAAACAACCCAAATTTTGTCAAGCATCTCGCAGAGAAAAAAGGCATGGCCTTGAAAGTTGAAACCCATCCGAATTAAAAGGAGGCTTTAATAGCACAGACGAGCAACAAGAAGGCATTTGCTGAACTTTCAACTCGGCCTATGAGCATCGAGCTGGATCCAACTCGATTATAGCTTGCTGAGAGCTTAAATGTGTACTCTGTTCTGTACTTTGGACACTGTCTGTGTCCAGCTGAACAGTGGTGCGGCGCTCAAGAGGCTACGTAGGAGTACTCGTCAAAAGGCTTTGCTTTCCGGTAGTTGGGTTTAGTGTTTGGGTGTTAGTGCCTTTGTGCTTTTTGTGCTACTGATCCAGCTTTCATGTTGCCTGAAATCCTGCATTGTTTTCTGCTCTACCGCTAGTAATCCCCAATCACCATTCAAAATATAAAGGAACCCAATCATTATCCATTGTACATGAGCAATCCTATCTGGTTGCTCAACTCAAAAGTTCACAGCTGGAAATTTTATCATTGTCCTGCCCTTTTCATGCTTCGGCCGTGCTCATATGTACCGCGAGTGCAACAGACAAAATAGGTATTGAGCGTACATGTTTAGATGAAAATTTTCACATAAAAGTTTCTAGAAAATAAAAATACGTGCGTTGGAAGCGTCAACATTGGTAATAGGAGGAGTAGTACTTAACGGATGCATCCACATATGCTCCTGCGATTCGATAGCCGGTGAGACCACAAATCGTCCGCATTGACAACGGGAAGGCCTGTGACCGCGCAACGCGATCACCGATCGTCGGCGCCGGGGCTAGGCTGATGCTGATCTTACGTCGTGTCGCGATTAACTCTGGCATCAGAGTATCAGAGTAGCAGACATTGTCAATTTTTTCGTCATCACCTCAGCTCGACTGATGATGGGTGTGACCGGACGAGGCAACGTTTACGTCGTCGCGAGTCGCGACCGTGCCCCTGGTGGTGTAGCTAGCGCTTCTACTACGACGTCGTGTGGTGCAACGAGAAATCCTGCTGCTATTCCGCACGATGCTGCATTGCTGCTGATGAGTGGGATCTATCCCTTTCGTTTGCCATAATCGTTTGAGGAAAACGTGGATTTCCTTGTAGGCTCTGTACCAGTGACAGGCTATCTACATGTTCTAGAGTACAATGCAGCAACAGAATTGCTATATATTTATCGACAAATTTTTTTTTTTAATTTACATGTAACTACAATATAACTTGTATGTAAATTTTAAAAATCTTATGAAGCAGGGGTCACAGGATCAAATCCTCTCGCTCATGTGTGAGTCGTGATTTTTTTCTTCTCCATTTGTACGAATCTTAAAACAAATCTAGCAATTTCAAAATTACATAAAAGTTATATATCAATTACATTGTAGTTACGTGTAAGTTACAATGTAATTATATCTATCTATTATATTATTAAAACAGCTTTAAAAGATATCATGTCTGCTGTGGAGACTAAAAATTACCATGTTAATTAGAGAAAAAAGAGAAAATATACACAGTTAGATTGTGTTATATCTAGACTTTAATGGTTAAGATTTAATGACAGTACGTACAGAAATAGTTAGTCCGTTTGCTTTACAATTAGGAGTAGGAGTAGTACTACAAGTATAGTAATTAGGAGCAGCAAACAAAACAATGGAAAAAAATATCTGTCCACCTATGATTTTGGGTCCGATTCCCAGGGCAATCAGCAGTCACCCTAATTCCACAAATATAACCTCCAAACGAAGATCATATTGCTCGGCTTAATTGGCTGCATAGAAAGATTTGTTTCTACACGCCGCAACAGTAATAAACACAGTGATTAAAAATCAATGTGCAATGTTACGGTGAGATAAAAATCATTTTCCACGGGAAGCCAATCTTTCCTCTTATAAAAACAAAAATAATAGCCCACATAAAACATAATACGTGACTATTTGAAACCTTGAATAGGAATTATAAGAGTTCAAGTAAAAATATAATTTATAAATAATAAAACATCAGAATAAAAAATATGAAATTTTTAAAAAATTAGTTCATCTATAACACAACGATGATAAATAAGAATAAATAAAGAAAAGCAACATGCTCGAAGTAGGGTGGTGGCGATTGATGGGACATCTAAAAGCTATAAATAAAATCCCAAATATCCCAAATAGAATCCCAATAACTATTAGAGGAGGACGGTGAGCAGGCTGTTAAGCAACACGGTCATGACGGATGGTGGGACTTCTATAAAGTAAAAATCAAATTCCAATGATAATCATGTTCAATTTTTCAAATCCCAATGACAATAAAGAGGGAAGATAGCGGGCGGGTTATAGACGAGTACGGTGACAGAGCCACAATCGATTGACAGGACTTAGAAAGTAAAAATGAACTCTAACAATAATTATGTTCGGTTTTAAAAATCCCAATGACAATAAAGAGGAAAGGTAGCGGGCAGATCGTAGAGGAGTACCATGACGGTATTTGATAGGACTTCTAAAAATTAAAAAAACAAAACTCCACGAGACAATAAACTCTAAAAACTATAATGTTTAATTTTTGAAATTCAAAGGAGGATAAATAGAAACTGTCGAGCAAACAAATAAAAGGATAACAACTGATAAAGGAGTAACTGGTAGCGTAGCGAGTGATGTGACTTTTAAAAACTATAAAAATTAGAAACACAAAGATGATAAGATTCAGTTTTTTAAAGTTCTAAAACAACGAGATAACTATTTAATAAATTTTAAGTAAAATTATATGTAAAAAATAGATAATTTTATATGGATGTTAGTAACGTTATTACGTGGGTCACCTGGCTAGTTACTATTATACTATATTTATATCGACAAATGTATAGTCCCATGTAGAAAACTCCCAAATCCCGAGCCATCTTGGGCTTAGCTTAGTTGCAAAGAAGCCCAATCTTGTGTATGATCCAAAAGGAAGGAGACTATTCTACCAGGCCTTGCTGTGCATCATACTAGCGATGTGGGCTTCGTTTTGCTGTTAGCCCACCACCAAATACAAGGCTTTGCACTTGGAGTACGCGATGGTCCATCTTCTGTTCATGCGCTCAGTATGCTCCGCGCTGGACTGGTTTTTCCGCCGGCCCAATAAAACAAACTTGAAAATTTTACATGTGAAAACAGAGCACAATGTTATTATGTGCCCATGGCCATGGCAGGGTTTCAAAACGCGATTGGTCATTGAATACTGCTTTTTAACATCTTGGTTACTTGATGGAAACGGGCAATATTCGGAATAATTTTATTGACAATTTGATATTTTTTATCATGTGATTATACCGTCATATTTCGAAACCCTAGCTACATCATATGGCCCGTTAGGAGTTCTGCTCAACCATCTAGTCCTTTTTCGTTTTCTCTAGGAGTTCTTGTTGCATGTAACAGCCTTTTTTGGCTTTGTCCCCACATGTATCCCCCGACGACCACTCGGATGTGTTGCAGATGTACTATTTTTTTCTACTAACTAAAAAAATTGTCCATACGTTGTAACGGGAAGAAAAAACAAAAAAGTTGAGAAAAAGTTAAAATAAATTACATTATGTAATTAATTAAAATATAAAATTTTTGAAATACTTGGGTATTTTTAAGTAGGTGGGTGTAGAATTAAATTAATTTATAAGTAAAGTAAAGTAAGTGTGAGAAATAAAATTACATGGCTGGATTTAATTTTGTTAAATTATTCATGATTAATTACACTCTCTGAAATTTTCTCGGAATTTTCATAAGTTAATTGCTAATTTTAATAATATAAACACCATTTCAATGTTTATTTAAATAAAAATCTAAATAAAATTTCTCCTTTCTTTTGGGCCAGGTTCAGCCTAGCAAGCTCAATCCGCAGCCCCTTCTTCTCTCCTCAGCCTCAGCCCACAAGTATAGGTTCAGCTCAGCAAACAACTGAAAGTCTAATATACCTTCCCTTCCGGCCCACTCTTCCTTTCTCCTCTCCTCCGCATCAGCCCGCAAGCACACTTTGACCCAAAAAAAATCAAAAGTCTAATTTGCCTCTCTGACAGACGAAAAAAAATAACGAAAAGTTACGAATTTTTTAATTAAATATAGATATAGATATATTGACACACAAAGATTTTATGTGTTCGAAAAAAAAGATCATGGTTAAGAGACCAGAGGGCTAAAGTCTTTGATAGGATCATCATAGGAGGCTGGCATCATGGCGTGCATGCGCGTCTGGGAAATTCTGAGGTCCAAGCTTCGGTGTGCAAAGTTGGACCCCTGATGAAAGATTGTCTTCGTACCAAAGTCCAACCGCCGCCGGGTGCCCAGGACGGTTGGTTCTATTCCATCAATCATTTTTCCAACCGTTCTAGTTGCACTTCAATCTTGATCTTTGGATCGAGTTTTTTAAGAAGCACATTATAAACGTAGATGTTCACAATACGTGCACACTCACTTCTATAAACGTACACACGTATCTTATCTTTATTTATCTTTATGAATATCTTAAAAAAAACATAATGACACGCATCGGTCTCCATGGCATATGTACCATGTCATTGTAAACAGATCGAAATGCCCAAAGAATATTTCTCACAATCTTTAAAGCCTCTTTTGACCAACAAACTTACACGGTTACACCCATTGTCGTCGACTTATTATCTTTATCGTATTCCCATCTAAGTACTACTTTTTACTACACGACAACACATACAGCAATAGATACAGATTCTACAGTAATAAAAATACTAGTTTCCATTGCCCTTTTTTCTACTTGGCGGAGCATTCGGGCGGGAGCCCCTGTGGAAACCGGTACGTGTCGGCGCAGTAGTTGTAGATCATGTAGTCCCTCTGCGCCTGCCGGAGCCGGTCCTGCGCCGCGCTGTCCAGCTCCTGGTACATCCACGGGCTACCCGGCTTGGCGCACGCCGCGGCGTCCTGCGACGTGCACCCGCTCGCCGCGAACCCGCGGTACGACGCCGTGAACGGCGCCTGCGACCAGTCCGTCCTCACCCGCCCGCCCTGCGTCGCCCACTCCTCCGCGTCCCACATGCTCGCGTACACCCGCATCGCCTGCGTCCGCGGGAACGCCACGCCCGTCGCCGCCTCCGTGTTCCTGTACTCCCGTATCGGCGTCCCGTCCACGTAGAAACTGAAAAAACAGAAGTTGATCCTTTTTTTGTCATTTTTGCGACTACACGGTAAACGCACGCGCATTAATCACTACACACTCTAACACACGCTTGAAAAGATAGAAACCAACGACATATTTCTGGTTGTACTAAAATTTTATTGAAATCCCGTGTATTTGTGTTTAATATTCATTGACATTAAAATTTAAATTTTGATGAGTGAAATCATGCACCCATGAATTTTGCCACCACACCACTGCACTGGCGTGAATGAGCTGAAAAGAAGCCGGTGTTACGTACAGGATGTGGGTGGGGTTCCAGAGGACGGAGTATGTGTGGAAGTCCTTGGTTGGGTCGAACCACATGCGGAACTGCTGCTCGCGGCCGCCTTTCCCCTGGCTGTACACGTTGGTGTGTACCGTGTACGGCTCGCCGCTCGCGTTTCCCAGGAACTCGAAGTCGATCTCGTCGTGCTGCGACCCCTGCGACGACAGCTGCATGCAACACCAATCACCATTAGCTCTCTCTTGCATATATATCAGCACGGACACATATGGACGGGATGCTACGAGGGAGATATATGTGCGTACATAGAAGGTGGCGACGGTGCCGGCGGAGTTGCCGGGGACGAGCTTGATCTGCATGTCGAAGCGGCCGTACAGGTACTGGTTCTTGGACTGGAAGCCGGAGCCGGAGGACCGGTCCAGCGACAGCGTCAGGAGCTGGCCGTTGCCGATGATCTTGCCGCGGCCGTCGCCCCAGGTGATGTCCACGTCCTGGTAGAAGTTGCCGGCGGCGCCGGCGAGCAGCAGCACGGAGCACAGAATCGCCATCACCAATGGCTTTCTCCCGGTATTGGAAGAAGCCATCGTGTAACGTACTGTTGGATTGGATTCGGTTCGATCGGTCAGATGGTTTCCGTGGTGGTGAAAGATCGTTGTGCGAGCTGCGGTTTTTATAGGCCACTGGAAGGGTAGCCTAGCTTTCGGTCGGATGGTTTGGACCAGAGACGAGAAGAGGTGTAATGTAACGTACATGAGCTGGATCGATTGAGCAGCTTGATGATGTGGACGTACACGGGTCAGAATCACACGGCTCGGATAACCAGTTTTGCTCGGTTAAGTGGCGATCGATATGATTGGTGCTGCATCACGCGCGTGCGGGGAAAGGTTCCTGCGGCAAATGCTTGTGTACTGGGTGAAAAAGGTTCACAATCCTAACGAAAACCGACAAAGATCGGACTTTTTGACTGGCTCGATAACAAAAGCCTTCAGTTTTTTGGTCAAGTTAAAAATAAATCAAACTAAATTTTATTTTTTTGATAAAAATTTGTCTACCGATTTACCAATGGTTTTTCGATAACCGGAGATACAGCTCGTGAACGGTTTTTAGCCCGATGATAGAATTGTAAACCGCTGGTGCAACTGACATGTGGGCCAGAGATGTATGGCCGGCTGGCTCACTGCACCGAATGATCGGCAACCTCTCGTCACCTATTTTGATCCCAGCTGAGGAGTCGTGGAGTGACACTCAAATGCATGCATTGATCACTGATAAGTACACAGATTGCAGCTGTACTAACGAAAAAATTAAGAGATATGATGCACGCAAAAACAAACGGTGCGGATTTAAAAACGATGTGACCGAACCGAACTAATAAGAGCATGATGGTGATTAGGATTAGTTTGTTTAGATGTCCTATTCATTAGCTAGCTTGTTATGGAAATTTATGCTACTGCTTGCTTGTCAATTGCACGCTGATTAAATGAACATATATGGATTAAGCTCTTTTTTTTTAACAATCCTTAGAAAGGTACTACTCAGCAAGATAATCTGATCTGCAGAGTTGTATTTCTTTTAACTGCCACCACCAACATACTCAGAAAAGGGAATCAGGTAAAGCCAAGTCGACACCTTAACGATCGATGTGTTGGCCGTTCCCTCGCATAGCTAGGTTTTGACCAGTTTTGATTCCCTGTGGATAAAAAGATCGCCATAGGCGACTACACATCATACACCGTCTGCAGCTTGACAAAAATGGGAGCATGGGACTTGGTCGATGCGCTCTGAATTTCTCAAATCAAAGCGACAGCTTAACCGACTCTGTCTGAACCACTACGATTGAAGTATCAGACCAGGCACCCTATTTAACCGATGCTCATCGACTGCCAATAATTATCGTAGCATCAATAGAACTCAGAAATACATGCATCGACTGACAGATCATAGATGCATACGTACTGCAAAATTAAATGGCACTCCGTGAACAAGGCGAATTCAGACTTTCAGAGAAACGTAACGCTGCCGTGCTAATATAAGCTTTAGATACCAAATGCATACTGCTCATCCAACAATTAATCCAACAAGCATATACCCTATAATACTCTTCTAGAGCTAGCCTAGACAAGTGCTCCACTCCATGTAGCATAGCTAGCCTTATCTGCTCAACAATGCCCATCCCATTCAATTGTCCACCGTCTTTAGCTCTTGTTAAACCTATCTTTTTCAGATAGATCAAAAGGGAGCTATGCATGCAGGAATCATGTTGCCACAGTAATGGCATGGCCTTCAATTCCTATATCATATTATCATTTCTATGGATCAAGTGGTATCGCCAATTTCTAGGATGATCATGGGTCGGCTGGTAAAGTTGGGAATCATGCATATACATCAGACTATCAGAGTGTTCAGCTAGTCGCACTGATGAATTCGTAGGCTGTTCTTTTTCTTCCAGCCACCAACTGATATATTGTACTACGTACATTTGTAGCTTGTCAGCCATATCCATTCAGTGGACTAACCACATTGAGTTCTCTATTATTAGTGCTAATGTGCATTGGTGGTCGCTTTGTGTTGCTAGCCTGGTGGTCCTCTGAGGGACACGTGTGTCACCTTTTCGTTTTTTTCTTTGAAACGTAGGTTTCCAAGTGATAGAACAATGTAGATTAGCTTTGATAATGGTGGCAACAAAATTAATCGATCACTATTGCTCAAGAGCTCAGTTGGTGGGAGATTCGGTGCGCATTGGCACGAAACCAACTAGGTTTTGGCTCTATGGAGCTCATATTAAAATGCATTTCATTTTCTTAACGAAAAGTAACATATCCCTCCATTTTCTTTGTAAAAAAGTCATAGTCACTGATGAAGACTGCATATGTATTGTAGTGGATAAGGGCAACAGGGTAAATATATGGTGCATATGATTTCAAACATTGATACTGGAAGAGTGGACGTATAGTATGAAAATCATCATAGATTTGTTTCAGAGTACGTATAATTCAAATATCATACTTCAATGGGTTTACAACAAAGAAACCACTGACAAAATAATTTTTGAAATATAAGTCACTACAAAATAAATGGTACTCCTTCCATTTTTAAATATTTGTTAATGTTAACTATTACTATTATAACTTTGACCATTTAATAATTCTCAAAAGACCAGTCCGTGATAAATGAAAGTTTCATGGTTATGTTTAATGCGTAATACATATATGTTATTTTCTTACATATCTATAATTTTTTCACATAAAAGACAAATAAGAGTTTGCAAATGAACAATGTCTTATGCCAGTTTTTTTTAAAGGAGTGATGTCAGTTAATTAAAAATGGAGATAGTACTTACATACTTCTTTTATAGGAACAAATAATTAGTCAAAAGCGGCATACGTTTAAAACCGTAGTAGTAAACGTCACTCTCAAGCTGTCGCCATTTTTTTTCATCTTTTATAGCCTTGGTGCTACTGCTAGCATGCGTTTCATCTCTTCCCACAGTTGGAACAAACACGATTTCTCCTCAGGCTCTAGCAAAGATATCGAGCTCCACTGCAGGCACTAAACGCATGCAGCAGTGGAGTCATAAACCTACCCACTAAGGGTCTGTCACCGTTTTCTCAGCTTCTCCTCGTCGTATTCTGCACACACGTATTTCAAACTGTTAAACGATACGTTTTTTTAAAATGTTTTTATACAAAAGTTGCTTTAAAAATTCATATTAATCCATTTTTTAAAAAAAATTAATAAATATTTAATTAATCATGTGTTAATGAGTCGTTCCGTTTTTCGTGCGGAGAAAATGAGTTTCCAACTCACAACAACAAAATCAGCCAACAGTGTATATACTAGTATATACTAGTAGTAATAAGGATACCAACAGTGTATATATTCTTTTTCAGACACGTAGATCTTTTACATATTCGCATAAAAAAGCGCCTTTCGAATTCGAGCAATCTAAGCGTGACTAGTATACTTCAACCACCGGTATATACATGTTCAAGCCATACGAAAAGGAAGCTGAAAAAGGAGTAGTCTTTTATACAGCCGGCGGCGGCTGGTCCAGTGTAGGTCGGGGAAATCGACCTGCAATCTGCATTTCTGCAGAACAAATAAACGGCTACCACGACATGGATGACCTACCGGTCGTGCTCAATGCAATTGTAAAGCATATCTTATGCACGTAGATAAATACTAGCTATAGAGATTGTATTTAGTAGCAATTAATCAGACCGTGCACCAACTGATGAGCTTGGCTAGCTTGCCGGCAGGACGTCGAGTTCGTCGTCAGTTTACCTGTTTGCTCTTATGTAAAGCTGGTGTTCCCAGCAAAAAACTCTGTATCAGAACTCTGGCCTTCAATCTAAAAAAACGTCAAGTTCGTCAGACTTGGAGCCACGTCCAACGTCCATACATTATTCCATCCTCCTACTACTACCACAACACAAATCATTAAAATCTCTTCTCCATCTGCTGCTGCATGACAAATCGTCTAGGCCTGTCACGAGAAGGACGTACACATTGTAGCAATCTGGAGCCGAGTTGGAAGCAGCTGGCTGACTAGATTCTCTGCTCTTCTGCTGATCTCAAATCGTAGTAACATCGCAGTAGCTCGTGGTCTCCATGCAGGGATATTTGCGGGGTTTTCGGGTCCTCTGCTGGATATTGATGCCTGAAAGGGAGTTGGAAGAAGAACCGTGAGGACTTCAATTTTCGGAAGGGTGATGAACTAGCTAGCTGATCGAAGATAAGGTTCAGTTTTTCGGATGGCCACATCCATTGATTCTTGCTGGTGAAATGTCGTTGCGGCGGCTAAGTTGGGGAGCACTGGGAGGACAGGCCAACACGGTGTACTATGCACACACAAAGCAGAAACAATTCTTTCCTTTAATTCCAGATTTTGGACATGAACAGCAAAATAGGAATAGTGCTCTCTCTGCGTGACAGTAAGAAATGTTTTGGTGCATACTGAAAATTTAAAATTGCACATCACACTGGGAAAACCCCACGTTTTGTTCATGGATGAATTTACCTTAAGTTTTCTTCAGAGGAGTTAGACATCTCAAATACTAAGTGATTCCTGCACTTTGCTACGAAAATTACTAAGCAATTTTTAATATATTTTTTCTGACAACCAAGTTAGGAGTAAAAAAAATTGAAACGCTAGGGTTTATTAATACATATCATAAAACAAACAAATGATATACGCGCTTTAATATGAAATATATTGGATATTGATAAATATATATTAAATATTATAAAAATAATAGATAGATTTGTTAAAATATTATGAAAATGATGTGGGGGGAGATTGGATATGCTTAGATGTTAATTTGCATAATTAAATATATTGTAAATGATGTTACATGGTTGCATGAGGTTAAATGTGTAATTATTGTTAGTGGGTGATGATGTGACATGATTGCATGTTGAATTTAAAGTTTCTGAGTTGTAACTTAACTTTATAAAAAGTATAGATACGCTTTTTTTATAAAATACAGATATTAATAGCAGTCCAATCCCCGTGTACACTTCGGCCCATCCCATCGATTATTGGGCTTACTACTTTGGCAGATAGGCCCATATCATCTATAGTCCTAACTGCGTACAAGGCCGACGCCAAGTATACAGGCCCAGCATTAATACTTCACCATTATGGCCCAATTGTCTAATCCTGCGTGCTAGTGGTCCAATTCGCAGAGCACCCTTTACAATAAAAGCCGGGACGAGACGAACAGACGATCTTTCTTTCCAAAAGAAAAAAGAAAATCAAAACAAGAAGTCCTTTACATCGTCGTAGCCAAAAAGAAAAAAGAAAAAAAACAATTTCTGGAACGAGTTGAGATTTTTCACATTACCCTGCACAACTGAACCCAACCTAAAGATCAGAAGAGACGATTATTCAGCTCCCCTCACTGCAAAACACAAATACGAGCTACGGATCGATCAATGATCCATGGAGATGGGAGGCAAACGTGACGCCGCGACGTCACGTCCTGCCGATGGGGATGATGCACTCGGCGGGGAATTGGTGCGGGAATCGCTTCCGGTCGGCGCAGTAGTCGTAGGCCATGTAGTTCATGCGCACCCAGTTGAGCGTCATCCAGCTCCACCAGTCCATCCTCTGGCTCATCCACCCGCCTCCCCTGCCGCCGCTGCACCGGGAGGGTCCGGCGGTGGCGTCCCAAACGCAGGCGTTGGTGACGTTGTACCGGCGGTACGTGGCGACGAAGGGCGCGCGCGACCAGTCCGTCTTGACGCGCCCACCCTGCGTCGCCCACTCCTCCGCGTTCCAGATGCTGGCGAACACGTGCACCGGCTGCCGCGTCGGGAACGGCACCCCGTACGCCTCGTTGTTCCTGAACACCCTGATCGGCGTCCCGTCGATGTACAGTCTGCACCACCAATTTGTTACACACAGGTACACACAGGTTTGTCTCTCTGAATTTGACGAGGAGACTATAATTCGAGAGCTTACATGATGTTGTCTGGGTTCCAGAGGATGGAATAGGTGTGGAAGTCGGCGGTGGGGTCGAACCAGAGCACGAACTGCTGCTCGCGCTCGCCCTTGCCGTCGCTGAAGATGTTGGTGTGCAGCAGGTACGGCTCGCCGCTCACGTTGCCCAGGAACTCGAAGTCCACCTCGTCGTGCCGTGCGCCGCCGCTGCAGATCTGCGGCGTTGGTTTGGTTAATTAATTAGTTGCCAATGCAAGCAGAAAACCATCAAATATGTCAACGTGTGCACCATGACTAGATAACCAGGTATTTCGATCAGCCAGGTATATGCCTTCAGGCGAATTAGTCTGAATCTTTTTGGATAAACTTAGAAATGTTAATCGTGGACACCATCACACCATGACTAAAACTGCCTACTACTGAAAATTGAAGATGTTCAGCCTGGTTACCGGTAGTACTACATGTAATATGCAGAAATTGATGTATTTTACTGCTAAAAGTGATAATATAAATATTCTGATCCAGGAAAGGTAGCAAATGTAATAGCAACATTGCTTGGTGAAAGTGATCGTTTCACCCAAACAAAATAAAATGTTTCTCATTTTTCTATATCTAGGAAATGAACCGACGAAGGGTGTACCTGATCTAGTTACTGCTACTTAAATGCAGAGGCCAATTGAATTCACTTACTGCCAACATTTATGCTGCTGCAAGTACAAAATTCACCCCCAATCACCGCTCAACCATCCCATCTAACTAATCGAGGACCAACCTTGTCAATCGGACAATGACAAAAATTTCTTCTAATTAAAGTTCTGTATTTTCTAGTAAAGTTCATCCCAAGAATGACAAGTGTCAGCTCGTGGAATTCCCCTGGTGTTCCTCTATCGTCTACAACTAACAATCGGAACTACTTTAACGGAACGAACAGTTCTTAGGATTTCGCACAAAACAAGGAAAAGAAAACACTTGGGTAGAACAAATTAAGCCAAGAAGATGTATCGAAGAGATCCCAACTTACATAGAAGGAAGTGATGGTCCCTGCAGACTCTCCCCTGACGAGCTTGATCTCGAGATCGAACCTCCCAAACAAGAAGCGGTGCTTGGACTGCAGCCGCGCCCCCGTCTGCTCATCCAGCGTCAGCTCCACCATCCGCCCGCCTTCCCGGAACCTTGCATTGCCCTTCCCCCACACGGCGTCGAAGTCCCGGTGGAAATTGTGGTCGCCATGCCCCGCCACCGCCGTCACTGCCGCAGCTACAACGACGACGAGAGCCGCCAGCGACCACCGGAGAGATGCACCAGGCATTTCCCCGCACAATGCAAACGCATGCAAAAGACAGAGTGACAGAACTCCACCGATCCGCGAAATGTGGTGTATCGAACTGACGAGCTGCAAGAGGAGATCAGATGGCAGAGAGTAGAGACAGAAATGAACTGGAGCAAATGGACCAGCAGTGTCCTGCGAAGAGGAGAGAGGAGAGAGGTGAAGTGAAAGGGGATGTCCAATTTAAGGGCACGTAGGGGTGGCACTTTCGCCAGATGCCAGAACGAGTCGGCATGCACGTCGGTTGCTGCGGCAGGTAGCCCTGAGCCCCAGCCATGCGGCGTCCACTGAAATCGCATCGTACGAGAGTAACGAGACGCAAACCACACATGAAAAAAAATCCGACGTGCAACACGACGTGGCACAGAGTCGACGGCGCCAGGGGAGATCGAGCGGTGAGACGTAAGAGTAGTGTGGGCGTATGGGTCGCGTGTCCGGCCGGCAGGGTTGTCAGTACGACGTGTGAGCAGGATAAATTGGCTCGACCACGGTGTTGCAATAAACCGGCGGGACGGGACGGCATGGCATGAGTGCGCGGCACGAACGGAGCGGAGGCTGGTCTGGTGAGGGCGCGCTAGGCGCTATGCTGCTTTGATTTCATCTCGGCTGGCCGCGGCCGGGGCGGGCGGTGGGCACCGTGGACTGGTCTCGCGGCCGCGCGGTGGTGATCGGTTTCCAAACTTTGAATGCTGCATTTATCTTTCTGTCCCTTTTAAAATATAATAATTAAAAATTTATTATTTATAGTTTACGATATATAAGTTAACATACGAGTTTAGTGATAATTTTTTAATTGTATGACAAATAATTAAATATCGCTTGAATGCAAGCATCCCGTCGGGCCGTGCGGTACACGGCGCAAGACGCTTACCTCGCGTAGCGTAGTAGTACCATGGCTTCACATGCGCTGCGCATGCGGCCCCCAGTGTGATCTTCCCATTCTCGTCTCTCGCCATGTTCTGTAACTTGGTCGCCGGTAAAGCTCTGGTTGGTACCGTTTTTACTGTGGCAAGTTCTGATTGATGCTGTCTGTTGCATGTGACCTTGTAGGTTGAGGAAATTAGACCTGGGCGGTGGGATTCGGTGGATAATCTGGTGATGGCTGTGATGCTAATGGAACAAACGACATGATTACACGATACGCTCGATGCAAATTAACAGTCCTATCTCCTTCTTTAGTCAGGGCACAAGAAATCAGGTCGTGTCCATTTTATTTTCTCTTGGAATCAAATTGGGAAACATATATGTATCTTGATTGATACTACTTCTTCTGTCAAAAAAAAAATATATATATTTTTTAAGTTTAAATTTAAAGTGTATTTATTTTGAGACGAAAAAAAAGGATGGATGACGTGACCGTGAAGGGTGGGCGTGTTACGGCCCAGGGGACTTGCGTGTTGCCTGTTGGTCCTCATTGCGGCCGGGCAGGGTTTCTTCTACAAGGAAAAAAATCCATACAACCTCCCTCAACTAGATCTAAAGTCCAATTAGGCCAGTGCAGTGGGCCGTGTTCCATATGGCATAAGTTTATTTTTGGTCTCTCAATTTGTCACCGAGTCTGAAATTTCTCCTTAAATCAAAATACCAGATATAATGACTTCCTTAATTTATAAAATTGGATCACTCAAGGTCCTAGGCAGTATTATGTCCAGTTTTAGCTAACGTGCCAAGATGAGTCTGCGTGAGACCCACGCGGCCCCACATGTCAGTGGTCTCACGCGGCCCCACATGTCAGTGGTCGGTGCTTTCTTAGTCTTCTCTCTCCTCTCTCTTCTGAGGAGAGCTACGGAGAGAGTAGACGGGGACGTTGAGGACGGAGGCGACGCACGAGTAGGAGCGCTCGATGCCGTCGGTGAGGCTGCTCAGGCTACTTGAGCTACAACCCAACCCGTTGAAGACAACCTTGCCAGCGGCGTTGAGGCGTGGGCTGTCGGGCGTGATGGCTGGTGGTGGCGGTGGTCACTTGTGCCTGTGCCTACGATGGCGAGAGACGGATCTTGGGTGGAAACTATTGGTGCGGAGATGGTGGCGTCATGGTCGACGGCGTGGGGTTGGTAGATATGGGCGGCTCCAACGATTTTGGTCTCTGCCAGGGGAGGCGACGGAGCGGCTTGGGCTTGGACGACGTCGCCGACGAAGAAGAAGGTGGACGGCAGGGGCACTTTCTTCCTCCTCTCTCTTCCCTTCTCCCCTCTCTTCTCCTCTCTTCCTAATCCCCTTCAGGGCGACGACCGACAAGAAGGACGGCACGACGGGTGGCAGGGAGAAGGACAGTGGCTGATGGGGAGAAGGGACGACACGCGATGGCCGACGGGAGAGGAGCTGGTAGGGAGAAGGGCGACGCCTGCGGTTCCACGGTGATGTCCGTTGCATCCTGCTACCATTGCCACTTTGGCTCCTCACCTGCCGCCGCTTTGGCCGAGTCCACCTCCACTCCCCCCGCTAGCTAGCCACTTATTCCACAGGCCACGTACTAACTCCGCCGCCGGCGTCGATGGGCTTCGACGCCGCCGCAGGAGACATCCCCGGAGATCTTGTCAGCGCCGTCTCTTCACCTTGTCCCGTCATGCTGAGGAGACATCGCCGCCGGAGCGACCGAGGGGGTGATTTATGGTGACGAGTAGCACGCATAGCTCGCGGATCAGCCGCGAGTAGTGCTCCCCGTTGCCACCGTCGCTGGGCCCCACCATGGCAATGGCATCTCGAGCAGCGAAACAAAACGAAGGAGGAAGATGGTGGCAGTCGACGTAGAAGATGATAGTGGCGGGGGTCCAAGTAATGGCGTAGGAGTGGGCAGCGCCAGTGGAGTTGTCGAAAGGAGGAGGTAGCGCTCCTCATGACCATGGGCGATGCTACCGCAGCATTTGGCTCCGCTCCTCCCCCAACCGGCTATGGGGGCCCTTGATCCGCCACTGGGCACGCGCGCCTCCTCCCACGTGACGCGTCCCCCTCCCAGTCCCCTACTATTCCTATATACATATGTATATACATACATACATACAAACTTTGTATATATATGTATACAAACTTTGTATACATACGTATAATTGAAAACCGTGCTGTTTCCGTCTGCATCTCCATGCCGTTCCCGCTCGACCTCTCCTCATGCGCGTCATGTGGTGTGGAGCGAGTCGTCGCGCGTCCCGACCAGTGCACGACTAGGCGCTGATTAGGGATTTCGACCAGCGATAGGGAACGGAGGAGAGAGATGGGATATAGGGAATAGACGGAGAGAGAGATGTGGTTGGAGGTGGAGAGAGGCCTGACATGTGGGCCCTCACTTGCCACGTCAGCAAAAACCAGATACTATACTGTTTGGAACCTTCAGTACACCGGTTTTACAAGTTGAGGGACTCGTTATATCTGGTATTACGGTTTGAGGATAAAATTCGAACTTGGCCACAAGTTGAGAAACCTAAAGCGAAATTATTTCGTTCCATATTTCTAAATGTGGTTACTGGTTGACCGGATTAAGGCTGATGAAGTTACAAATGAGCTGGGTTGGCAAGCCGAATACAAGTTCTAAGCGTACTAGTCTTTCCCGGGCTTTATTCGACCTTAGCCCTTAGGTTGGGCTTATTTACGACCAATTAGTAAAATCGAAGGAAACTATAGATGTACAAAAATGTGTTTACAAACATCTTACAAAAACTGATGTGGCATCTGTGATTGTATATTGATTTTTCATAACCATCCACCTAATAAATCCAACACATGAGTTGTTTGTTAGTAAGAGTTTAGTAAAGTTTGTTAGTATGATTTGATCTTTAGGCTAGCTAATATACCTCTGTCAAATGAAGATGACTGCTTTGTATGGTCGATTCGTAAGAATGGTCAATTTTCAGTCAACTATATGTATATCGCGATCATGAATTCTAATGTTATAATTCGAAAGAGAATTCTCTGGAGTTAAAGGTTTCGCTAAATATCAAAGTCTTTACGTGATTTCTTCAAAAAAAATTAATTCTAACGAAAGATAACGTGACTAACAGAAAATTGGTAGGAGGGAGGAGACAAACACTGTTCTTTATGGTATGCTATGCACATGAAAAAATCCAACATATTTTCTTTAAATGTTATGTTGCTCAGTTTATTTGGAGATGCGTGTTTTTTTGCTTTTAATATCCCTTCACCCCGTAACGCGAAAAAAATTTTTGGTAATTGGCTTAGTGGTTCATAAAAAAGATGATTCTAATTGGAGCTAGTGCTTTATATTGGTCAATTTAGCATTGTCGTAATGATAAAGCTTTTTAATGGTAAACAATTATCTAATCCTATGCAGGTTATCTTAATGTTTTCATGTTACATTCTTAAAATCAGTAGCCAAAGGTCTCTTATGTCACTATGAGTGATGTAGTCATGTTAGAGTTGTTAGCTAAAAAATCTATGTGGTTTAACGCTAGCCAATAATAAAGAGGAGTTAGTGTTTTGATCCATCACTTTGTATCTTATTTTTTATTTATTTTTATTTTTACTTTTTTTAATAAATTTATGGATATGTGTTTTATGACGAATATCAGAGATATAATTCATTTTTATTAATTATCTAAAAAATTACTCAACACCTAATCCACGACTTGTGATAAAAAATGATAATTTCCAATGCCCAATTGATTCTATTGCATCATGTGGTGACAGTTTGACAGAAGATGATATGAATTGCCCTGCAAGGAGTGGCACGAGAAGCAGTTTCCCTTCTGCAATCAAGCGGTTTGGATGCGAATCAAAAAATTTTAAACAGAACATGCCTGGTTGATCAACCTGAGTGCGGGCGAAAAATTTTAGCAGTGTTGCTGCAGCTGCAGATGCGAATGTTGGTCCCTCGGTTAAATTAATCAAAACCGGATAAGCTCGATCTCCCCCACGCAAGGCTCCAGTTTTACAGGGTGTCGATGTCCAAGGTGGCCAGTGCCAGTCTGGCTGTCACGCCCAGTACTGCTGTTTCAGCTGCTCAGCACACGGAAAACATGGCCAATACCAACAAAGGGATCCATCTTATGCTAAAAGCAGCTCACTAAAATTTATCAAACTTGGTTACGTACATGGACCCCGTGTTACAAAAGATATGAAAGAATGCGATATGCATACTACATTTACATCTCCGTGGCAACAAAACACATTCATTATTCGCCATCGCAGCTGGTAGATCAGATGTGCTCATCATTTTTCATGGATGACGGATCATGCATGCGTGCGTGATCTTCTCGTGTCGATCTCAACGGAGCTTGCACTCGGCGGGGGTGCCCTGGGGGAACCGCTTGGCGTCCGTGCAGTAGTTGTAGATCATGAACTTCCTCTGCACCCACCGCATGCGGCGGTAGCTCATGTCGCTGAGCTCCTGGTTCCACCACCCGCCGCCCCTCCTGCCGCCGGTCGGCGCCGCCACGGTCTCCATTGTGCCGACGGGGCACCGCTGCGCGCCGTTCGACCAGACGCACGCGTCGGCGTTGAAGTTGCGGAAGGAGGCGACGAAGGGGGCCTTGCTCCAGTCCGCCTTGACGCGGCCGCCCTGCGTCGCCCAGTCGTCCGCATTCCACAGGCTCGCGTACACCCGCATCGGCTGGCTCTTGGGGAACGCCACGCCGCGGGCCTCGTGGTTCTTGAAGTCCCTGATCGGTGTCCCGTCCACCGCGAATCTGCACGCACCAACACGTTGTTTAGCCAAGTATCAACCATGCGTCTCTGTCTCGCGTAACAAGAGGGTTCACGTGCCGATGTGTAAGTAAAGTAGTAGTAGAGGGACTCACATGACGTGCTGCGGGTTCCAGATGATGGAGTAGGTGTGGAAGGACTGGGTGGGGTCGAACCAGAGGCGGAACTGCTGCTCGCGCTGGCCCTGCCCCTGCGTGAACACGTTGGTGTGCAGCGTGTACGGCTCGCCGGTCACGTTGCCCAGGAACTCGAAGTCGATCTCGTCGTGGGTCGAACCCTGCGACGACAACTGCAGCCACAAGCACATAAGATCACACACAAGCCGTCAGCTTCACTACTCCACTTATTAATTTCAGTACTACTATTTTCAGTTCCGTTTTTGCCGAATTTGGTTGATGAATAAATGATGGAGTGAAGCTTACGTAGAAGGTGGTGACGGTGCCGGCGGAGTTGCCGGGGACGAGCTTGATCTGCATGTCGATCTTGCCGAAGAGGTACTCGTTCTTGGACTGGAACCCAGAGCCGGAGCTCCTGTCGAGCGTGAGGTCGAGCCCACGGCCACCGTCGACGATCTTGCCGCGGCCCTGCCCCCACGACACCTCCGCGTCCTGGAAGAAGTTGCCTCCCTGCGCCATGGCCACCAGGCAGGCCATCGCCACAATGCCAAGCGCCACCGTCCTCATCGCGCAATCACAAACTCAAGAACCCAAAAGATCTAGCAAGCCAGTCGATCGAAGAGCGAGGACAATGAGAGTAACTTGTGCTGCCTAGCTATGAGCTGCTCACTGGATCAGTGTGGATTGGTCACTGGAATGGGATGGCGAAGCACTTGCCTATGAGCCGGTATTTATACTTGGGCGTGGCCGGGGCAGCTAGCATAGGCGCACAGCTGCGGGCAGACAGGTGGTATCCAACGGGCAAACGCCGGCTGGGTGGGCTGGCTGGCGCGACGCGTACACGGTTAAGGGCCGTGAAGAAGTAAATGCGGCACGGAGCGCCGGATAGATTTGGGGGGGGGCAATGCATGGCTGGACGCACGCTGGATCCAGCCGCCGCGTGCCTACGCCGGGGTGGGGGCCAGAGACGCGGGGGACTTTACTTGACCACCCATCCCCCGCGGCGGCATCCGCGAAAGCGGTAGTAACCCGTAAACCGGGCAGGTGATGGATGGATGGATGGATGGATGGATGCGAGTACGTGGTAAAGTGTGCAGCTTTTGTGCCGCTTTTGCTCGGCTTTGCTCGCCGATCGTACGGCACACGGGGCCACGCGGCCAGTGGCTCACTGCCTCGCCTCGGCTTTACAGTTCATTGCCTGCGATGCGAGTGAGCTCATCAGTTTGTTCGCGCGGCAGCAGATCGTGATCGGCATGCCGCCATGTGCGCGAAGGCCTGGGATTCGGGGAAGGTTCGCCTGGTTTGCCCCATGGGAGAAGGAAGTGGTCGGGCATTCCATCCAGGGCATCGACGGTGGACTCATATCGTACGTACTGTACGATGAGCGAGTGATTAATTGCGGTCACAAATCGGTCTCGAGGACGACTGTTGCTGCTGGTGGAGTGTAATTGCGCCCTTGATGTGTCTGTTGGGTTTTTGTGTTTGTGACAGCGGATTACACGCTGTAATTTACTAGTAAGTTTTCAATACCTGAAAGTTAAGTTTTGATTGATCGAGTTCGGGATTAGTAAGGACGACGTTCGTAGATGAATCGTAGCTGGGTTCTTTAGTACTCCGACATGGTGCCGTTAGGTACGGGCACGTTGATTACAACACCTCTTGCCAAATGATGAACAGAGTCGCCATTGGACCTGTCTAGGAGGGAGACAAATGATTCTCTGGCCAAATTCTTGCATCAACCCTAGAGCTGGATATAGAACCAACTTAGCTCAATTTAGCTCGTTTAGAGTTTGGTTCAATTACTTTAGAGTTTGGCTTGTTTAGAGTTAAAAATCCAGCTTGATCCGGTTTGTTTATCAACTCAAGTTGGCTCGTTAAGCTCATGTGGTACGATGCGACATGGTAGAGGAGAGGACAAGCTCGAGTTAGCCAACAGCTAGAGGCAAGAGAGAAGGGTGCTTGGCCCATAGGAATTGCACATAGAAAACGGGGAGCTCGATCCCATGGGTAGCCGAGCAAGAGAGGGAACCTCATCGGACTCTCCTATGGAAGGAGCTTGCACTCACCAACAGCTACGTCAAAAGAAAGGAGCTCATGCCCGTTGGTTTCAGCGTGTGGGACAGGAGGACAAGCTTGAGTTCGTCATTGGGCGTGTGTAGAAAGAGCTCAAGTGCTCGAACTTGCCAGTAGTTGTGCAAGAGGAGCTTGAGCTCCCCGGCGAATTCACGACAACAGGAGACGCTTGTGCTAATTGGCATCAACATGCAAGGTAATGAGCTCAAGTTCTCAATCGGCCGTGTGGAAAGAGGGTTGGTGGGTGATGGCGTCGACTCTGATAGCAAGACGTCATGAGATATAGCATCCTGATGCCCATGGCTAGATCGCTAGAGTGGGAAGAAGGGAGTTAGGGTTGGAGTTTTGTTAGGCTGCTGTGAAGTGATCAGGGCTCACAAGATGGGCTAGTGGGCTACAAGTTTCTTGGCTTGTGCTAGCTCGTAATGTCTAACGAGCGTTACCTCGATTTGATCATTAAAAGAATGTAATGAGCCGAGTCAAATCAAGCCGACGAGCTATGGGCTTCTTTCCATCCATCGAACTCAGAGCCCTATTGATTGCCCTAATAAACCAAGCAAAAGCCAAAATTTGAATTTTCAAATTTAATTTTAAAGTTGATTTTAAGATACTTTCACGTAGTTTTTTTTAGCATTAACTTTTAAGTTGTTAAGAACACATATATAAAAGTTTTACCTGTAAATTAATTTTTATTTTCCAATAAGCTGAAACGGCTTATTAGAGAATAATATGGACAACCGGCAAGGACCTCAATCCTAATGAAGGTAAAAACATTCTGGGGCTATTCGGAAGCATTATCTGTTATGGCTGAGCTATGCAGCAGCGATAGCAGCTACAGCCAGCCAATACAAAACATGTTGTTACTACAACAGATTTTTTTTATACAGCACACATTCAAATGGTGCAACCAAACGGCGATGCAGTAGAGCTGCAGACCAAAATGTTGTGGTTTAGGTTTTTCGAACAGCCCCTCTAAACCATAAGGAAACACCATCGTAGGGTCTGTTCGGTTCAACTAAAAGGTGGTTGTACACCCGCAGTGCTGCTGCTGTTTTAGTAGAAATTTGCTTGCTAGGCCATGTTGCTGTGGCTGCAGCGTTGCTACCGCTAGCTCTTCCGAACACAATCATAATCCAAGTAGGCAAGGGCATGTAAGAGTAGAAGACCCCCGTTGTCCATACGACCATACGAAAATGCAGGACTCCCATTAGTGTAGTCCATTACCACGCATAGAATGAAAGAACTTGTTTGTCACATGACGTGCCACGATGGAACCCACATGGCCTATTGCTTGTTTTGCTGGAGATATTGCACTATACAATAGACCTGTTCCAGAAACTTCACAAGAAATCTAGCTGGCAATGGCTTATGCAACATTCGGCAACTGCATCCAATAAAATCCAAATAAATACTTCCACAGTGGCAGCACTGAAGAACACCTCGGCATCCACTACTCGGAGTCAAGCAAAGCATATATGTACTGCCATAGTCTCATGTAGGAGTAGTACTACTAGTGCCACTACAACATTCAAATTCGCCCATGCCTCTCCAATAGAAATACTTCTACGGAGAAGCAGAAATCATCATGCCACATCCTCGCAAACAACAGCTGTCCGCTTTGTCCATCAGCAGCATACCGGTGCCAGCCAACGAGCCAGCAGCAGACCGACGCAAACGGCATGGGCCGTACGTGCATGGTTATGGTTTATCATGCCCTCATTGAACGATTCAAATCATTGCTGTTCCAGGGGGCACGTACGACGCAGACGCGCACAATAATTCCCGTGTCCCCGACCGACGCGCCCATGCACGCATCGGGGTCGTCGACTGACTCCGGCGGTGCGCATTTGTGGCGTCTACTGCATTGCCGATCCATCGATCGGTAGAGCAGCTGTGCCATAAACTTGGACTTAATTGGTTACTTAGCCAAAGACCCAAGGAGATTTTTCAGCTAGCTAGGTAGATCTGATACAGTTAACACAACGCACTGCCACTGAACCACACATTAAATTGTTGGAGTAATGTGAAGAGCTGAACATCTATTCTCTCCATCCTATAAAAATCAATCTAGAATGATATATGACGTTTTCTAGTACGGGACATATCTAAATTCATAGATTAATTTTTTATGAGACGAAAAAAGTATTATTAATAAAGAGAAAAATGATATGATAACCTGCGTTTGAAAGGATTCGAACTCAGTCTCCAACGCCGTTTGCGTCGAGCTAGCAGCCGTTCTCAGAATAGCATTGCCAGCGACACAACTCAAAACTGCTTTGCTTCGCATTTCCAGTTTTCTACAGTACGCCGCTAACTGCTTCCTTGCACCCATTTGGCCGTTGAGTCAGAGTACTCGACTGTACTGTACGGTGTAGTTACAGAATACGGAGTAGTGCGATTTTCAGACCAACCGTGCATGGGATACTCTTGCGTTCTCGGCTTCACAGCAGTAACAGACTTACAGTACGCGCGACGGTCTGGCCCTACGTTGTAAAGCCACCTGATCAATGCAATTGAAACGTTTTAACGCTCCCAAGCACGGGAGTTCCGTGACTATTTAAGGTTTTGTTAGCTTGTCGAATTGAATGCATGGACGCGTACATACATATATTACATACCCACTTGTTTCACTTTCACCTTCCCTCCGCACGAGCGACCTAACAATTTTAACTGGTTTATATCAGCGCTAGCTAAGGTAGCTGGAGAGTGAAGACTAGTGCTACCACGCCACAGTACACATCGAGGAAGCTATGCACTTTAACCTACTAAGCGATGCCCTTAGTAACTATAGCTGCAGAAAGACATGCCCAGCACAGAGAGCTGTTCTCTCCGTCTCAGTCAGCAAGCTACTAATCAAAGCCGGATCTTCTGATTCTATTTCAACCCGAAGGAGCAAACCATATCAGACTATCAGTTCTCTGGGGAACTGCGTTTGGTGTTTGGGTTCTAACCCTTTGGTCTGTGAAATTGTGAGACCATGGGCCATGACAATCTTACTCTTGGACTTGAACAAGACAGAAAGCTATATATGGGCTTTGCATAAATTGTGGTAAGGAAATATAAGCCCAACCCAGCAGTCCAACACAGATAGGAATAAGTTCACATTTGGTTCCTCAATTTGATGCTTAGCATGAAATTCATCCTGAACCGAAATAGTATAACGTTACTTCAACTCCTAAAATTAGTGCAAACTTGGTCCCAAGACGATTTGGATGGTGATTTCGGTTGACGTGACGTCTACGTGGCTGGTTTAACTAGTTTCTCGTCCCACGTGACGTTGACGTGACATTGACAATCAATAAATAACAGCGGGACCCATATGTCAATGGGTGGGTCCCACTATCAAATGGGAATTGATGTGGCCGGCGGAATACCCAGAATATGGGCCTGTTGTCCATTTTGGGCTTGATGTATTGGGCCGGAAAAAAACACAAGAAAGCTTATACGGAGCATAGACATGCAGACATTTACCCGTAATTTGCACACACAGGGACAATATACGCAAAAACATACGGTGGATAATCTCCGATGACGAAGAACACGTCATGCTGTAAAATTGAACTTTTTTTAAAATAAAAATTGACTAAGAAATGAAATTGAACTGTTGAAGGCTGTTAACCGATATATACACCGAAAATGCCTACACAGTCTCGGCTACCGAATCCGAGCAAGCCGACTAAAAGGCCAACTTAAACAGTGCCATTTTGGGTACAAGAACAGCGTCGGCAGATAAATGGCACGCTGTTCATTGTTGTGATACCTTCCATTCTAACAGTGTCGTCATTCAGGCGCCCCAACTGGCTGCCAGAGCTAACAGTGTAACAAGATTAAATCATCAGCCTCAAATCAGCCTACTTCTCGCCTCGCGACGATCTGATCGTGTCATGTCATATTCCACCCCACGCGTGCATGCGCTTACGAATCAATCGGCGCGTACACGCGATCGATCGGGGCGTACGTACTTTGTAGACGACAAGCCGCTCCATCCACCGCTGTTACGCGCGCCGTGATCACCTACGCAATCCGCTGCAGAGATCAGGTCCAGATTTGAGGGCGTCAGATGACGCTATTCCGCGCGTGTTAGCTGCTGCTGCGGTGCGGGCTCTCTATCATATCTCTCGCGCTCGTGCAGATCGATCGACGGACGGTGCAGTCGTGAATAGAAGCTCGCGCTGGCGGCTCAACAGCCTTATGTCGCCTGCGGTGTACGTGCACGGCCGGCCGGCGCCCCACTGGCCGCGCGCTGGAGGGGACCGCCTGAAAAAAGCGTAAAAATCACCGGCGCCGCGCGGGAGATCGGCCGAAAATCGCCTGCAAAATTGTTGCGCTGCAGCGACGCCAACTATTGCTCAACATGCCGCCTCCAGCTAGACGCGTTGTACTCGGGGGATTCGATCGAGGGGCGCGTACATGCGCGCGTGCGTATAAGTTTCAAGGGGCGTACATGTATACGAACGTCGTCGTATCGATTGGCCTGGCAGGTCGACAGGTTTGCGGCCTCCATGGGCCATGGCGATGCGTGGATGACTTGCCCGGGAGCAAGTTGCCATGGCGAGCTATCATTGGAGTGTACTTGCACAGTGCCGCCGAGTCCAGATCTACGGAGATGCAACGTGGGCGATGTCCCCAGCAGTAGCATATCGTTCGTACTGTTCTTCTTATTTCCTCTCTCGTTTTAACTCAGGTTAACCTGTACACTACGAATGACCATGGAAGCTGTACGCAGTGCCAGTAAAAGTATTTCACAGTGGGCAATTCGCTGATGTGCGTTTCGGAGTTTCAGAATCTGAATGGGCGGGCAAGTATGGTGGATGTTGTAGTATTAATCGAACTCGATCTGGAGCAGTGTACTTACGTAGATAATGAACTCGGATTAATTTACGCCATGAAAATCGCGCAGAAATAACTGACGAATGAAGTACTGGTCCTGCTGCCTGAGCCTGAATGCCGCACGGGCAACCTCCGAAAAATTAAAAATTTTCGGGAGCAAACATTCAAATTTCGCTGAGATCACTGGCCAGAGCCTCACGTGTCCCGAACTTGGATGATCCAGTCCAGAGCCCCCACCTTTTTCCGTGCTGCCTCGCAAAGCATCGACGCGCCACCTACCCCATCCGAAACAGTAATACATCACTGCCATGTGGGACCCAGGCCGTGTCATGACAACCATGTCAGCGACTGAACTGGTAATCACCTCGCGTGTGCGTCTATGCGCTCAATCTTTTTTTTTCCTCCCACGAGCATTCATTCCCTCGCAACGCGCGCATGAATTTTATTTTTTTGAAAATTCCCGATATTGCCCTCGAGCTGTCAGCATTAGTAGGCTATTTAATGACGGACAAAACAGTAATCTCGCGTCCTAACGTTCTTAAATGCGCATTACTAGCTCGAAACAGGGGTCTCTGCTCCCCAGCCCATGCTGCTCCCTTTGCCCTTTTCTTTCGGGAAAAAAGGAAAAAAAACTCCTGCGCCCACGTACTCCATTCATCTACTGACACATGGGCCCACATCCCCACAACTAAACTGTCAGTGGCTCAGTGCCACCCGTAGTGTACTGCCACTCCGCGACAACCCGCACGGCGTCGAACTGGTTATCCTCACCGGCGGAGCAGCGCAGCGCTATGGGCCCCACCCGTCTCCTGCTCCCGCTGCCAATGGGTCCCACCGCCCGTAAGATCCGGTCACCGCCAAGGCCGCTAGCCCTGCACGCTGCAGAGCGCTAGTCTCCACCGCTATTATTACCCCCTACCGCGCTTGGTTACAAATCACACTTGTGGTTGTCTCGTGTAGTGGAGGAGTACATCTAAAATCCCTCGTCTTGTCGCAGCTGCTGCCAAGTTTTGCCGCTGCTGAGTTTGCCGCCGATGGAGCCGTCGCGGCGGCTCCTGCTGTCCGACTACGACGGCGCGATCGTGTCGCCGCTGCCGTCGCCGCCGCCGTCGTCGGCCACGCCGTTCAGGCCCGGCGTTGCGGTCGTCGTGGGCATCCTGACGAGCGTGTTCTCCATCACGTTCCTGCTGCTGCTGTACGCGAAGCACTGCAAGCGGAGCGCCGCGGAGTCGTCGGGCCCGTACGGGAGCGGCGGCGCGTTCGGGTCGTCCGGTGGGGCGGGGGCGGGTGAGCGGCGGAACTCCGGCGTCGACCGCGCCGTGGTGGAGTCGCTGCCGGTGTTCCGGTTCGGCGCGCTGCGCGGGCAGAAGGCTGGGCTGGAGTGCGCCGTGTGCCTCGGCCGGTTCGAGCCGACGGAGGCTCTCCGGCTGCTGCCGAAATGCCGCCATGGGTTCCACGTCGAGTGCGTGGATACGTGGCTGGACGCGCACTCTACGTGCCCACTTTGCCGCTCCCGCGTCGACCCCGAGGACGTCCTGCTCCTCCCGGAGCCGCCAAAGCCGTCCACCACCGGCCCACCTGACCCGCTGGAGACGAAGGTAGCGGTGGCGGCTGCTGCTACGACCAAGGAAAAGGATGCGAGCTTAGCTCCTGCTGCTCCTGCTCCGTCTCCAGCGTTTAGAGGCTTCTTCTCCGGCCGGCACTCGACGGGGTCAGTACGGGCGCCAGGCAGGGTTGGCCCTGCCTCACGCCGGTCGGCCGATCTAGTCGGAGGCGACGGCGGCGCGGTGGTGGGATGCTTCGAGACCGCCAAGGTTCGCAAGGACCGGGTGTTGCTGATGGAGCCGGCGGCCGCGGTGGCGGAGCCTGACCCTGAAGCCTACGACCGACGGTTCGGGCACCGCATCCTGGTGAGCACCGCTGGTGGCTGCGAGGGCGAGACAGCACCGGCGGCGAAGCAGCGGTGGAGCGAGGTGCGACCATCCGATCTGATGTTCGTGCGGTCGGAGATGCTGGTGACGGAGGCCGGCCGGTACTCCTGCTCCGCCGCCGTCCACTCCGGCAACGGCAGGAGCGTAATCAGCGCGAGGAGCCTATCGGAGCTTGCCGGCGTGAGCCGGCTCCCTCCCATCCGCGCCGGCACCGAGCCGCGAGCCGGAGCGCGTCGGTGGCCGGGCTCGGGCTGGTGGGCCCGGGGCCCGCCCGCCCTTAACGGCCCTAGCACCTAGGCCGCTGTTGCGCGGGGCCCACTTCGCAGCCCGGAATTGCTAACCAATTTTCTCTCCCCATACTGCCCCAACCACTTCCACGTAAACCACGGCACACCCTATGCTTGAAACCGTGGCTCACGTGATGGGCACCATGGTAATTACATGCAGCTGGGGGCAAGACTGCAAAGATTAGTCCATGCCATGCCCGCCTCGAGAGCCGCGCCGGCGAGAGAGAAGATGGTGGTGGTATGTTGCTTTTGCGGGGATCTCGAGGCAAAGGTGAATACGGGCGGCCGAGATCGGCTACGGCCCGCATATGGCGCCGGCGAGGCGTAGCCCGATGCGCCGTGGATCTTCTGCGGCGCCGTGCGCTGACAGGGCGAGGTGAGGTGAGGGTGTGAGGCTTTTGGCGCGTCGCGTCGTCGGTCGGCCAGGTCGGGGGCCGAGGGAACCAGGCAACAAGCCCATGCTACGCAAGAGAGAAAAAGCTGGTCGTGTGCGTGTAATTCTTTTGTCTGTGTAAGAGGAAAAGCGCTGCAACTTTTTGGCGTAACCTGTTGCAAGCATCTCCCGGGCGATGGCTCGATTAGTAAAGGTGTAAAGCAGCTAAAGCCCATCTCGCATTCTCATCTCCTCTTGGTTTTTGTTGCGTCGTGTTGATAGACTCGGTTCCGTTTTGCATTCTAGCGTAGGAGCAGGTTTTAGGGGTAGTACTATCGGTTAGCACATGTGAGAGGAGCAATCGGCGGCCGCACACTTGCCTCGTACTTGCCCGTCATGTTGCGGCATTGAAAGCAACACCGTCGTGGCCTCGTGCTCTCCTGGCCCGTATGCTTGTCCCCAACCTACTAATCCCACGCCTCAACGGCTAGGTTACCACGCGTCCCTTTCTTCTTGTTTGTTGTATGCCCTCTCATCACTCCCACTGTAAAAATTTTTCTACTAACATCATCATTTCGCGGCCTGTTTACTCGAGTGTTTTCCATGCATCTGCATCTTCTCTAACTTTTAGACTGGTATATCAGACCCATGGCTCGTAAGTCCACAGGTTAGAAAGCAGTATGCCCGTGTTTAGTTTCAAACTTTCTTTTTCAAAAAACGTCACATCAGATCACATCAGATATACGGACACACATTTGAAGTATTAAACATAGTCTAATAACAAAACAAATTACAGATTCCGTCTGTAAACTGCGAGACGAATCTTTTGAGCCTAATTAATTCATCATTAGCAAATGTTTACTGTAGCACCACATTATCAAATCATAGTGCAATTAGACTCAAAAGATTCGTCTCGCAATTTACACGTAAACTGTGTAATTGGTTTTTTTTCGTTCACATTTAATACTTCATACATGTGTCCAAACATTCGATGTGATTGGTTTGAAGTTTGAAGTTTGAAGCGAACTAAACAAGGCCCATTAGAGTAGCCTCTTTCATTTGCATCCCGTTATTGACCGTGAAATCGGTTTCTGACATGGCTGAATGCTCGCTGATTGCATCTGGTTTTTCGTGTCGTTCTTTTCAGTACCTCCTCTCACATTTATTTTTAGCTTTTTTTTCATTTGTCTCCAAATAAATTCACTTTCGAGTAATTATCGTATCAGAGTTTATAAAAATAAAAAATATCCTCTTCCTTTGAAAATACTACGAATCTGAACAGGCTTCTTATATATATATTCATAGTACTAGAATGTGTCATATTTACATAAAATCCAATATATTTGGAACGGTTGGTGTAATTATATTAAAAATAAATAAAGTGAAAAATAATTACATTGAAATTGAATAAAGTAAAGGTGTGGAGTACACGGTATTTGGGTATCTTATGTTGGGCCTTTGTACCAAATAACATGGGGTGGGCCGAGTGTCCTAGACCCATATGGCTAACTTTTAATCTAAAAAAAAGATTAAAGACAAGGCTATAAATCTTATCCCATATAAATAGGTGAAAGGTACTTCAATTATGAGGGATACCATACCTAAGAGATTAAAGATAAAACTATAAATCTTATCTCATGTAAATAGGTGAAAGGTACCCGGATTATAAGGGATACCCTACCTACTTTACCCGACTACCTCGAAATCTATATAAAGAGGACCGAGAAACCCTAATTGAAGAGAGTACACTCACGCGTTGATGTGACCATAACTACTATGAATACAACCTTTGATCATATTATAGGTTAACTGGAACATGTTAAGATTAAGCCATAGAAGTTCTCTAATCCAATTTGGCTACTTGTAGCAGTGTTGACTTCAAACAGCTGCCAAATGTGCATACGAGTTTCATTTTTGACCCGTGAGTACTTGATGGAAAGCTCTCGGAGTCCTCTTTCCAACGGATCCAGCCTCATCTTCAAATTCCTTCTCAGTCATCCACAATCAAAAAAATAAGGTGTTGTGTCGCTTATAATGGGTCTATGGGCTTGTAGTTTCATCTGAGAACCCGGCCCAAGTGGGGTGCGCCCCAATCTGGTGGAGAATGACCCTAGGGATCCCTTGTTCATCCTCCCACCTCCTTAAATAGCTAGATACCACTTCAGAGTTTTTCGGGTTTTGTTTAGATTAAAGTTTAGCTTCGCTACTTTGTCATGTAATCCCGTGATCGGTTGTAAAGCCGGTTTGTTTGTTACGGAATCCCATCTTATCATTCGTATTCAATTCCTATTTGTAATTTAGATTACTTTTATCTTGTTCTTGCTTGTTATTTCTATTTGCTTGCAGGGATACGGTTGATCTACACCGACAAGATCAACAACCCATGGAGAGATGTATCGATCGCTAAGGCGCAACACAACAACGTTTCTCCCAAATCGTATAGTTGTAGCCGGGTCGACAACGTTTCTCCCAAATCGTAGTTATCATCAACTCACCGAAAGATCGGGACAACCAGATCCCTGAGCGTTTCGAGTGGAGTTCATGGTTTATCACGCGTCATGAGCTATTCCAATGTTGTGCTGCGCACACTTCGATATAGATCCAATCTATATACAACCGTAATAGGGTATTACCTCATTTTGAGGGCCTAAACCAGTATAATCTCTGTGTCACCATCTCTCCTTGATCTTGTGCACCCTATAAATATTGTTGTCGATCCAGAGAATTGATAGTTGGCGCGCTAGGTAACGTGCAACGCTTGATAAGAGGAGATATGAATATTTACATGTATTTAAACATACTTGTATTCTTCTCAAGTAGATATTTCCTATATAATATACTACTCCCTTTACGTGCTCCTGATACAGGGCCCAAATCTGGATGTACGTAATACGAACTCGAAAACACACGCTCATCTCCTACGCTTGAAGACCAGACTACACCGCTGAGTGAGACATGCCCCTAAAGGCTACCTTACTCAGCCATCACTCCACTGGGTCAGACACGTCCCCAAGCTGTCCTACTCGGGTGTCACTTCGCTGTGTGAGACACACCCTCGAGTGTTGCCTTACTAAGCTCCGCCATCGACTGGGAGCTACGTCTCTAGGATAGTTGCCTACGTCGCCACCGGGCGACCTCATCCCTGAGCTGGTCGGCTCCTCCACTTCTGACTGGGGACAGCGTCTCTAGGGTGGCTGCCAACGCCGATGCCGGGTGACCCCGTCCCCAAGCTGGTCGGCTCCTCCGCGTCGACTGAGGGCTCATTTTCAGGCTAGCTGTCACACCCTGAAGTTTGCTTTCTAGGTTAAAATTAGTGAAATAAATCGCTTAAAATAATTTTTTCTTTTTAACCTAGAGCAAAATTCTAATTTAAAAATATATTTAATCAAGTGGAAATAGCATGGTGGGATTTTTTTTGAGTTCCCCATGTTAAAATACATTAACATGATTTTTTGTGGAATTTTCATAGCCCTAAAAACAATTTTAATCAATTAAAAACCTTCACCGCAATAATTAAATACCTGGGAAATTCGTTTTCTTTTTTCTTTTCTCATCGGGCCGCCGGCCCATCTCCCTTCCTTCCCTGACCGGCCCAAGGCCACCCACACCGCCTCGGCACCCCCTCCTCTCTCTCTCGGGCCGGCCCAAGGACGCGGCCCGAGCCGCCGCGAAGTCCACCCCGCCTCCCTCTCCCTCCTGGGCCGTCGGCAGGTGAGGCTGCCGCCGCCCACGTCGCCCGCATCCCCCGCGCCGCACGCGCCTCCACAACTGCCGCCACCTACCTCCCCGCGTCGCCCGCACCCGTTCCCCTACTCCGCACTCTCTCCCCCCACGCCGTAGAGGCCGGGATTCGCAACCGAATCCCGGCCCTCTCTCCTCTCTCCCCGCCGAACTCCAGCGAGAAATCCGGAGCCGCCGGCCAAACCCTAGCCTCAGCCCCCTATAAATCTTCCTCCCCACGCTCCCCTCTCTCTTTTTCCCATAGCGCCGCCGCCTCACGTGCACCCTAGCGCAGCCGCCCCGTCGTCTCCCTCCTCTCTGGTGAGCACTCACCTCCGCTCTCTCTCTCTCTCCTCTCGGTGCCGCTAGCGCGCTGCCCACTCGGCCCCCGCTCGGTCGCCACTCGCGCGCGCCGGCCCGCCGCATCCGGCCGCCGCCCGCGCCCGCTGTCGCCCGCGCCGGTAGCCCGCGTGTGCCGCCGCGCCATGGCCGCGCCGTGGTCACGGTTAGCCGCCACGTGGCTGCCGCGTTGCTGCCGCGTGGCCGCCGCGTCGCCCCTCTGCACCCGCCGCGTGGCTGCTGTGTCGGCGCCACGTGGTGCGCCGCCCACCGTCGGCCAGTGGACCGAGTCCACCGTGGACCGGGACCCCGTGCCACCGATAGGTGGGGCCCACCTGTCGGCGCCGCCGCCCTCCGGCTGACGTCAGCCCTAGGGATTATTGCGCAATAATTAAATAAGGACTTTTCTGTTTATAGTAAAAACACAGTTAATCTTCTAAAATTCATAACTAATTCATCCGGATTTTGTTTGAGTCTGTTCAAGTTGTAGAAAATTCATAAAAATGTCTAGAATCCAGTAAAAATGGTTTTGTTCACTGTTTGAGTAGACTTATAGCCTGTTTGCTCGTGTGCTTTGTTTTTCATTTAGATTCCGGTAATTCCGACTCTCCGGTTTATTTCGAGGTTGTTGTCGTGGCCGATCCGGCGCAGGAGCAAGGCAAGTCGTGCTTATTCACTTGAACATGTTATACCTAAATTGCGAATGTCTTATTTTTCTCTAAATATTGCATTGTTTTATAATGTCATTTATTGGCTTATTTACCTATTGTACTCAGCTTTATGATCTAAACACCTTGTTCCTTTGATAGCTTGAAATGTAATTGGAGTAGTCGCTAGATTAGGACATGCTTAGCCTGCTTAGTAACATTAGCATATTAATGGGACAACTAATGTCTCACTATTACTTGGTGATGGTTATTTAACGTTAGCTTACGATGGTTAATCGTGAATGATTAAATAATTGGTCCAACTAAAACCTGAATAATGGTGGGTTGTGAGCACATGGTTTTGATGGTCGTGCTCATGACAATTAAGGACCGGTTCGCGGGAAACCTTGAAAGACTTATCGTACTTTTCACAAGCCAGCATGGGTAATGGCTGGGCTTGTAGTATGGCTTTTTCTAGCCGACGCATCAAGGCAAGGGTGGGCATGATGGAGTTGGGTCGACGGGGGTTTACTCGTTGATCAGTTGCCGAATTCACCTAGGCACAAGAGGGGGCTGCCTGCCTTGGTTTAAAGGTGGGGGCGAAACATGAGGTGTGGTGCGCTTGGTTAGGAAGGTTTGTGCGAAGGGTCCTGTCGCAGTTCCTTTCCGGTGTACCGTGGTGATATATCAGCACACGGTAATGTGTCGTGGGGCTGTGTCTTGTGGGTACAGTTGTACACCTCTGATCAGAGTAAAACTATTCGAATAGTCGTGCCCGCGGTTATGGGCGATCAACCAGATTCACCGTGATTAGTTATACTTCTAATAACCTGACTTAATGGAACTGGTGTAGTTCAGGTGGTGGTTTGGGCCTGTCACAACGTGGTGCAGCGTTGGGCAGTGATGGTTCAATTTTGATTAACTAACTCAACTGTTTTACCGCATTCAACTTTTGTCTTTAAATGCGTATTTCATGCAAATAAACCCCTTCGACCTCCTTTGCTATTACTTGCATCATTACTCTTTTTCCGGTATGACTTGTTGAGTACAGTGGGTAGTACTCAGTCTTGCTTCTTTTTTTTCCCACACCAAAGTTGGAGTATGTGTCAGATGGAGGCTACTCAGAGGAGTAGGCTTGTGGTTGTCGTCAAGGATGCCCGTGGAATGGAGTTGTCACGCTGTGAGCGTCTAGTTAACTAGAATAGCTTGTTTTTTCTCTTTCCGCTGCGTTTATGTAAGATATTTTTATGGAGTTTGTAAGATATGGATTTATATGTCAACTTTGTCGTTTGTGTATCCTGGACGGGGATTTAATACACATCCTGCTTGAAATTCGGGTTAGCGAATTTCTGGTCGTGACACTGGCTGCCTGCACCAACACCGGATGACTACGTCCCAGCACTGGCCGGTTCCTTTGTCGTCGACTGGGTACCATGTCTCCACGCCGACTACTTACGTCGCCACCGGGCGATCATGTCCTCATGCTGGTTGCTTCCGCTACCTCCGATAGGCTTCTTCACCTCCTCGATTAGTCGGCTCTACCGCCACTGGGCGACGTCCTCGCACTGGTCGGCTCCGTCGTCGCCGATTGGGGACTACGTCTCCATGCATGGCTGCTCCCGCCGTTGACTAGGGGTTGCGCCTTCACGTTGGCCTTCTCCGTCGCTGTCGGGCAGCCACGTCCCCGCGTTGGTTGACTTCGTCATCACCGACTGGCTTTCTCACCTCCACGAATTGGCTGGCTCCGCTGGATGAGGCAAATCCCCTATGACTACCTTATTCAACCACGTGTCGTTTGGAGCTCTTGTTCTTGACTCTTTACTTGGTTGATGTTCAACTAAGTATAGAGTCTGGGGCTATTGTGGGGTACATGGTACACGGGTATCTCATGTTGGGTCTTTGTGCCGAATAACATAGGGTGGGCCGAGTGCCCTAGACCCATGTGACTAACTTGTAATTTAAAAAAGGGATTCAAGATAAGTATATAAATCTTATCCCATGTAAATAGGTAGAAGGTACCCGAATTATGAGAGATACCCTAGCTACTTTAGCCGGCTACCTCCATGTCTGTATAAGGAGGACCGGGAAACCCTAATCGGAGAGATTACACTCACGCGTCATGAGCTATTCCAACACCATGTTCCACACACTTCGATACAAATCCAATCTAAATACAACTAGAGTAGGGTATTACCTCTTGTAGAGGGTCTGAACTAGTATAATATCTGTGTTATCATCTCTACTTGATCTTGTGCACCCTTATTAACGCCAAAATTTGGTAAGCCCCGAAGTCATCATTGGCTTAGGAATCTTATCAGCTTTAGAGTCTTGGAATTAGCCGATGAACATATCAAGTTGCCAGCAGTTGGATTCTTGATGGATTCGGTTAAGAAAATTAATCAATTAAAGAAAACTTATCTAGAAGAGACCGAATTCGAGGAGGATACAGCATGGCAAGTTATCTATTAATTAGCCAAGATCAGTTAATTTCCTTTTACTTTTAAGAAAGATTATTTAGAGTCCGAATGAGACTTGTATCTTTTATTTTATATTTAGAAAAGTTTGTGTTGTGTCCAATAAGGACTAGTATCTACCCATGGGTATAAATATGTACACCCGGGGTCTTTGTAGTCTATCTCTCGATCAATATACAACTTTCGGGGCATCGCCACCCTCTTTTCTGAGGTTTTCATTTATCATCGGTGGAACTTAACACCTGACGCGAGGCTGCATCGGTTTCGATCTCCGGCGAAGGGGTAAGTCCAACGTTTCGCTGGCCCTAGTGAATGTATCGGCTGCATTGGTATTGTTCAAGGTTGCATGGCTTTGATCTCTTGGATTGCTCTAGTTCGGTTGATATATTTGTCTACTTGATATTTCGATTCTATGTTTAATAGCATTGTGTTTAGAGACACATCGGTTTAGCTGGGACTGTCTCGGTTAGATCTAATCTTCTGTCTTAACTGATATTTCTTCATAATTATAATGATTCTTTAGATAGATTTGTTATATCCATCACGTTATACAAATTTATCGGCTCGAGTTTTAGATTATTATATACAATCTCGTGCTGCATCGATTGGGTTCGACCTACTAGATTGTTGTTGATAATCTAAATCTTGTTAAGCCGATAGATTAATGCTAATGTTTCATCGGAGGGTTAACCGATCTTATCTGATGTGTTAAATTTCTCTTTGATGGATTTATTGTCTTGGTTAAATTTAACACATGATCACTCTGAAAATCAATCAAAGACTTGATTGTCTAGACCTTATACTTTTTTCACACTTAGTGCTGCATCAATTAGGTTTGACCTACTAAGAAGCTTACTCTTTGATTGCCAATAAGGATTTCATCGGAGTTTCAGCCGATGAGTTATCTAGACGCTACATTGGCTTATAAGGATTAAATACAAGTTGGTTTTAGCCGATGACAACAAAGACTTCATTGATTATTTAATCATTTGGATTTAACGATATCGGATCTCCAGCCGATGTATGTTTTAACCATCGGACCGGTATTTATTCTATCTTGTTATGATTGACCGATTGGTTTCTATTGGATTATATTATTATTTGATTACATTATTATCAGCCAATTGTCTTTATATCATTATTTTCTCAAGCATCGGAATATATATAACCGGTGGTTCAAATTCGTATTGACATCGGCTGGTATTACTATATCGACTTGATGGTCGATCGGTTCTGTGATCTTCAATTTATATATCTTGTCTATTGTAGGATCAAACTGACTGATATGTCCGTATTTTATCAATTTTAGGACCTACCCTGGAGGTAAGCAGATCTTTCAGGCCTTTGCGTGTTTTAACACGGTTCGTGTCAACGCAGATTTGACGCTATCGGCTGGACACGAATTTTTCGTCAACAATCCTATAAATATTATTACCGATCCAGACAAGAGGTATTTTAGTCTTTTTTTTGTGTTCGTATAAGCTGTTTGGTTCGCGTCCTGAGGGCTCGCCTGAGAAAAACTCACGCCGAACAGGCAGCGTTGGGAGATAAAACACTTGCCTCATCAAGCAGCCTGAAGCTTTGTGTGTTTGGTTCGTGCACATGCCTGAAGAATAATAAAATATCAAAAAACAACTTTTATCCGTGCAAAGTATGAAATAAATGACACATGCATCATTAAGAGTAGCTGTCGAAAGCTCAGGCTTCCAAATTCGATGGCCTGACTCAGGCTAATGAAGTTGCCTGAGGATTTAGCAAGCTAATAAAGAGTTAGATCAGCCCTAGCTCAGGATACACCAGCACAAAAACCAAAAACACGTAGTTATTGAATCTCAGGCAACGCTCCGGCAAGGCATACAAGCCTCCGGACGCCAACCAAACAGCCCCAGGCGAGCACACAGCGGCACAGCGGTGCGTCTGCAACGAAGGTGTATGGGCGTGGCAGTCGCCTTCTCTTTTTGTCACTACTAGGCGGGCGCTGGCCGCTGTACCTCGCATGCGAGCGCGAGCAAAACACGGCAGCGATCTGATTCGCATCGGCACCGCGCCCTGTGATCGCGCCGTGAGCTCGCGTTACGTGAGCATAGAAATGAACCAGAATTTGAACGTACTACTACTCGTTCTCCATTAAAGAATTGAAGTGCTTGGTTACGTACGAAAAACATGGTCATGATTCGGGCACAGTTCGTCTCCTCGTGACATGCTTTGATGATCACTGGATCGATACGGTATCCGGTGCCAGAGGATGCACTTTTTGTATGGTGTGCACGAAGCAGAAGCATTCAAGTAGAAGTATCTTTTTTTTTCCTGACTCTTTTTTTGGGGGTAGACAGGGAACGCTGCGCTCACTGCCTCAGAGGTGGTTGTACAGCCGACATGTTTCTCGTGACGAACAATCAATGGCTCCGACTGGATGATTGTACATCGTGTTCTTCTCTGCACTTGAGTTCTCTCTAGCTTTTTTATTCACCCTACCTCTGATGACAGCAGTGTAGTACTACCCGTTGCCACTGTCAAGGACAATCCTCCTGATAATCCTTTGTGGTTAAACAATTACTAGTGGCTGTTAATTAGGTCAGACTTAATGGGAGGTTTTACTATACGGTTTCCAAAACGCTACATCAGCTAGAGCGGAATGAAACAATGAATGAAACTGGTCTTCACAATACAGTGTTTCATTGCACCGTTTCATATGCTCATTGTAGCATTTAATTTTTGTTTTTTTGTTGTGATCAAATATACTAGATGAATTTTGTAGCTGTTGTGTGTTCGGATCAAACTTCACGTACGGCTGCATACTACGATCAAACCCGCACGGGATCAGGGACGATGAAACGAAACACCTCAACGCTCGTTTCACCCGGTTACCAAGACATTGGAAACGACGCTACCTCGTTTCACCATGGTGAAACGATTTTCCTCTCTCTCCTGTCCATTTCATGTAAAGTGCTGATGTGTCGCTATATTAAATGTGCATGAAACCTCCTCATTGAGAGGCAAAACAGACATTAGCCTTTTTCACCTGAATTTAAAACGGGCAGAGCATTCCCTGACACCCTATGTAGTACAGTATATCTGCCTAATCTTCAGAGTTCAGCTAGAGACCATCACATCACGTGCACTGTTCCTTTCAACGATCGGCCGATACTACCCGACGGTGAACATGCACGCCTCCCGTCGTCAATCTGACGATGTGATAGTTGAAAGGGTTTCTCTGATAGAGACTTGAGGACCACCGACGACGATGTTCTCAGCCGATCAAGCTTGCTAGGAGGACCGGATGGTAGTAACAGTAGTACTAGTAGTATAGCTAACTAAGCTATGGCCTGAAATCATGCGTGCAAGCCGGCTGTTTCTATATGTAACGTTGTGCTGTGAAACTGTTTGCACGGTTCAATGATTGATCAGATGGGAGAGAGCTATACTAGCTGCTGATTAGTTTCACTGTTGAGCCATCATGCAACATTGCATCAAACTGCAGTGCTTAAAGACGCCAGCTCAACTAGCGAGCTGGAGTAGGACTAGCTAGCTATAGCAATTACGGCATTGGCCATCCAATCGTGACTCAACCTACTAACTGATTCCGTTCAATAATGATGCCATGTTGGATTGCAGTGTGATGCTGACAAGATAGCTTCTGGATAATGATAATCCCGCTTCCTTTTCCTAGATAGAGATAGTGACTTGGATAATCAATCCAGCGTAAACCATTTGTATTTTTCCGGGACCAAACGCTGCCAGTTTCTAGGGTTGCGCATGTGTGCTGTGGTATGTGGAGCCAAAACTAATGACAGATTGACAGGACCAGCAAGGGCATCAGATTAGCACTTACCTTTTGGGCCATGGAGAAGGGATTGAACTGGGCCTCAAGGCCTGATCTCTCAAGGGTAGTTTATATGTGAAAGAGAAGGACAGAAGGCTCCGGTACAGCCCATATAAACTGTCGATTGGAGTTCTCTTTGCAGGCCTTACATGGGACACGAATTGAATGAAGCCCATATGGCGATAGCGGAATAGCGAACAGCCCACACGCTTGGTGTCACGACGAGAGAAACCTGCGGCGCGCGCAGGTTCGTCTCGGTGCGGGTGTCGCCTCGTGGCGTTGCCATCCACGGTCCACGCGTAAAATCCTGCGTACGTACGCACAACTTTCCATCGTACCTGTGATAACCACGGACACCGCTGGCGATATAACCGCTCGAAACTTTTCTTCGCCAACTCCAAGTGACTGAGGTGCTTATCTGGTCCTGGTGTTTTCTGGGGTAAGACCGGCTGAATTCGTTGCTCGAAGTTTCCAATTCTATTTTTTTTTCCAAATGACTAAATAATATATTTTTATTAAAAAAATTATAAAAAAATTGTTTAAAAATATCGTATTAATCCATATTTTAAAAAAACTAATATTTAATTAATCATACGTTAGTAAGTGACCCTATTTTAGATGTGTTGAAGATTAGTTTCCACATTCAATAAACTAACTCAGCCTAAGAGGCAAGAGTAAGCAAATCTTGAATTTTCCCCTGCCTCCCTTGTCCTCCCCCACAGGTCACAGGTCCACAGCAACAGTAACGCTGCTACTACTGTATTGCCTCTCCTGTGGCGATCACTGTGCAGTGGACGCCCAAAGCTCTAGCTCGACCAGGGTCCAAAGTCCAAACAGACGACGACGATAAGCTATGATGCATCATCGGCTAGGACTTCACCACGACACGAGTCCAAGCTTCTGCCACCAGCGTCCCGCGCGGCCGCCACCGAATGGCACCGTTCACGCGTGCTCCAAAAGCCGCCCACCTCAGTTGGAGCCGGGAAAAGTTGGCAAAAGCCAATAAAAAAGACGAACGCGATGGATGCGCATCGATCCGACCGACGTGCCCGGATTCCCACTTCGATCCCCCTCACCACCCCCTTCCTCTCCTCTCCGCTCTCCTGCTCGCTTCTTCTTCGCTCGCTCTCCCATGGGCTCAGCTTCAGGTGAGCGAGTACCTCGTCTCTTCTGCGTCAGCTTCGTGTTCCAGTGTACGTGCTGACATGCGCGATCTACGACGATCGAATTGAAGAGCATGATGTCAGGGAGCACCTGCTGGACGTGGACGGCGTCAGGGAAGGGGCGGCGGCGGCGACGGGGCCGAAGATACGGGTGCGGGGGCTGACGCGGCGGTCGGAGGCGAGCGGCGAGGAGATCCTGCGGGGCGTCGACCTGGACGTGCCGCGCGGGGTGATCGTCGGCGTCATCGGGCCCAGCGGCAGCGGCAAGTCCACGCTGCTCCGCGCGCTCAACCGCCTCTGGGAGCCCGCGCCGGGCGCCGTGCTCCTCGACGGCGTCGACATCTGCGGCATCGACGTCCTCGCGCTCCGCCGCAAGGTCGGCATGCTCTTCCAGCTCCCCGCCATGTTCGAAGGTACGTACGTAGCCGCCCACAAACGCTGCACGCACGGTGATCCTGGATTCCATGAATGCGTTACATTTTCCAAACTAATAACTTCGATTTGGTGGCACAAAAATGATGTTTTCCTTTCAAAAGTAAACAAGAAGTTGATTTGAGATTACCAAAGATTTTCCGTCAAAAATGGAAAATTACCAAATTAGTAGCGAGCAAGTTCAGAGTCTTCAGACGATCAGCAGAAAACTAGGTTTGACATTTTTCGTACTGCTGCATTGTTTGCTCCTTATATCGATTGATTGGCCTAGTTGTCAACATGCTATAGATAATAAGGGGGAAATAATTAATGATTAAATGTAACAATGTCGCTGTCAAAACCTAACAAACGAAAGCCGAGTGGAAGCTTTTGATAAGCAAACATAACCAACTTGAGCATTTTTGGGACTACCTATTAATTTTTCGATAGATTTATAGCTTCAAATTTTGCATAATTTTCAACCAATTGATATAACCCGTTTTAAATTAAAAAACAAATATCTGAAAAATCATAAATATAGAGAAAAAATTATGATAAAAACTAATTTTGGGAAACTGTAATTAAGTGTAAGTGCACTGTAATTAAATGTAAATATTATGTAACTGAACGTAAATGCCCTGTAACTAAGTGTAATTATAAATTTGATATACAAGAACACACAAGATTCTACAAGCAAAAAAGTAAAAAAAGTAAAAGATAGGAGTCTAAAATATGTCGCAAGTGAAATAGCAAACTCGTTTTTGGGATCGTTCTGTTTTCAGAAACGGGTGATAAGAGTTTCTAGCTTTTAAGAACAAACAGCATCAATTTTCAACTTGAGGTGAACCTTTTACACTAGAGGATTGGTACTTCATGTTAAAAGAGTTTTTTACACTAAAACCATGTTTAAGAGCTTTTGATAGTTGTAGCTTTTTTCAGAATCTACGGCCTCATTAACCAGTCGAGATTCACACCAAAACTCTTTAATAGATGTATATTATTAAAGAAAACTAGCTAGAAGGTAGAAGTTGGCAAACCCAACATTTTCAAATTCATACGAGCTTGCTACTCATCGGCTGGTTATTAGGACGTGCAGCTCCTTAAATATAGCCTAAAGCTAGTGTAACGTACTTTGGAGGATGTGGTTAATAAAATAAATAGTGATTTTACGCTTCACCGAAAAATATCATATTTTTTAAAGTAAAAATTTTAGTACTTCTTGTTATCTTTTGAGAACTGACTTTTGAGAACTGAGAACTGTAAAATTTGTTCTAAATCTCATTGTTTCACTTTTGCTTATGGTTAAAAACCAAAATTTAAATCTTAGAACTTAATGTTGAATTTAATTTTTTATTTTTTTTATCTTAGTTTATTTTATAACATTTGTTTTTAAGTTGCTAAGGACACATATATAAAAGTTTACCCACGAATAATTTTTTTAATAAGCGATATAGATAAGCACATGAATAAACGAATCAATGAGGCTGTGAATGCTTAGTTTTTCAACAAACGTAAGTGGAATCCTGCTTCCAAGATTCTTTTTCCTTTGAAGATGTCACTTGCTAATGTCATTTGAGTGGGATAGGCATGTGTTTCTTTTTTTAAATCACCGGAGGGAGAGCTTCCTCACCTGAAGGGTTGCTTAGTTCTTTCTGCCCAAAGGGGTGCATCATCCATACATCGGCGTAGCAGGCGTTGAAGACACGGTTGTAGATCTCTGAAGACCACGTCATGCCTCTAACAACGTGGCGATGAGTAACGTACAGTCACTACAATATTCTAAGCTCGTGGCTGACGTTTCAATGCGAGAGGGAACTTATTTTAAGCTAAATACTCTAAGCTAAATAACAAAATGGCGTTTAAAAATATTATCTACTTGTACAAAAAGGAAGTAAAGAAAAGAGGCAAATTTCGTATGCCTCATAACAAAAGGAGGTTTTAAAAAAAGTCAAATTTCATATGACTCTATTTCTCAAAGCTAAAAAAAAATTGGTTCCCTGTAAGTTAAAATATATTCTCAGATCCGATCTACTCGCCCTCTCCATTTCCCATTGAGTCCTATTTTTTCATTGAGGCACATGGCTGGAGTATATCCTCCCAGATGCAAAAGCTCAATGCACCAAACAGATTTGACAGGAGTAGTTGATACACCCTTTATTTTATATTATAAGTCGTTTGATGTTTTTATTGTCAAAATTTGTTAGGTTTGATCAAGTTTGTAGCGAAATATAACAACATTTTTTAATACAAAATAAACATTGTATCAAAATATATTCAATGTTAAATTTAATAAATCTAGTTTGATGTTATATATGTTAATAATTTTTTTATAAACTAAATCAAACCTAAAGAATTTGGAGGAAGAAAAAAATTTAAACGAGTTATGATATGAACGGAGGGAGTAATTATGCAAAAGTTGAAGTGATTTGTCACCTGTGCCAGGAACCGTGGCCGACAACGTGCGATACGGGCCACAGCTGCGCGGCAAGAAGCTGACAGACGCCGAAGTGCAGAGCCTACTGAGCCTCGCCGATCTGGACCCTGCTCTCTACTCCAAGCCTGCCTCCGAGCTCTCCGTCGGCCAGGCGCAGCGCGTCGCCTTGGCTCGCACCCTCGCCAACGATCCGGAGGCATGTTCCGCTTCAGCCTTCGCTGATTGCAACACAATGCATCTTGTGTTTGGATTCTGACGTCGAGTGAGTGTGTGTGTGTTGCATGCAGGTGCTTCTGCTGGATGAGCCGACGAGCGCGTTGGATCCCATCTCGACGCAGAACATCGAGGAGGCGATCGTGCGGCTGAAGAAGACGAGGGGGCTCACCACGGTGATGGTGTCACACAGCGTGAAGCAGATCCAGCGGATCGCCGACCTGGTCTGCCTCGTCGTCGCCGGCGAGGTCGTCGAGGTGCTCCCGCCGTCGGAGCTGTCCGAGGCCAAGCACCCCATGGCACGGCGCTTCCTCGAGCTCAGCTGAAAACTGACACCACGATCTCCTCTGTATGACGCTTCTTCCGTTGTGTGATTCGGATGCGTACCTGTAATCTTGAGATTGTGCTTGTGTACTTTGCTGGAAATTTTGTGGTGAGCTGATCTCAACCATACTGGCCATAAATGCATTTTGGTAAATATTCTTTTATCTAAACCCTGCTGCCCTCCGACGTTGTATTTTTGCTCGTACCATGCTACACTACTAATATGAAATTTGTCGATCTCTCTTTCTATAAAGCTAATATCCACTAAACACCTAAAGCTCAACATAGAAACATAGTATTTATTAGCAGTTCTAAGACCTACATACAAGCATGTCACGTCAACCCATTAAACACATAAAACTCAATATGCAAGCATATAGTAATTATATCTACAATTTATTTATTCTAAAACTAAACATACACATGCTAAATCATCATTCTTAAATCATTTTCACAATATTTCAATTCAAATCATTTCATCATTTCTCCAATATCTAACATATATCTCACAGTAAAACGCGGGGCATCATCTAGTTTGATATACAATACAGGGCTACTCACTTCCATTCTAAAATATAACATTTCTAGATTTATTTACTAGAGAATAAGATTAACGAGAAAAATTCTTTGGTGCCCGGACCGGGATGGTTGGAGAAGAAATGAAAAGAAATTTAAATAGGAGGTATATATTTTGGAGCAGAGGAAGTAGATGATATCACCATTTCTTTGGGTTTTTTTAAATAAGTCTTCAAAGTTCATTTATGAAATGAGGGCATGTGCTGTAAAGAATCCATATCCACTTTTTGAGCAATGAAATCCATATCCATGAACATGCAAAAAACTTACAAGATGGATTACATATCATCAATAATTGTTTACAAGCATAAATCTCAAAACTCAGCAATGTAGCACAAGTTGACAACCACCAGTCTCAAGAACATACAGCCATTTCCTTTTTTAGTTACATACACCTACTTCTAGTAAACAACAACAACGACAACTAGATCACATGATCAACAAACTAACAAATCAACAATAACATTTCCATTTGTTTCAGTTATCAGAAGAATCAATCAATGATCAATGCAACAAAGAGAACAAGAAACCGAAACATAACATCACAAACACACCTCGCAGTTCAAACCATGCATCACCACTGAAGCTTTCCCTCCAAAATTCCAAATCAAATCAGCTCGATTTTCCCGGGCTGGTGTCCATGACCGTCTCGAACGCCCCAACCAGCGCCTTCACCTTGCTCTTCCTCTTCTCCATCAGCGTCCTCTTGGTCTCCTCGATCACGTCGTTGCTCCGCGCCACGTTCTTCTTCTTCGGCTGCTCCTCCTCCGGTCGCTTCTCCATCGCCGTCTTCACCTTGCTCCCCTTGAACGTCACCTCCGTCTTCTCCGTCTCCGTTGACGTGCCCTCCTCCGTCTTGGCAGCTGCTCCTTTCACCGGCGTATCCATCGCTGGCTTCTCGTCGTTGATAGCTTCGTTCACCGGCGTTGCGGGATCTGACGAGTTCGCTTGCTCTGATTCCACATCGTCGCGATCTTCTTCCAGCGGCGTTGCGGGTTCTGACGAGTTCGCTTGCTCTGTCTCCACATCGTCGCGATCTTCTTCCAGCGGCGTTGCTGTCTCTGACGAGATGCTCTGCTCCACAGCCATTTTTACAACCCCAGAGACTTCCTCTTGTTCTTCAGCAACCACGGGTTCTTCCACCTTTTGATCTTCAGAGATTGCATCCGTTTCTTTTGGATCTTCAGAGATCACACTTGTTTCAGAGTTCTCCATGTTCTCTTCCGGTTTCGGCGTCTCTTCTTGTTGGCTCTCCTCTGCCTTGATCTCCTCCTCCACAGTCATCTCTTCAACCGTGCTAGATTCTGGTTCATCTTGCTCATTCTGCGTTGCAGATTCGTTCGCTGCTTCTTCGATAATGGCGTCCGATGCCGGCTCATCCTCTGAATTCCTCTGAAACTCTGCGATGACACCGGTTTGCGGCTGCGTCTCTTCCGGCTCCGGCGCATCGGTCTTCACGTCGGTGGAAGCATCCTCCTCCATGACCTTCTCTTCCTCGACCGCGATGGCCTCCTCCGCTGCTTCTCCTTTCAGCTCTTCCGTGCTAACCTGCTCGTCTTGAACTTTCTCATCCACTGCCGCGACGACTTCTTGCGGCGTCTCCTCCTGCTGTTTGTCTTGCTCTGCTTTGGGCTCCAGGGCCGCCGCCTCTTCTTGCACGGCGACGGCGGCAGGTGACGGCTCGGCGGGGGATTCAGGCGGTTGCTGGTGGTGCTCCTCCGTGGGCTGCGCTCTCGTGGGCTCGGCCGGAGCACTGGTCACCGCCTCTGCTTGCACCTCGACGGCGGCAGGTGACGACTCCGCAGGCGGCGCTTCAGTGGGTTGCTGGTGGTGCTCCTCCGTGGGCTGGGCTCTCGTGGGCCCGGCCGAAGCACTGGCCGCCGCCTTGCCGGCCGCGGAAGTCGGTGTGGCCGCCTGCTTGCCGACGGCCGAGGTCGACGCCGGAGTGGCAGCGTCCTTGCCGGCGGCCGAGGTCGCCGCCGGGGTGGCTGCCTCCTTGTCTTTCTTAGCTGCGCGTGACTTGCTGCTGCTGCCTTTGATAAAGGCATTGGACGCCTTCTGCATCAGCTGCCTCGGCGACACAGCGGACCACCGCGACGTCGACGCCGCCGCAGCCGCAGCCGCCTTGGCCTTGTCCTTGGGCGTGATAGGTCGCGACGTCGCTGCAGCCGGGGATTTGTCCTTGGGCGTGATCGGCCGCGACGCCGCTGCAGACGGGGCCTTGTCTGTGGACCTCCTCGGCGTGGTGGCAGCGCCCTTGGAGGAGGGGGACAACAACGACGACGACGACGACGAAGACGAGCTGTGCAGGGACGAGCTCACGGTGGGGCGGAGGAAGGACGGCACCGGCTTGTCGGACGACGAGGCGGCGGTGAAGGAGGAGCGGCGGGTGGTGTCGGAGCTGCGCGGGCTCGACGGAGGCCTCCCGCTGGTGCTTCTTGGACGCGCGCTGTCTCGCGACCGCGGCGACGGCCGTGTCGCCATGGGCGGCTGCTAGCTTCTGCTGCGAAGCAAAAACAACGAGACTTGTCAAAGCATTGATCCTTCTAAAGCTTAGTAGGAGTACATGTTTAGCATTTCAGAGCAAAGGCAGAATGAGCCATGCTTTTGCAGATTTATTTATGAGCTGGTACTAATTTTGTTTTGAAACCTCAGTGGTTGACCTCGAGGATTTAGATGTTTCCCGACATGGTGGCCACTGATTTATCTCCCTGGCTAGACATGCAAAGGTTAAACTGCATGTTTATGGCCTTCTTTTTGTGAACCAGTTTCCTGGTCATATTCATGAGTTTGTAATTGTTTGACCTGACAAAAACACTCCTTGCACGTTTTGGAACCCAATTTGCCATTGCCGCTTTCTAGTTTGGTTCCACCTTTATTTTTTTTCCCTTACTGATTATTTGTGATGCAAATGTTCTTCCATTGCCAAAACTTATTTCCATTTAAATCTTGTTGTCGTTTCGAAAAAAAGATGTCGTTTTTTTGAAAAAGAAGTCTTGTTTGCAACTGTACAAATTTATGTTTGTGCTAGTACTTAACAGTAATCTAAACCAAAACCACATAATTAGTTCATATTTCTGCAAATATTTCTATCATTACATCAGCCAAGATTTTCGTGAAACAAAGCAAGCTAATTCCTTGAGAGATTGGATATAGATGACAGACAGCATACCTAGAACCCAGCGATATCAATTCATCGCCGCTTGATCGCCATCAACATGAACCATGAAAGCATGATAGTTTCGCATGTCTTCAAACTAAGAGGAAGAGAGGGGCTTCACACCTTTTGTAAGCTTGAAACGGCCAAGAATGGCGTCTGGGAGAGGGCAAAGGAGAGAGAGAGGGATACAAGGCGACACGATGAGAGAAAGCCGGGCAATAGAAGGGCCTCATGTTTTCAAACAGACCTTGTCAAATGGTTGCAACTGTGAGGCCCTAGTTGAGACCTGGTGACACATCCAACCTCTTGCCGTTTCTCTCCCTTCACCTATTTTTAAACAGCCATATCTGCAAAGTTTGCACACGGACTCTTTCTTCTTCACAGAGAAAGAAAAGGTTTAGCCAATGATTTTGAACACCATCTTTCAGAAAATTTCAATGAGCACGACATTTTTTCAGTTTTTTTTTGCACCAAGAGAAACATATATCATTTGAGTACCTGTATTTTTTTACATGGTTGATACTCGACAGAGATAGCTCATTTTTCTAGATAATACTAGAATTTATTCAGGCATTTGCTTCAAAAAAGCTACATCCAATTATTACAGAGGCGGTAGGTAAAAGATTGTGATTTACAAAATCACAACTCGATTAAAATAAAAAAAAATTACTTAGAACATGAACCTAAAGATAGACAAAACTTTCTTGTATAATGAGAGGAACTGCATAGCCATTGTTTCGCAGCAGCTTGCGAGTTATATGTGGTCATTGTCTTTCTCAAATCAGGAAATGGTTCATATATAGCATAAAAGGAACAAAAATCAGCATGGGCTGTTTGGGCCATCCCAATTAGCTCAATGAGCTGAAATGTGGACAAAAACTAGAACGGGCCTATTGGGCCGGGCTGATGGAAACGCTACCTTTGTCCTGCACAGCCTAGTTTCCCACTGTGGACTGTGGTCGCAGATCGCCAGCACGGCCCATCACGCCCGGTGCCCCACCGCCCCCACGACGTCTCGGCGTCTCGCTGCCGAAGAGTCGGACACGCATCGGTGCCGCAATAGCGAGATGCGGCTCAGGCTTGCTCACGGTGCGCCGGCGCTGCCTGGTACAAGGATATATTTTGTCCTCATTAGCAAGTGCCTTGGACTAAACCATCAGCTGGCCTAACGTCGAAAAAATTCAAACAACCCAACGAAAAAAATTCGCACGGGTGGATCATCAGGTCATCAGGAACGACGTGGATACGTGATCTCAAGTCTCAAGTCTCACGATAATTGCACGGCTCGCCGCGTACCAACACCAGCCGCCAGCTGCATACGCGACGATTCATCACCCGTATACAGTTTCTTCCTTCCTGGACTCTAACTCTTAACTCTCAATCATGCCCTGGACCTGGAGAGCGTACTACCTCGAAGCCACGCACTCTCGCCCGCCACCGTTGTTGTACAGCTCCAACTCCAACTCCAAGTCGCCAATCAGCATGCGTACCTTTGACCTAATCTTCGAGCTGGCATGGCATCGCAAGGCTGATTCTTCAGCGAGCGAGCGGGACGAGACGACGCGCGAGCCACCCGTACCGAACGGCGAGTGCCCCGTCAATTCTGCCCATGCCCCACCGCCACATACGCTGTATTCCGCCACGCGCCGCGTGTGCGCAGCCGCTCCCTGCCTTCTGCGTGGAGGGGACGCGGCCGCGGCCGGTGGGCGCGCGCACGCACCTAATGCCACCGCCTCTCAATCCCTCGCGCCGCGAACACACGGTTTTCCCCCACGATTCAGGCGTTCTCGCCGTCTCGCGTGCGTGCGTCTCTGCAGCGCGTCGTCCCGTGATTAAACAGTTTGTTGGCTCGTGCATGCATGATTCACGCTGGAATATTGGGAAAATTTGTGACTCAGAATTAGGCTCATTCTTATTAAGATATAGATTCTATCTCAATTTTCGTTAACACATTTTTTAAACTGTTGAATAGAAAATTTCATGCGAAAACTTTTTATATACAAGTTGCTCTAAACTATCAAATAAATTATTTTTTTCAAATTTATAATAGTTAAAATTCAATTAATTATACGTTAATGGCTTGTCTTTTTTTGCATTATAGTAAGAAAAATCTTCATCCACACTTATGTCGAATGGGATTTTAGGCTTTGTGAGCTTAACATTATGAAAAGCAGTTAGTGAGAAGTCAATTGGTGGGAATTTAGAAAAGTTAGGTTTTTCAAATTCTTATTTTTAGTTCAGTTTTTAGATTCTACTTCTTAGAATTTGAATAAAAATATATAAGTTGTAGCTGCCAGAAAATCGCAGACCCTTAATTCCATAATAATCTGGCTCGTGTGTAAATCATAATCTGGCTCGTGTGTAAACCATTCTGCAATGTGCTTTCCACGTTCGAGCTCACACCTGACTCTGCCATCAACAGAAAATGCGGCAATCATTGATGAAGCCGGACGCATTGATCGATCTACAGCTAGCTACCAGCTGCATTGAATTATATAGCTTCACTTTCAAAATAAAACCATTTGGTTAGCATCATGCTCCATCAGCTCCCAGGGCCCACCTGCCAGTGAGTGAAGAGAACAGCAGGTAGTGATCGATCGGTTGGGCCAAGTTTTAATGCATTGGTTAGTCTAGAAGTTGCCACTATCTAATTGGGCTTAATGCTAACGGACGACAAGTAATGACATACTCATCACTCGTCATCATGCCAATCCAGTGATATAATATTTGGATGAACGGCATCTGATCCAACCTTACCATTTCTTTTGGCATGATCAACGAACTTCTTTCTGTTAAAACCTAAACATGGTTGGATAAAAGAAGGTTGAAAATTCAATGGAATTTCTTGCAAATTGGGACTCAAGTTGTGTTGTGGAGGTTCCACAAAACTTTTCATGGCAGTGAAGGAAGGAAGCTGGGGTCCAAATGCTAAAGCTGGTTGTTCCATTGTTGTCCTTGAGAAGCAATCATGGCGAAAGGAAGAAAAAGAAGCAAGCACTAGATGCTCACTTTCATCAAAGTAAGGCACAAGGGCACAACCAAAAGCTACAAAAAGGCACAGGATATGACAAAGATGGCGGCAAGGGAGCGGATAGCTTGACCCCAGCAGACGATTGCAGAATTAGAACAAAAGCTGAAGCAAATTTATGTCACCCCAGATTCTTTCGTTGGAAGGATTTTTCAGCGCATATCAAGTAGTAATAACTTGTAAAAATTCTCATAAATAATTTTTACAGTCAAATTGAGCCGTTCGATCAGCATGACGATAAAACACCTAGATGATGTGTACATGATGATGCTACAAGCTGAAACAAATAAACTTGCAACCACTTCTCTGAACACTATGCAAAACAGTTTTGACATTATGATGTACCACTTGTTCTGGCCGGCCATTAGCTCTCTACTTTATCGTCAATTTTGGCTTAACAAAGAAGATCACACGCGTACCACAGGTAGGCATGGATCTTTCTGTTTGGCAACTATTACAAAGCGGGTGCACTTTGCCTACTCCTGTTCCTTTCCTTTGCTGATTTGGCCCAACATTTGTCCCTGACTGCCACTAATTTGCATGATCTACCTACCTCATATTTGGTTTCATTTTTATGTCGTCTCATTTACAGCTCTTCATACCAACTCACGACGATGACTTGATCAACTTGACTCCTGTTCCTGTTGATGTCATCTCATCTCATTACCTTCACTTTCTGATATGCTTTGAACTAGAAGACTAAGTGTTAAGCAGTCATTCCAACAGCTGAAAAGTTCAAATCGAGATGTTGTCAATATTTAAGAACCGGTTTGCAGTTTGCAGTTGGTAGTTGGTACTTGGTGGTACCAATTTTTTCTGTTTAAGAGTCAGAAAAATGGAAGAAAAAAAGAGAGATAAGAGTTAAGTACTCTAAATCACCAGATCAGCAGTTGTCCATCAATTGAGCACACACTCCTCAAGTTGACAATACCAAGTGAGAAAGAAACCAGCATTGGTACCATATGAAACACTATTATTTATTCTGACAAGCATAGTTTACCATGCACGGAAAAATAGATTCTTAAGGAAACATTAAGGGGAGATTAGGATCTGTGTGCAACAGTGCAAGTTATCTGTTTCATTTGAGAGAGAAGTAGCAACTCATCTCGTGTTAACTCCTACCTAATTGTCTTTCCACCCAAGATTAACAGGAGACATATCCCATCCCCTGCCATCTCCAACTAACAGTACGATGGATTAGACAAAATCATCTACTCAGAATTATATTTTTTTTCCTGAACAAGAGAAGTATTTCACACCTTCACTTTGTTTTTTTGGTGGTTTAAAAACCACTGTAGTTCAACTGCTGCTCACCTAGGATTGCTTACTATATGTAAAAAGAGATCTCCTTGTTACATGGCTAATTCTTATTTATTCGTTCTAAAATATAACAACAAGTTCCTAGATGAAATACAAAAGTTTATTTGGATTTGTAATACTTGAACGTGCTCTATCTAATGCTAGCTTTAAGTTAAGCAAGTCTCTTTGTTACAGAAGTATATTTAGATTATTTTATGGCGAAGAGAGTACTAATGTAGGATGAATTTCAAATGACAGACATCCTTTTCTTGCTATCTCTGTCAACAATTTCTTAGGGACCAATACATTCTCTGCTAGAAATTGATTCTTGGATAATGATGGATAGACATGCAAGGCCCTCCAAAACAGCGAAAATGACGGATAAATATGAAAGCTAAAACCAAACTGGCTCTAAAAATAATCTAACTTTCCCCTCTAATCCATCTGGGATTAGGAGTTTGGAAGGATTAAAAAATTGCAGAAATGTATTCTGTTCAGCTACCTCCTTCCCAGCTTCTGCTGCTTTGTGGTTTTTCAGATGGAAAACCCGCGGCGTGAGAAAGCGGCAGCGGCGCCGAACCTTCCCCTCCCCCAGCGGCGGGCGTTTAACGAGGACGAGATGCACGTCGCGCACGAATCTCGACGCAGTGCCAACGGTCGGATCTGCCTTCGTAGGGTGGACACGTGCGGCCAGTCGGCGCGCCACGTGTGCAGACGGGGTAAACGGGTCGGGTCACGGTGGGTAGGGCAACCACCTGACCCGTTAAAAGGGAACAGCGCTGAAATAAATTACTTGGGATCTGACCAAATCATCGTCTCCATTTCCACGCGGTCTCCATTTCCGCCTCGCGAGGAAGAAGAGGAAGAGAGAAGGGCGGAGGACGTCGCCGCCGCCGCCACCTTCGCCGCTGTTTGGTCTCCTCGCCTTCCGGACCACCCGCGCTAGCCTTCTCCCTCCTCGCGAGCAGGTTTGGAGGTGGAGGAGCGACGCCGACGCGGCCGGCCTCCTTCCGCGTCCCCGTCCCCGTCCGGCTTGCGCCTGCGGCGATATCCATCTCGCGAGCAGAGCAGAGCAGGAGCACGAGCAGGGGCGGCGATCTCCATCTCGCGGGCAGAGCAGGGGAGGGGCGCCGTCGTCCTGCTGCGTCCTGCCTCCTGGTTAGCATCCACATCCTCTTCCTCATTCATCGCTCTTTTGTCTTGAATTTGGTTGCGTGCGTTAACCCTAGCTTCTCTTCTAGATCTGGAAGAAGCTTTGCTCTTAATTTCAGAGCCTTAACCTTAATACAAGTAAAAGTTTGTTTTTCCCCCAAAAAAAAGTTTGGGGGTTCAACTGAATTGACCCCCATGTCCCAACTTGGATCCTCCCCTGTTATGGTGTTATGATCGATGGCCAAAGAGTTTCATACAATGTGTGGTCCCAAGAGGCTAAGACTTACCTTTTGTTTCAAGCAGGAAATTTTAAGTCATGATATGGCAATTGATGCTGTGATAATTCTGAAATAATTATTAGTTGGCCGGATGATAAGTCACAAGGCAATTGGCACCAGGGCGCGTAGCCATACATAGTTTTCCACTGATCCTCATTGTGGGACACAAAAAACATATTGTTACAACAAAGTATACGCGTCACTTTCTTTTTCCTTTTTGATCTGATGAAAAGACAGAAAGAAATGAAATTATGGAGACAGACCTTGTAGCAATAGCAATAGCAATGCATTTTTAGAAATTTAGAAAAAAGGATGTCTCTCATGCATGGAGTGGAGTAAAATGTTGACAATAACTAACAGTAGGTGTGAAGGTGACATAACCTTCTTCACATTTTCTCACCTCAACTGTATCACTTATAGATATGCCTTTCATGTATGTCTAGGTTTCCATTCTTATTATTTTCCGGAAACATTAGTTCTGCGGTGTTGTTGGTTTCCTAACCTTTATAAACTTGTGGTTGCAGAACTTTAGCACAACTTGTACTAGAGAAGATATACATCTCCTTGTGCTGTGCTCTGTTTTGGTATGGAGGAAGATTCTGGTAGATCCATATCAACAACTGGTTTTCTTAGAAGAGGCTCTAGTGTCTCCTTAAAAGATCAAGGCAATGAGGAGAGGCCAAACAAGACAAAACTCAACCCAATGAAAGCCAGATGGGCTGACAATAAGGAGAAGCCAAGATATTTACGTGAGCCATTTCGTTCATCAGGCACTAAGGGTGCATGTCCAAGCTCTTCAAAAGCTCCCGTCAGAAAATATTTTGAGGAAAAACAAGGACAGACATTTTTAGGAGAGGCAGATAATGCAGAAAGTAGTAGCAGAAGAACTGACGCCAACCGTCTGCAGTGTAGCAAGAAAGCTGTTGTTGAGGAGGATGCGCATCCATATGGTCAGCAGGCTGAGCCAGAAGATTTATTGTCCACATCAACTACTGAAGATCAGCCTGCAGAACTTGATCCTGAACTATTAGATTCTTCTATTTCTTCAGGGATGTCTGCACATGCAATTGGTTCTGTAGTCAGAACTGCTGCTTTGAGATCTAAATCACGTCAGCAGAAGGGTAAAGAAGAATTGTGTCAGATTAGACCTCAAACTGCTTCTGCTTTTGTTAATCGGTCTACTATACCTCGAAATTCTACCAATGGTGTGAAATCATCAAATGCTGCTGGCCCTGGGGTACAGAGACGTACTCTAAAAAACCTTGGCTGCACATCAATATCTGATGTTTTGCCTTCTGGCTGTTCTTCATCTAGTTCTATTCATAATAAGAGGGCTGAGGTTATGAGAAACAGGGCATTTGATGGAGAGAGTTCTTCTAGACCAAGGGGCTTAAATGTACACTCCAGTTTAGGCCATTCACCTGCCATGTATTCTGGCATCACTGGTCCTAGAGTCAGAGCTGCTGAACAATCAGCTTCTCAGCAAACAAGGACTAGTAGCAGAAGTATTCAGGAGTCTGCAGATTCTGCAAGGACTAGGCGGCCTTCTACACAGCATGCCAGAATAAGGGTGCCAAATGAAAGGGAGGATAGCATGTTTGCTCTTCGTGAAACTCTTGCAAGGGCTCGCCAACCAGAATGGGCTCATTTCTCCTTGGGTGAAGCCCCCCCACAGAGATCAATGAGGCCTTTTTCTATGGAATTACCTCATGAGATATACTCGTCTAGTCGTCAAGGCTCAAGTAATCAGACAGCAAGGAGTAGATCAAGTTATCACCCTGACGAAAGCCCTCCACAAATGTTTCATGGTTTGCTGGTGGAGAGAGATAACTACAGGCAAATAAACATGGAAGGCATTGCTGAGGTTGTTTTCCAGAAACTTGTAACATTGTGTCTGAGTTGCTATACTGTGCCTACATTTTGTTTGGGATGAAATTTACTAAATGTTATATATTTGCAATATACTGTATTCTATTGGCTGCCACAATTTCTTGATATTTTGTGTGATTCCTGTTTGCAGGTGTTGCTAGCATTGGACAGGATTGAACAAGATGATGAATTGACTTATGAGGTTAGTTCTTTGACTTGATTCCCTTTTTTCAATTTTGTTGCTAACATGGTACTGAAATGTGTTCTGGCCTTCTGGATGAAAATATTGGCAGCAATTGCTGGTGCTAGAAACTAACCTGTTTCTTAGCGGCCTTGGCCTGCATGACCAGCACAGAGATATGAGAATGGATATTGACAACATGTCTTATGAGGTATTGCTTTCACCATGTTGATTCTTCCTCAAGGTTCAATTAGAATATCTCTTTCCTTAACAAAGAACTGTCATTGGCTTATCTGATTCTGACCTCAGAAGGTTATGTGTTTTCTCTTGCTTTTCGTTTGCTCAGGAACTATTAGCACTAGAAGAGCGAATCGGCTCTGTCAGCACTGCCCTATCTGATGAGCAACTTGTGAAGTGTCTCAATCGAAACGTGTATAAGTTACCAAATTCAGATCTTGAAGCGAACAGAACTGTACTAGATGACGTCAAGTGCAGCATATGTCAGGTATTACTCAGAAATGTTGTCATCTCTGTTGCACATGATGTTAATTAATAGAATGCATAATTACTTAGGGTGCACAATAAAGCAAAGGAAAATAGGAGTATTATGTTGAGGAAAATTATGTTTAGCTTCATGTTTTCTCAGCTCTACATTGTTCTTATTTTGTTTTCTATATTTCCCGTTCATTAGCCATTAGCACATGCTGTACTTATTTTACATTAGACAACTATTTCCTTGTGTTGCTTATGCTTCTCATTGACACTGTTTGATACTGACGTTATGCTACAGGAGGAATACATGGAGGGTGAAGAAGTTGGTAGGATGCAGTGTGAGCATCAATACCATGTGTCATGCATTCACGAATGGCTTAGACAGAAGAACTGGTGTCCAATATGCAAAACTTCAGCAATACCTTCAGAGATGGACAAGGGGGGCACATGAATATAGGTTGTTCAAGCTCGTAAATATTATAAATTTATAATGAAACAGTGTTAGACATGCTAGACACTGACCTCAATTCACTAAAATTTGTGAATATGATAGATTATTTTTCTCTTGGAAACTCCTGTACATTTTTGTTTTGATATCCGGTCCTCTTAAGTTACACACCACCTGCCATCAGATAATGAGACCAGAGGACCCTTGGGAAAAATTCCTGCTTGATTGGACTATGGTCACAATAATTGAAATTCTGCTTGATTGGAGTGTTAATCAAAATCCATTCACTTCGGTTGGCCGCTACCAATTGTTTGATTTGCAATTACTGATTTGGTGTCTAGTGTTTCAGGTGCTTTGTAGCCTGGTTTGGAGTGTTCGGAAGGTGTTATCTGTTGGGTTGGTATTCGGGTGTGTACCCTTCCGTTGCTGTTGTTTTATCTTCTCTATCAATGAAATAAGGCAAAGCTTTTGCCTATGTCTCAAAAAAAGATTTACAATTACTGATGACCTCTGAAATATGAAGCATGAATAATTTCTTGCTATTTATTTCATCATTGACATCACTGAAGGACAGATCACAGAACATGCTTTTTATAGGCCTGTCATCACTCTTATCTAGCTGGAACATACCAGTGGAAACGAGGGTCTGAAATTTTAATTTCCAGGACATTAAGACTACGTCGTTACGCTAAGATTTTAGGCAGATAATTCCAAACTGGAGAATTTTGCATTTCAGGTCCGGCCTTCTGAAACTTAAAGCTTTTCTTGATACTTTCTGAGTGCAGTCTCCAAAAATCTTGTGGTAGCTTTACTGCAATTAAGTTATCAGGTTTATTCATCCCAACTGCTAAGACCCATGAGTGCCTTTACACGTACATTTCTAATTGCAGCCCACAATGGCACAACCAATCCTCTCATCTTTTACAGATTAAGCATGGAGAACAGTTCTCTGGGTTCATTAAATTTAAACATGATGTAATTTCTCTTTTCTTTCAATTGATGCCTATTTTTATTCCATATATCTGTAAGTCTCTGGTTTTCAATGCTGCACCTTATTACTACACAGCTATTCCTTCATTTTTCTTGGTAGACCAGCCTGAATAAATGCAAGAATGGAGGGCTCCTCTTATCATTTCAAGAGGTTTTGTTCCGGATGTACTCTCTTTTTTTATGCCACTATTGTTACGATCCCATATTTTTTTAAGGCACCTATGCCCCTATATATCACAATGACAAAATAAATGGATACTATTCTATTCGTACAGATAATAATTCAGCGATCAGAATCTTTTCTTAGGACAAGGAACAGTGTGAGAAACCGGCAGGTTTATTATCACTTTATGGCAGATCTGCAGCTATTCAGATTGGCCGTATCTACACAATCATGTTGTCATTCAATATGAACTCTGCAATGCAGTGTTTTTGCATGATCTATTTTTATGACCTGGTACGAAATCTGACACCATTAATTTCGTAATTAGCTACCATCACATGGGAGGATTCCAAATGTTTTATGCTATTCTGTGCAGAGGTTGTCAACATTGTTTTTCTTGCATGTGTGCTTGTAGATTTGTAGGACGTAAAGCCTGTTCTTTCCTTATCTAAACACATGCCATTAGATTTCTCCTTCATGTGACCATGGGATGCTCATTGTTGTCACATTGTGAAGCAATCTATGTTTGGTCTTGTACTTAATTACTAGTAATGCTCCCACAAGAGCTTAACATAGTAGTATGTTACCTTTTGAGATCAGTAGATAGGACCAAACTTAACAAGTAGATACAATGGCTTGCTTGTAGCATTTATGCAGACATAGAGAGACATCATCAGATTGATTGGCCATGCATGCCATCTGTTGCAGCAGCAACGTTTTGTGTTAGTTCTTTGAGGTGCTTTAGGGTCCCAAAAGGTACAAATGGACACGAGAAGCACCTTTTTCTGTTGCACCAAATCATCTATTCATTAGGCCATGGGCATGATTTGCACAGGACAAGAGGCTTTCCGATGAGTTTGGCATTGCTAGGTGAAGGGACAACAATTGAGAATGGAAATAGGAGGGTGGTAGCAATTTTTGGGAGCTTTGGTACATGTCGTTAGCACTGTCTCTTCAACAGTTTTACCAAAGTAAAAATGTTGTTAATCTCGTGTGCTTCTCAAAGTATGGAAAGAGGTTTCACCATGTGACAGTTTCTTCTTTATCTTACCAAGTGAAAATTAGTCCCAATTTTTTTTCTTCAGTTAAGTTAGTTGGCAAAGCAAGCAGTTTAGTGCTTATGAGTTGTGACAGCTGATTTCCCTTCAGAAAGCGATGGCATGTTTGCTCCAAACCAAGACATTATGATGGCAATCCAAAAGGAGTTGTGACAATGGATTGGATACTGTAGGCCTAGAAAAAAAAAGCAGTGGTGTGTGGAAGGCATAAGGAATTGTGTTCTAGAGTCACATTTCTATCACCATTATTTTTCTTGTTTGCTTATTATTGACTTGTGGTTCCCTATTTGTCACTCTAGGGCAATGTTCTCTTGTTACTCTTCCTAACTAACTTCCCTCGTTTTTCGCACGCACGTTTTTCAAACTGCTAAACGGTGTGTATTTTGTAAAAAGTTTCTATACGAAAGTTGTTTAAAAAAATCAAATTAATTCATTTTTCAAAAAAAATTAGCTAATACTTAATTAATCATGTGCTAATGAGTCGCTCCGTTTTACGTACAATGAAGATTAGTTTCAAACTCAACCTAGATAGCCAAAGGACCAAACTGAGAACTAGTTTGTGACCTTTATACAGTACTCCCTTCGAAAAAAAAACTAATAGCTTTGTTTAGATTTATAACCAAAAATTATTTTTTTAGGGACAAAGATGGAGGTCGTATGATCTATGGGTCAGTTACAAAATTATGCAACAAAAGCATTGTGAAACTTCAGGAAGGAGAGCTGTTTAGGTTGGGCACACAACTGCACCCCATGGATGACATGGCCAAGAATTCAAGCTGATGTGGAAGTTGAGATATTAAGGGTGTGTTCGACAGGGAATGTTTTTAACTTCACTCCCTCGTGTTTTGCCCGCACGTATTTCAAACTGCTAAACGGTACGTTTTTTTTAAAAATTTCTATACAAAAGTTGCTTTAAAAAATCATATCAATCTATTTTTCAAAAAATTTTTAGTAAATACTTAATTAATCATATGTTAATGAGTTTTTGTTTTTCGTGCGGAGAGAATGAGTTCAAATTAAATGCTGGTTGTCTAAATTTTCCCGCCAGCTAGTACATACTTTTATTGCTGTGGTGATGAGTACTAATTTAATTTGAAGGTCTGGACCATGCTGAAACTTTCTGTTAAAGGCGGCTAGGCATGGAAACTTCATTGCTTGGTCCAGAAAATAGCCGGGCGAGAAATACAATGTACTTATGAACAATAATGTGACGTATATTGACAACAATTTGAGAGTAACTTTCAGTTTTCAGTGTTCAGCGCACGTCAAACTTAATGTCCATGCTTATCTATTTAAGTTTGAAGCAAAACAACTTGATATTTTAGACATACTGATTTGAATATCTGAAAAATCAAATTCAGTTCTCATACAGGTGAATACCTTATCAGTATATATGTAACAACACTCTATCACGGAGTTCAGTTAACTACCAGTGCAAACCCAGGTTCTGAATTCAGAACATTGAATTAGTTTGCTTTCAAGTATCACAGCAGTAGGTTAGGAAACTGCAAAGTCGGATCTTTTGATGAAAGAAGAGAGACCTGTCGACGGTACCAAACCAACGCATGAAGTTATGCTATGCAAAAGTATGTGCCAATTGGTTGAAATTTGTGTACTTGACCTACAAAAGCAGTGGTTTATGGCGAGCTTGCTTTTATAGTGTCATACAGTCACATCCCAGTCACCTATTCCTTGCGCATGAGTGTATGAGATTATGCATTCTTTTTCAATTGCTTTTGCAGAATGTAGATAAGAGGACCAAGCTTATTAACACCCTACAGGCACCCTAAAAAAAATAAAAGTGTAAATTTTGTAAACTACATATAGTTTGATCAAACTATCACAAAAAAATTTAATAGATTTAAGATGGTGCATCTACAAATTTTACATCAAATTTATTGCAAAATTAAGGTAGAGTATCCAAAATTATAGATTTAAAAATTAAATTATCATAAAACTATATATTTAAAAATTAAAATATTACAAAGTTATAGATTTTATAGCTTAAATCTCTAGCACTATTGTTGTGCTGGAGTCTTAAATATCGTAGTTTTATGATTAAATCGATGCTAAATTTGTAGTTATATGATAACTTGATTACTGTAATGTCCCTTTTTCGCGAGACGTTAAAAATCTAAATTAATAAAATCTATTCGTGAAAATTATCGTTTTTTGAGTGAGAGTCTAAGTCATGCTATGGATCTCAATTTAATCTACCCTGTTTCCTTTCCTCGACATCGAAAATCACCTCCTCGAAAATCCCAAATCCAAAATTCGAGCCTCGCAAAATCAAAATTTCGTAATTCGATCCTCCCCTTCCTTGAACCCTTGCCAAATAATTCCCTCAATTCTAAAAATATCAAATTCCCATTTTAAATCCCCTCCTTGACTTCTCCTTGAATCCTAGAGTTCAAACATGCAATTCGAATCCAAATTCCAATTCAAATTCAGCTCCAAATTTCTCAAATTCAATTCCACTACAAAAGTCTAAATTACCCCCCTTTGTTTCTTGGGCCGCCTTCTTCTCGGCCGACTCATCCTCTTCGCGTATCCTCTCTCTTTCCCGCCTGGGTCGTGCCGTCTTGGCCCAGCTCGAGACGGCCAAACCACCCGGCCGCCAGCCCGCATCCGCTCGCCTACACGCGCCGCACATGTGCAGAGAGAGAGAGAGGGCGCTGTCTCCTTGCTTGCCTCTCCTTCTCTCTCTCTTTCTCTCTCCGCGTCGGCACTGATCCAAAAATTCGTCGGCAGCTCGCCTGTTCCCGTGCGCGCACCGCAGCGTGGCCGACCGACAAGGACGACGCCATCACCCAACCCTGCCGTGGCGACCGCCTTGTCCCCGCAAGCCATCAACCATGTTGTCCTCCTTTTTCCCGACAACGCCATCATCACCATGGTCCCCGTCGCTCGTGGCCAAAACTTGGACGCTGAGTCGCGCGACCGCGATAGCTCACCCTCCTCAGACCGACCTAGCCGCTCTCCCGCTTCTCCTCTATAAAATCCCCTTGCTTTCCTTGTTTCGGTCTCCGTCTCTACCGCCGCAACCTGAGCTCCACCCCAAAACTGCGCGCCTCCACCTCCGTCCCCAGCCATGCCCGTCTCGGCGTCGTGCCACCTTGTCGCTGCATCCAACCCACCGCCGCGTTCTTGGTGCGCCGGACCGAACCGCCTTCCCCGAAACCGATCGCCCTCCTTTGCCGGCATCCCAGCCCCATCTAGTTGTTGGTAAGCTCCCTGTCACCTTCTTCCTCCTACCTAACGGTCGCACACCGCCGTTGGCCTCTCCATCCCCTCACCGCTCTTCATCATCTCCCTGGAGAACCGCAGCGGTCGCTCACCTCTTTCTTTCCCCTCACCGAGCTGTCATTACCGCCGCCTCTTAGCACCATCGCCCAACCGCCGCCGGCCGCCATCATTCCCCTCCCGAAGAATCCGAGCCGATGAATCAATTCGTCGTGATCACCTCTAAGTCGTCGGTGCCAGTCGCTCGCTCCGTCTCACCACTGTTCGCCGGCGTCGTCCTGTCATTGTCAGTCGTCAGATCGGCCGCCCGACCTCCTTACCCTCCCCATCCGACGTGACAGTCCACGTAAGCTTGATCGAGTCCAGCCGATGCCACGTCAGCCGCCTCTCCCTTCGGCCCCGTACGTGCCGGTCGGATGGGTCGTGTCATCGCTTTGGCCCGCATCGTCGCGCTAGGCCTGGTCCGACTCAGCCTCGCTGGCCCCAGCCGATTGGGGCGCGACCTTGCCCCTCCGCCGGTCCATGGACCAAAAGTCAATTTCCGCTCCCTCGGCCTCGCTGGCCCCAGCTGATTGGGCCTCGACCCCGCTCCTCCGGCCCGTTGAACAAAAGTCCAATTTCACTAGCTCACCGAGCAGCCCATGGACCAAGTTCATGGTGCACCCATGGCCTCTAGCCAATTGGCATGTAGATCTCACATGTCAGTGGTTGAAGAGAATATTCTTGAGAATATTCTTTTCTATAAATTCAATAAAATACTTTCCCTTTGTCTAGAAATTTATTTTAAACTCCCAAAATTTTTGATCCGTAGCTCCGATTGACCCCATTCCAGTTCCAGTAATTCCGTAAAATTGAGATTTATCTAATGGCACTATTATTAGTCCTAAATAGGTTTTTCTTTTTGGTCTTTGTGTAAGTTTTAATTGTTTGCGTTTAGTGGCGGTTGCGGATTTTCGTTCGAGCGCAGATTTCGAGAAGCTTCATGAAGACCTTGAGCAAGGCAAGTCCCCCTTGACCATATTGCTCTGATAATTGAAAAGTCATTATTATTTTGCTTGCAAACTTGTATTATCAGGAGTACACATAACTTGCTTGGCCTCAGTTTGCGTGCCAAACCGATGGACCTACCCAGTAGTCGCACTACTTCCTATAGGCCGTTATACCCTATTTCCTTGTCACTCCACCCTTGGGCGTTCGGTGTCCATGCGCATCAAGAGTAGATACTTATTACTTCACATACACCGTTGATTGTCGAAAACTTAGGAAATGGGTTTGAGAATCCTTGAAAACTCGACACGCGGTGTCAGCATTTTTGAAAATAAAATCATTTGTGAAAACTCGCTATGCGGAGGTTGTGCCTATGTGGCATTGTCCTGTATTCGTACCTAAGGACCGATTCTTGTGGGAAATTGATCAAGCATAACAAGTACAACCACATGGTGGAATGGGACACCCTGGCTAAGTAACTAATCGGTTCAGGGAAACCTCGCATCCCAATAGTTGAGGAACACCGGGATGTGGTGGTTGGTTGCATCTCCGGGTTCCTAGTAAGGCAAGAAAGAGAAGCTTGCCTGATTACCGGTCGAAGTGTTGGGGTTTGATTTGCGAAATGAAAAATGATTCGTTTATGTGAGGATTTGATCCTTCTATGTGGCATGAGGTAACCCTGGGTTGGATTTGGAAAGGCTTGGTTGCGAGCCTTCGATACCGACGGGTGTTCGGAATAAGTTCGCGTCTTGTGGGTAAAGTGTACCCCTCTGTAGAGGTTAACTAACTGTTCGAACGGCCATATCCACGGTCATGGGCGAATCTGAGGTGTTTCCCGTTGTGTAGTTTTGATTGCCTGTGCTTTGTGAAAAGTTGTTGTGAATTGGGAATCGTTACCAGAATCAGCCTATGTGGCAGATGGATGGCCTGAGTGGTCAGAAATGGATTTGTGTGATTTGAGATGTCTGAGGACATCATAGACTAAGCTTTTCGGGTGAAAGCAGTTTGTCGTGCTGTGGGGCGGTGGGATTCTTGGAGTCCAAGAAAATGGAAATGACTCGAGAAGCCGCTTAATCAAGTGAAATGGCTATGTGAGCTGAGAATCAATGAACCGACCTGGAAAGTCGGTGCATTGCAGCTTGAGTTGTTGAAAGACATCTCTTAAGTTGAATCGAGACGCACGTCTCTTTTCGACCCAAACTTAAAAAGAGGAATATCACTTAGTAGTTTCAAAATGTTTTCAAATAAAGGATTTGCAAAACAACCTTGCCCCTCTTTCAAGCTTGCACTAAACACCTAAGTTTCCGTGACTTGCTAAGTACGTAAGTACTCACCTTTGCTCTATATATAGTTCCTCTGTCCTGAAGGTGAAGATGAAGCGAAGTGAAGATTAGGGTTTCGTCCCGGTTCCCAGCTGTCGCCTGTGGTATTGGGTGTTAGTCCGTTGTTTTCGCTGCTGTTGCTATTGTTGTTGTTGTTGCTTCCATGTCATCGGTTGCATTCTCAGGCCATTCTAAGCTGCAACCTAAGTTAAGATAAATAATTCCTCTATTTAATTTAAGGATTGCAATGATTCATAATTCTCACCGTAGGTACCAGCACTATGTCTTGGGACTGGTACCGATATCGCGGTCTCGTAGGAAGTAGATACAACACTATATTCACACCGTTCTTCCTATGACACGCAAGTACCGTTGTACGGCGGTGCCAGATCGGAGTGTGATAATTACATAACATGTAGTTTTGTGATACTTCATCTTAAAATTATAGTTTTATGATAAAATTTATGCTAAATATTTTGTTTTGTAATGTACCATGTTTAATCTATACTTTTGAATTAGTGTATGTGGCCATCCGGTAGGCCGGAACTACGGCTGCCGCTGCCGCTGCACAGCTACCTTGTGTGTGAGGCACTATTCGTACTGACTGCAGTGCAGTAGCAAATTAATTAAGCAGCCGAACAACCCCTACATAGTTTAGTGAAATTTACTTTAAAAAAACTCCTACATGAATTGGACCAGGCATGATGTATGGTATGCTGTGTGCACGCGTCTTAAGTGTAATTGTACAAAATGTAGGCATTAGTATTACAGATTTAAGTTAATTGTAACATTTTAGGTTTGCCTGGTTATGCATGTCTGAAAATGTCACATGGTTTCTGGAGGGCATTCACAGCTCACATGCTGGCTGAATTTATGAGAGAACCTGGACCATGCATGCATACTGAATCCTCTGTCATCAGCCTGGAGCCACAATGTGATGAGAGTTCAATGTATGTAGTACAAAATTCAACCGCATCTTCTTCTTTTTTGTGACTGACTTGGCAAATTTCAAAAAGGAATGGCATGTATGGGATATACTTGATTAACTGGACCAGCTGTAAACATTTACATCATTGTAAGTGTACCTTCTATCATATCACATGGGTAGGGGCCCTGAAAATATCCTAATTAATGTATGACACTCTTTATGATTATAAGAATCAAGAAAAGAATTGGCGGGAACAAATACAACAACTGTGCGTGGTGGACTTGTGAACACGGACAGGGAGAATCGAAGATCATCATGGAGAAGAAGGAAGAGAGACAGAGAAGAATTCACCAATTTACCCTCTCTACCACCCAAATGTACGTGCCAGTGTGACACTATACTGCTCTACGCTACTAGTTGACCTTGGTGCAGACTCGCCGGATCTCGCCGTCGGAGCCGGCGGTCTTGACGCCGACACGGCCGAGCTTGGTGATGGCGGCGACGAAGGCGTCGAAGAAGGCGGTCTGGTTGGCGGCGAAGTAGTTGACGGTGGCTCGCGAGCGGCGGTCGGCGAAGAGCACCTGGTCGGAGGCGAGGAGGCCCTTGAGCTGCTGCAGCGTCTGGAAGTAGCCGTTGTCGAACTTGTTGGGCGTGACGGCGTCGAGCATGGCGACGGTGGTCGGGCTGTAGCTGAGCGGGCACGTCTGCCTCATCTGCCGCAGGAACGCCAGGTTCATCGGCGGGCTGTACTGCGGTGCCGCCCCCTTGAACTGATACAGCCGCCTCACGAACTTGTCGCAGTGCGTCACCCCAATCGTGTGACCCCCTGCACCATTTTCGTTACCACTGATAAGCCAACAAGCAGACGATAAAAACGGGTTTTCGCTCGCTCACCCAAAAATTCATTTGAATTTTGTTACTTAGTTTTAGAGTTTGATTTTATAAAAAAGAATTTATGTTACTATGTTTTTAGAGTGATTTTATAGTTTTTAAAAGATACTAGCTCAAGATAATGCAAGGTAATTGTATTTTCTAATGTAAAATTTGACACTGACAGTAACAAATTTGTATAATTTGTATTGAAAAATCTCTTGATACCTCTTGATACTGTTAGATTTCTCATGTTTTTTGATACCTGAGAGGGCGATCATGTCGGTTTGGGTGAGGCCGTTGGTGGCGAAGAGCTTGTTGAGCTGGTCGAGGTTGAAGGCGGCGCCGGGGAGGCTGTGCTTCACCACGGCGCGCGTCCCGACCTTGCCGTCAAGCCGCCCCAGTTCCACCTGGTAGTATGGCCCTCCTGCCTGCATCAACCACCACCACTGTTATTCCTACCACATCATGCAACTTTTGTCCTCCCTTGCAGTGAAATCCAAGCAATTTTTACTCACAGAAAGACGAGAATTTTTTTTTTGGAAAGAGGTTAAAAGCACTGCCTCAACTGCTACTACTCGAATTACATTGTCATGAGTGTGTGAGCAGAATTTTCGGCATGGCCAAGTTGGGCGAGGGCCAATAATAATTGGCAGGTTTCCGTAGCTCTACGAGGCCACAACCTCTGCCTGCCTGCCTGTCGACTGCCGAGAGCGCGTCTGGTTAGGTACGTGTTGGACGCCGGCGTCTCTCATGTATCGCGGCTCATTTAAGCGCCCCAACCCATACCGTGTACTAGTAGTAGTATAGTACAGTATAGTTGTTTTTCACGCCGGCGAAAAAGAATTGATGGATCCAATCGGAATCAAGGAAGAAGAAGACCAACGCAACGACATCGCAGTAACTCTCGCTGACGAGACGACGACCACTATGCATTGGTGGTTTCATGGACACTCTGCTCTGAATTAATACGACAGCTGAATTCGGACATGCTGCAGGGCAGGGACCACCTCCCCGGTCTCGCAAATTTTAGCGCCAAATCCCAATTTTTCTGATTCATTCGGTTAAGTAAATTCTCTGCCTGGCTGCTTCTGTGGAGTATTTTGGCTTCTGTTAGCGTAGCAAAGCACCGGATTTGACGCCACCGAGCGGTAGCGACGCGCGCACACAACGCCGCCCGATGTAACGAAGCGCCGTAGAGTACGTGCTCCGGCCAGCCACAGGGAGAGGCATAATTGCCCCACAGCTAAGAGCGTGGACTCGTGCCGAGACGTGAACACGCAGTGACGCCGTGCGGCATGGCATGTCATGTCACCCTCATCATCGCTGTCGCACGCCGCGCCTCACTACACTCTCGAGGCGTAAAGGCACGGTGAAAAAACGGCAAAAACTACGGGCGAAAGCGAAGTTTTCTCATCACGGCGTAACCGTCTCGAAAGCGAGCGAGCGCGCTCGAGCGGCACGCGCGCGCACGCCGAGAGCAACGGAGAGAGAGGATGGATGGGGGTGGGTGTGTTTTACCTGCGAGACGACGTCGCGGGCGGCGAGGGCGAGGATGTCGGCGCAGGAGACCTTGTTGGCGCACTGGGCGTCGGCGTCCACGGCGGCCTTGGCGCGCGTGATGAGGTCCAGCGCGTCCGGCGACAGCGTCGTGTCCGCCCCCGCGCTGTGCTCGTCGTCCGGCCCCGCGATCAGCACCGACGCGTCGCACCCCTGCACGCACGATAGATCGATCAATCAACTCAGCGACACGACGAACACGGAGTCGATCGCATCAAGCTCGGCCTGGTCTGTCACTAGTGTACCCTGACGAAGCAGTCGTGGAAGAAGAGGCGGAGCGTTCCAGGCGCGGCGTTGAAGGTCTCCTTGAGCTTCTGCGTGACGGCGCCGCGGACGAGCGTCTCCACGTTGGGGCACGTCGACGCGTAGTAGCTCTGGCTCAGTTGCGCCGCCGCGCACGCCGCCGTCGCCAGCAACACGGCGACCACCGCCACCAGCGCGCTCTGGCTCTGGCTCTGCCGCCGCGGCCCCGACCTCCTTTGCCCCATTTGCTTAGCTACCTATAGGCAAGCACCAGCTATCTTCCCTCTCGCTGCTGCTTCCTATCCTCCCAGCCTTAATTACTCTCTCTCTTTCTCTCTCCTCTCGCCAACGCTAAAGCTCGGTGCTTTAAGTGAGGAGAGAAGCGGCTGCTTATATAGAAGAGTCAGAGACGAGACGAGACGAGCTCGATCGCGGCTGGACTCACCGGGGAAGAAGAGAAAGAGAGATGGAGCGTGTTACTACTACGGCTGCTGCTGCTGCTGCCGGTCGCAATTGCAAGCAATGATGGGGACAAGGGAGAATATTAAGGCCCCCGGCATGGGCCTCCTCCTCCTTGGGACACGAAACGAAACCCAAACCGAAACCTAGCGCCAACTAGCAACGAGCTGTAGTACGTGCACTGCTGCTACCTCCTCTACTCTCCCAGGCAGCCCGCCAGCCAGGCTCAACACTGGCTCTCTCTTGCCATGCCCGATGCCGCCTCTGCCTACCTGCTGCCTTTCCAGAGAGAAACAGAGAAAGTGAAGCAACTGCTTGAATCAATGCAAATGTAGTACACCATGTACAATCTCTCTCTCTCTCTAGGATATTCGGATGTTTGCTCCACATTTCAAAAAAAAAAAACTGGTTAAAAAACTTCTGTTATACTCCAAGACTAAGGCCCGTTTAGATGTTGCAAACGAGCCACACGCATAACGAGAAAAATGATTAGTATACGATTATTGAGTATTGATTATTCAAAAAATTAACAAATAATTTTATTTTATTTTTAAAAGTAATTTCTATATAGAAAGATTTTATAATAAACACATCACTTACTAGTTTGAAAAGGCTGCTGACGAAAATCGAGAAAACAGCCAAACCGATCCCTGCTTTATAACAGACCCTAAGCTATTTGTTAAGATAATTTCTTAAAATGTTTAATTTCTGATTATTTGCTCAACGTTTAAAAAAACTGTTTTTTATTTAAAACCTTCTGTTGTATGGCTTAGATCATCAAGACTAAGGACCCGTTCTAAACGGAGATTGAAAACGGTGGACTAGCCCACACAAATAAAAAAAATGATTATCATATAATTAATTGAGTGTTGATTATTAAAAATTAAAAAATAATTTTATTTTATTTTTAAACCTATTTCTATATAGAAATATTTTTCACTAAACACAATGTTTTGATAGTTTGAAAAGGGTGCTACCAAAAATCAAGGAATTAGCTAAACTGATCCTCACTTTATAACAGACCCTAAGCTATTTGTTAAGATGATTTCTTAAAATGTTTAATTTATCCCTACGGTGAAGTAGATAATCCAAGACAATATTAACAATTATTATCATAGATTATTTGTTTCACGATCTAAAAATATGTTTTCTTATAACTATTGTATTCTTTATACCATTTGTCCTAACTTTTTTTTTATTCATCAAGTCCATTTCTTAAAATGTTTAATAAATCCTTATAAACAAGTACTGTAGTAGAATGGATCATTTATTTCATTTTGCGCGTTCATCAAACCTTGGTCACTGTTTTCGGCAGCCTGAGTACTTTTGCACTGGAGAGTGGAGACGACCAACTTGGCCACACTATCTCTAGCTGTGTACTACAACCGTGGCAATGTGGCATTCAGCTGCTATTGATTATGCAGTCCGTTAGGAAGTACCGAAATGGTATCAGGAGGACACAAGGAGAAGATCACCGAATTATAGTAGAAATCAGGCACGAGCTTGTCCGGCCGATCAACCCATGTGGCTTCCATAGTTCCATCGCCCAACTGTTGTATCATATCATATCAACAACGATACAAAAAGTTCCTGGCTAGATATGCTCCGTGGGGCCCACGGAAAAGTGACTCAAAGAAGAGAAGAAGAAGAAGAAGAAGAAGAAGAAGAAGAAGAAGAAGAAGCAGAGATGGTCCTCGTGGCGAAGGAAGGATCGACGGGCAGAAAGCGGCAGCAGCAGCAGAGCCAAAAAGGGCGCGTCTTTCGTCTTTTTCTTCTTCTTCTTTTTTTATTTTTGGTCTGTCTGAGCATATATTCTTCAGAGATTATACTGGTTTAGTTTAATGACCCCATTATCAGACTACCCGTTATAGTGCAAGAGACATCTTTGCTTTTCAGAGTCTTTCGGATGCAGAAAGAGACTAGTTTAAAACTCTGCTTCTTGACTTCTTCAGTAAGGACATCCTTGTTGGCACTCAAATGTTCTAGAGATAGCCCCGTGTTTAGATTCAAAAAAATTTTGAAAAAAAACGTCACATCAGGTCATATCAGATATACGAGCACACATTTGAAGTATTAAATATAGTCTAATAACAAAACAAATTACAGATTCCGCCTGTAAACTGCGAGACGAATCTTTTGAGCCTAATTAATCCATCATTAGCAAATGTTTACTGTAGCACCACATTATCAAATCATGATGCAATTAGGTTCAAAAGATTCGTCTCGCAATTTACACGCAAACTGTGTAATTAGTTTTTTTTTCGTCCACATTTAATACTTCATGCATGTGTCCAAACATTCGATATGATGGATTTTGAAGTTTGAAGTTTGGAACTAAACAGGCATAATCTTCTGCACGAAGAAATGTGCATAAAACTAATACATTCAGGGCGCCTAGTTATATACCTTATACCGCCTACTAGCCAAATACTTTCTTCGTCATAAAATATAAAAGATTTTAGATAGATGTAATATATTTTAATACTATAAATCTGAACAGATTTTTTATCCAGATTTATGGTAGTAGGATATGTTACATTTATTCAAAATCTCGGGATAGAGGGAATACCATCTTAAAGAAAATGTTTTAGTACTAATTAATGCTAGTACTATTCTGGACTTGATGACTGAATATTCACAGGCCGTGTTACTACAGAACGAGCTTATAAGTGCCAAGTTACTGGACATATCCAGTTTTGCGTAACTACCGAGCCATTTTTGTACAGAGATGCCATAGACGTAAAATAAAAAGACCGGAGATCATTCCCTCGCATGCCTCCTCCAAAAGTTCTGAATTTGTCTGTACATGAGCAAAAAAGCAGAGTTACTACTTCACTTTTTTTGCGCCTTCACATGCTGCCTCCATCAAGTTACTCGTGTCCGATTTCATGAACTCAACAACCCAAGTTACATACTCGTGCACAACATCACGAGCAGTTATTAATGCGAGTGCTTTGAGCGATCACTCGGAAGAAGTGGCCGGTGAGGCTTTCGGTTCGGATGGAGCTAAGTAACTGTGACCTGGGAAATTCAGGTCACATCCTGATGATTTCAGAACCACTGAAATCCCATTGGCACGATAGGTTTTGTGGTTGCAGCTTAAAGAGCGGCTAGCTTTCATGCTTTGAAAGTTTGAATTAGATGAGTGGACCGATTGATTAGGTTATCTTTCGAGCTCTGTTACTACTCTAGCTAAGTTATACTACCACTAGTAAGGAAGACACTGTAGTTAGTTAATACTGATATAGTAGAAGTACTGAATTTTGGCATAGAACATTATGTTGGGTTGGTACATTTTCTTGTGTACATGTTTGTAGAACTTTCCATGCCTACTTATTGGACGCATTCATGGACAAATAAAACTGCTCCCAGTGTCGATTAACATATCTCAAACTTCATCTGCACGGAAGAGGATGCATGTGGCACAAAGCAATGCAAATTCGGTACAGATTGCTCAGGGATATGCCTCTTCTAGCCAACCAAGTAATGCTATTTTATTTCAGTTTTGAGTACCTGACCATACCTGATCAGCTAGGAATGTGCTACGCAAAAGGTGTTAGCACAAAAGAAACAAAGTTTTGCTTTGTGAAGTTGGATTGAAGTACGTGCAAAGGAGAATGATTGGAAGGACAGATGAATTCAGGTGTATGAGTGAATTCTGAGACCGGTCAGTAGGAAGCAATAATAATTGTACACAATCCTCGCTTGAACGGTAACTGCTTTGGAAAAGTTTTGACAGTTACAGCGCAAAGCACAACACTTTATCGTGCTTACAGAACAAAAAGAAATGATTAATCGAGTGTTTCTGAATAGATTTAAGCCCTGGTAGGGAGCAGGATGGAGGGATTATCTTAGGCGTTTGTGCTAACAAAGCAAGATAATAATCAGCACAAACGTAACTTGGACGGCAAAGTCAGGTAAGCCATGATTAATTAACAAAGGGTTAATGATGATTACAAGTTCTTTGGACGCCGCTCCTTCCACTGAGTGAAAGACAACGGCTTCGGAGCGGGTGGTGACTCGTCTCCACTTGTTATTTTCCATCACTTTTATAAGGAAAAAAACACTGAACTGCCGGTAGTCTCAGCTTGCTCTTCACTCCCATCCATTCAACAGGGCACATGAATGAATATATAACAAAAAGAAAGTTTTGAAATGCCGGGGCATGTGTGATGAATTAAGGGATAAAAACGGTCGAAGGATATATCATTTCTATGGAAATGGCTCTGGGTCGATTAAGAAAATTTTATATTTATTAATTTAACTATTTTAAATGATGACATCTTTTGTTCAAAAAATGACGACATCAATACTATGCCGACATGAATTAGAAAAGTTAAATTTTGTATGGGAATGAAACCGAAAATAATCGAAAATAGTAACAGTTTTAAAAAAACGATACTCGGTGTCGGAAATTACCGCCAAGTCGCCAATGTTTCATCATTTATACATGAATAGAATCCTGTACACAATCGGCTTTCAGTACACTCGTATTTGGTGTTGATTTGACCGCGTAGTACAGTATATATCTTAGATGATTTCATGATATTTTTTTTTCAGAATCACAGGATCTCATGATCAACTATATGTGAAATGAGCGTAGCTTAATTGGTTAGATTTTTTTTTAAACCAGTTCATTCAGATTTAAATTTTAGATTTGACATGGATGTTAATATTTACGATCAATTATTTTTTTAGTAGTAGGTGATGTACCGTCGACAGCAAGACGCTCGTAATGACTTCGTCAATTTCAACATATGCCGGTTTAATATTTTGGAGGTACTTATAAAGATAAGATGTGCGTGTGTGTTAATAAAAATGAGTGTGAAGTGTGCGCGCGTTGTGAACGCTTGCGTTTGTACTTAATTTTTTTTAAAAAAATTGATCAAACGCGTATTTGCGTGTCACGGACAATTCTAGGCAAGGACCACGGACCACGCAAAACGGAGACCGCTCTCACAACGAAGAACGTTCAAGACTTCTAGTAAGGCGTGCATCTGCATCATGCGGCATTCAGCCCCCATTCGAGGATCCTCACCCCATTCCACCCGGTTTTCCCCGTGAGTTCGCGCGATATCGTCGGGCTGGCGCCTGCTGGCGTCGCAACCGTCTCGCCGCAGCCTCGGATTGACCAACGCGACGCATCAATACATCACACGAGCAAGCAACGCTAGCTTCGGCCGCCTTCCAATCCGTCCTTGCAGAGAGGGAGAAAAGAAACGCCACGATTTTGCACGACGAGGTGGTCGTTTTCGCGGCCACGACCACGTCGTTTTTGCACCGGATTCTCCCTACTTGCGCGATCGAAATGGTGCACCACGACCGTTGTGGTGCGTGGCAGTATCTATCCGGCTTTCTCGGATGTTCCGCCACTAACAGCGATCTTATCATCTTCAGATTGTTTCGTCAGGCTAATCATCATGGTCGACGAGTTCGTTGGATTATACGACCCGGTTATCCTACAACGTATAAGTTTAAGTTAACCATGGGTTGATTATTGCTGTCTTGTTGAGCCCGTGAACATTAGGTGGAGACCAAAAACAGAGAGGAACAGAGACTACAGAGAGCCCAGCGCAATCTCAGACTCGCCCCAATCATCGCCGATCCCGTCGTTACGCATCGTACTCGCACAAGCAAGCGAGCCAAAGCCATTAAACTAGGAAGAAAAACTAGCCACACCCGTGAGCGAAGATCAGATTAAATATTGACACCGGCTGCGTTGCAACGAGTGTGATTCGGCGCCGGTTAATCGCGCAGCAAGCAACTGAAGCGTCAGTCACCCTAATCATCGGAGGAGCTAGCTAGCCTTCTCGATCACTTGACGCGACGCCTGCCGCTCGATCTCGCATGGTGGCAACAGCTAAGCGTGGAGAGTGGCGACGACGACGACGAGGCTAGCTAAATGGATCTAGGCATTGTATCCATCCGTATCCTATCCTAGCTATATACATCATCATTCCGTCGTGATCCTGGGATTCGTGTACGGCACTTCTCCAGAATACTACATAAATACATGATATATATAGTTTCGTGTACAATGCTTAATTTTCTCTTCTTTTATTTGGTCCCTGTCACGGGCATTCCCTGCCCTACATAAATTCACAATATCCTCATCATCGATCGATCTCCTTAATTTGGAGTTCGATAGATAGAGTTAGGTTGCTTTACGGGTGGCAGAGTACGTCTCCTGCCCGAACAATGTGTAACTAGTGCAGAAAAGCAACGTACGCATATCCAATGGAATACAGTAAGAGTGATGTATATCTTCAAGGTTCAGCAAAGAAGATAGACACTATATCTTTAGTGATGCCCCCACATCCAGCGGCGAACGTCAAAGCTACAGACATACACACATGCAAAGAGGCAGTGGTAGAGATTGTACTGTACAGACAACAAAAGCAATGGATAGATGGATGGATACATGAATACGGTTGGTCTCGGTTTGCCGAATGCCAGGCTGGTCATACACTGTGAGCTAGAGATGCCACATGGACAAAAGTGCTCGCCTACAAAGCTATGTCAGGGAGGTCATCTTTCTCGGCTAGTCTAGCTAGCTACGCGAGGAAGAAGAATTTAGCCCGGAAAGTGACGGCCCACCGGCCGCTTCGATCGACCGGGCGCCGCGCCGATCGATCGATGGACGCATTCGGATGCAGTGCACAACTGCACACCACTTCATTTTTTGTGTATGTGGCACGTACTGTTGTCTCCGAGCATGTACAGGACAGAGTTCACATGCAGGTGAAGTGTGTAGAACTGGGCACCTCACCTGGGCGTAGAACACAAAAGGACAGAGAAGAGACAGACAGAGTTAGCTCCTCTGGAAGCTACCACTTAATCCAAGTCAATTTTGATTGCATCGTAAAATCGGTTTTGGCTGCGAGCCAGCCATCCTGCAAAATCCCCCGGCGAACAAGCATCCGGCCGTGACGAGGCGAGAAATTCCGCCGCGTCCGCGCAAGCACGCGGCCGTCGGTTTTTCTGTCTGCCTGGTCCAGGAGAGAGCCTGTCTGTCTGTCTGTCTGGCTGGCTGGCTGTCTGAATGCGTTGATAGAAGAGAAGAGATGAGGACGAGATGGTGGTGGGCACTGGGCAGGGCAGCGAGCCTGTACATCTGCATGCAGAGTAGTAGAGTACATTTCTCAGCGTCTTCTCTACGTCCCTGATCTTTACGTTACTACGTTAATCGATCCGAGTTTTGGAATGTTTCGCACTTGCCAACCAAGTATGTCGGAATGTTGTGCTGGTACAATAGTACATGGCGTGTCTGTCCTGTAGCTGTAGTCCGTGATGATGACAACTAAGCTCGATCAGTGGATAAGTGGAGTCTGTACTCCTCCTAGCAAGTAGTAGTATTTTTTTAGACGGAAGGTCAGAGACCCGGCTTTTAATTAAAAGCCACGTAGGCAGAGTTCAGCTGGGAAAACCAGCGCACAGGAAAAGTTCAAGAAGCGAAACTGCCAACACATGTCTAACTAGCTAACCAACACTACTTGGCTGAGTTCGTTGTTGTGAGTTAAAAACTCACCCTTCTAGCACGTAAAATGGAGTGACTCATTAGCACATGATTAATTAAGTATTTACTAATTTTTTTGATAAATGAATTAATATGATTTTTTAAAACAATTTTCATATAGAAACTTTTTGCAAAAAAACACACCGTTTAACAGTTTAAAAAACGTGTGCGCGAAAAACGAGTGGAATGAGTTGGGAACTCAATGAGATGAACGAAGCCTTAGAAAAGAAGAATAGAAAACAACAGGATCACCATCGAACTTCAAAGATAACTAGGCAGATTACCACCTGCAAAACTCCACCAAAACATCCAGAGCACAACTTAAAAGACAGACTGCCAAAGCACACATAACACTATCCCACTCCTACTCTAGGGGGTCTCAAGTTTGTCATTATGATCTTCATTTTCTCCATCAGCGTTTTCAGCTTGCCTTCTTCTTCAAATCAAAAGAGTTTCCTCCACCGCAACAAGTTTGAAATAATTTGGAAGGGAATAGTCAGGGGAGAATATACCAATTTATCTCTGAAAACCATATTGTTTCTAGTAATCCAAAGATTCCAACAGATTGCTGCCAACAAACTCAAAGAAATTTTTACAAAAGTTGGATTAGTATCACTATTACAAAGAAGAAAAAACTCAAAACTCCTAGGTATGGTATCCCAGCTCAGAGTGTCCCTGCAAATGCACCAAATTAACTTAGCCATGTCACAATTAAACAAAATGTGGTTAATTGTTTCCAATTCTCCACAGAACTGGCAAAATTTTGAACCTTCCCAACCTCTTTTCTTTAGTTGTTCAGCAGATTGTATTCTATCTCTAAAAGCCAACCAGAGAAAATGTTTAATTTTCATGGGACAAGGGCTGCCCCACATTCCAACATTCATCTCCCTAACACCTCTAAAAATTAGGGCCCTATACATAGATCTGGTAGTGTACCGTTTGTTTGTTGTCGATTTCCAAACAAGCTTATCTGGGTCATCAGTAATTTCAATCTTTTCAATAACCTCTTTCAGTTTTCCCCATTCTGCTACTTCCTCAGGCCCAAAAGATCTCCTAAAAGAAAAGCATTCTACCCCCCGTTTCACCTGGAACACTAACACCTCTTGCTGGTTGCCGCTTCTGTAAATTGCTGGGAACATCACTTTCAAAGAGCAATTGCAAAACCACACATCATGCCAAAAGTTTATGTGAGTCCCCCTCCCTAGCTACCATTCAGAGCCATAACTCATTCATCTCCTTATATTGAATAAACCTCTCCAAAATTGTGACCCATTTCCAGTCTTATTTTGGAACACTCCTCCTTCTTGCAAGTATTTTTTCCTCGAGAACTCTATGCATAAACTCTCATCATCTGATTCTATTTTAACTATCCATTTTGCCAAAAGGGTTGTATTCATCTTCCTTGTCTCTGTGAACCCTAAACCTCCAAAGTCTTTTGGAAAGGCCATATCTTCCCATTTGGTCATGTGGTATTTCCCTCTTAGTTTGTTTCCAGCCCAATAATATCTACCTCTTATCTTATCTAACCTCTGGCGTATCCCCTCAGGCAGATGGTAGAAGCCCATGGCATAAAAAGGAATTGAAGATAGACAAGCATTTATCTGAACAACCCTCCCTGCATGGGATAGGTTACCAATTCCCCAGTTTCCCAACCTCTTCTCTAATTTTTGCTCCAGAAAGTCAAAACCGGGGTTCAAAATCTTCTCTGGACTGATAGGTAAACCTAGGTATTTCATAGGGAAGAGTCCCATCGGACAGTTAAGCATTTGTTCAACTCTTATAGTGTCAGAATCCCCCATGCCCAAAGTAAAGACCTCACTTTTGTGGTAATTTATTTTGAGGCCAGCCATCTCTTTCAAAACAGTAAAGAATGAATTTTGTTGCAACAATTTGTTTATCATCATTAGCGATGAAAAGAACTGTATCATCAGCATATTGTAGATGAGTAACACCTCCAGGAAAAATATCAAGAACTAACCCACTGAGGACCCCTTGTCTTTTTGCACTGTCAAACATTATAGCCAAGGCATCACTTACCAAAATTGAAGAGAAGAGGGGAGAGAGGGTCTCCCTGTCTAAGCCCTTTAAAAGTCCTAAAGAAGTCAGTTCTCTCCCCATTAATGTTTATATAGACTTTACCACCCATCACACAGGTTTTGATGCAGGTAATCCATTTGTTTGGAAAGCCTTTTTCCATAACTTCTATTAAAAACTCCCATTTCACCTTATCATAGGCTTTTTCAAAATCTATTTTTGTTATGATTCCTTTCAAGTTTTTAACCTTCATTTCATGCAACACCTCATGAATAATCACACAACCTTCCAGAATGAACCTTCTTGGTATAAAAGCTATTTGAGTGGGGGATATGATATCATTTGTCATCTCTGTCAACCTATTGGTCACCACTTTACTTATGAACTTAAAGCAATCATTCAACACACAAATGGGTCTAAACTGTTTAATATATGTGGGGTTGCTATTCTTTAGTATCAAAGATATCACCCCAAAGTTCAGCCTCTTGAGATCCAACTCATCATTGTGTAGCATGATCAATATCTCATAAATATCATTTCTCATCTGGAGTCAGAAAGCTCTATAGAAGGGTATACCGAACCCATCTGAGCCTGGGGCAGAATTCAACTGTGCCTCTCTTAAGACTTTATCCAACTCTTCTATTCTAAAAGGACTTATCAGTTGGCTTTTTTTTTTCTGTCAGACACAGGTTATTCTCCCATACTCCTTGTGATAAGGATTTGTAGTAGCTTACAATGTGGTTTTTTATCTCTGTTTTAGTGGTCAACTGTCATGCCCCAAACTAGCCCCGAGCGAAGACCAGTGTAAGGCGATCCAAATTAACCTGTATGCCTGTACCAGTCCCAGGAAATAGCGCTGGTACAACAGGAAGACTGAATATCACAACCACAGCGGTCTCTTTATTAAGAGTAGGATTACAACCAAGGTTGGAACTGCGGACAGAACCCGAGTTCACAACAGCATTACAAAAAGGTGGAAGCGGAAAGCGGAGACTAGCCCTAAGCCACAAGCAAAGCCTTGGGGAAAGGCCGAAACCCTACTACTGCTCGAAGTCTGCTTGCTCCTGGAAGAACTCTTCATCAGCAGGGTCCACCTCTTCGTCTTCGAGAACTGGGGGGGTTTAATTATATAGAGCAAGGGTGAGTACGGGAGTACTCAGCAAGTCAGGGGAATTAAGTGTTAATGCAAGCTTCAAGGGAAAGCCAGTTGTTTTTCACAATTGATTTTAGTTTAAGACTTTCAGAAACATCTAAGTGAGTGCTTCTCAATGACGCGGATGAGAAAGTGCGTCTCATCCGGCCGGAGCAGTGAAAATGTATCGATTGATTCTTGTCGGCACGAGAGGCTCCCTGCCAATCGTTTACGACCCGCTGCTCCAACAGCCACACGCGAGAGGCTCCCTGCCAATCGCTCACCAACACCGGCTGCACCAACAGCCCAAATCAACACGTCGGAACGAGAGGCTCCCTGCCAATCGTTCACCGACACCGGCTGCTTCAACAGCCCAACTTAAGCACAGGAAGGAAATTCTCACACACCAACAGCAGTTCACAAGGATCCCATTTAAAAACTACGCTAAGGAATCACCTCACATCCGCCCATGACCGTGGGCACGGCTGTTCGAACAGTTATTAACCTCTGCAGAGGGGGTACACTTTACCCACACGACGTTACTAACCCCGAATCACCCAGCCCGGACTCTCGGTCACGTCTGGCGACCTTGAGGCTTTCACGACAAGGCATTTCGAAAGCCGACTCAGGGTCATCTTATGCCAACGGGAGGGGTCCCACGGACCAACACCAGGTTAGGTCCCAGACCATACTTGCCAGGAAGCCCAGGGGTCCTCCCCGACACCACCCCGGCGAATCCACTTGTCCCTTGGCATCAAGATTTCCCTGGCCTAGCTAATTACTCAGCCAGGGGCGTCCCATATCACCCATGTGGTCGTACTTGACATATGCTCGGATGTAATTCCCAAGGAATCGGTCCTTAGAGCGAGAACGGGCAGACCGTACCTCCAGTACGTCCCCCGTACCGCGAGTTTTAGAAACTCACTTTATTTTCAAGGCACCGACCCAAGTGTCGGGTTTTCCAAGCATTTTGTAAACTCAAGTTTTACCCAGGTGATCATTTTAAAGTTTGAGGGGAGTCTGATATTCGTACGCGAGGTACGGATACCGAGGCTTCACCTGAGGGGTGACAAGGGTGTTGGGGTATTCAAATATCAAGGAAGGTGAATGCAGCAAATGGGTAGGGCCTGCCGGTTGTATTGCAAACCGAGGCCAAGTGCCAAGTGTAACCTAATTAATGCATAGTTTGCGGAATCAAAATACTTAATTTAAACTATAGGTTCAATTGATCAAAGGTGACTTGCCTTGCTCGAGATCTTGAGCTTCTTCCTCGAAATCCGCGCACTGCGGGTCTTCGGGCTCCGAGACTACACGTGAAACGAGACGACTCAACAAAGCGATAAAAAGAAGCCCTATAAAGACCACTAAGCGTGCCATTGGATAGATCTCGATTTTTGAGGAATTTTGGAAGTGGAACGGAGTTAATCGGACGAACGGTTGAAAAGATATGAATTTCCGAAGATTAAAGGATTTTCTGGAATAAGAAAAGGAATTTTTAATTCCCTGGAAAAAGAAAAGAAGGAGGGACTGAAATTGGACTTTAATTTGGGCGGCTAAGGGCAGCCCAAAGAATAGAATGGGCGCGGCCGAATTAATGGGCCGGCGGCCCGAAGGGATGGCCCATGGCCGATCGGCGCGCGAGGGGGGGGAAGGCCGATGGGCCTAGCGGCCGATGGGCCGGAAGCCGATGGCGGGGGGCCGTTGGCCGAGCGGCCCGAGCGAAAAAGGCCGAGTGGCCGAGGGGGAGAGAGGGGCCGAGGCCGACTGGGCCGGTCGGCCAAGGAGGCCCAGATGGCCGGCCTGGCGACGCGGCCCGGCCGATGCGCGAGAGGGAGGCCGTTGGGCCAAGGGGGAGCGAGGCCGATGGGCCGGGGCAGGCCGCGGCCTACGCGGACGGCCGATCCGGTGGACCGTGCCCGCCGCGCGGCGCTAGGGCGGGGCCCGCCCGTCGGCGGCGCGGTCTACGCGAGACCGAGCGCACGGAGGGGAAGGAGGGAGTGTGCCGGCTGGCGCTCGCGTGGCGCCTGCGTGGCGGCCACGTAGGCCGAGCCGGGCGAATGAGGGGAGAAGGCGCCAGGCGACAGCGGCGATGGCGGAGGGGTTTGGGCGATGCGGTGCGAGGCCGGCGAAGGGGAGTGGCGCCGGAGCAAGAGGGGAGAGAAGGGAATCGAGCCGCTGGCTCGGATTCGCCGGAGGTAGGCCGATGGCGGCTGGCGACGACACGCGACTGCGGCGGCTATGGCGGCACGAAGAGGGAGCAGAGGGGAAAACGGCGACCACGGCGGCGCCCGGAGGAGGGTTCTACGGCACTACCTAGAGCCCTAGGCTGGGGAAGAAGAGAGAAGGCGGAAGGGGGAAAGGAAATACCGCGGCGGGAGGGCTCGCCGGGGAGGGGGCGGTGGACTCGGCGCGGCTCCGGCCGAGGGAGAGAGAGGGGGGCGCCGAGGTCCTCCTTGGCGTCGCTGGGCTGCGGCGGCGGCCAACGAGGACGGCGGCGGTAGCGGGGAGAAGAGGAGCGAGCTCGGGGAAGGGGAAGGCAATGGCGGCCGGGAGAGGGGAAATTTAAAGAGGGGAGGCGCTAGGTCGGTTTTGGGAGGGGGGAAGGTCGGTTTGAGACCGAGAGAGAGGCGGTGGAGCGCGCAGGAGGGGACCGCGGGACTGGCGCGCGGCGCAAGCGGCCAACGGCGGCAGCGGTGACGCCGGCCGATCGGAGAAGAAAGCAAAAAGGGGGAAAAAGGAGGTTGCCCCTTACCGAAACGGGAAGGGGAAAAAAGGCGGAGAGGGGGCGCGCGCGTCGGCCCCTTGGCGGCACGCGCGCAGGCGGGGCCGGGAGGAGGCGGTCGCCGGCGACGGAACGGGACGGGGTGAGAGGGGAAAAGGACGGCGAGGGAGCGGGAGAGAGAGAAGAGAGCGGAGCGCTCTCTCTCTCGGGCTCAGCACGTGCGGCGCACGTGCCCGGCGCGCGCGGGCCGAGCGGCCTGGCGCGGCCCAGCGGGGAGGGGCGAGGTCGAAGGGGCTGGGCCGGCGGCGGCCCGGGAAGGAGAGGAGAAGGAGGGAGCAGGCCGAGAGGGGCTGGGCCGGCGGCGGCCCGAGGGGAAAGAGGGGGACAGAAGGCCGAAGGGGAAAATCGGCCCGGGTCAAAGGGAGGAAAATCAGACTTTTCCTGAGAGATTGAAAGAAGGAGTTTGAGGGCTTGGATTTGAAATCCGATTTCGTGGCTTTCTCTGGGATTGAACTGAGAGGGAGACACGAGACCTTGGCACACAACAAGACTCAACCGAAGAGCAAACTTTCGCAAATAGGGTTTTTAGCAAAATAGTTTTCCCGCTAACGCCGCGACAAAACGGGCGTTACATCAACTTTGTGTCCATCCCACAGGGAAGTTATGGTACATCTTCTCTTTTTTCCATTGGCCACTCTATGAAAATATTTAGTGTTTCTATCTCCCTCCACGATCCATTGTTCTCCACATTTCTTATGCTAATATAACTCTTCTAATGCTAATATAATCCATTGTTCTCCACTCCTCGGGGGACAACTCACATTCTAATGCTTTTGTGTCAATTTCCTCCAGGTTCCTCTAAAGTGTCATCTTTTCTCTTTTTTTTCTCACTTTGGATGTTGATCCCCCAGCCCTTCAAAAATCTCCTCAGTTCCACTTGCTTTTTATTCCAGTAATCCAAGATATAAGAGTTATCTCTATCTAATATTCTCTATCTCTTTGAAGCCTTTCACAGAAAGCCAAGCTGATTCAAACTTAAAACAGCTACTTCTTTCAATCCTCCCCTCACAAGTATCCAACAGAAGAGGAATATGGTCATAACCAACTCTAAGCACAGAGTTAAGAAGAGAAGTAGGGTAATTTTCTTCCCATTTAGCACTCGCTAGGATTCTGTCCAGCACCACTTGGACAGGGCAGTCCTGTTTATTAGTCCATGTAAATCTAGGTCCACTCCTATGCATCTCTCTAAGATCTAAGTTAGCAATAAAGGTGTTGAACAACTCCATAACTCTAACATCTATATTATCATTTGATTTATCACTAGAAAATCTATACATATTAAAATCTCCACCCACCATGATAGGCTGATCACTATGTTGAATATGCCAATTCAACTCTTCTAAGAAATTATTTTTCAAATTATTATCTACTGGGCCATAAACTGAGATCACCTCCCATCTAAAGTTGTCTTTCTTGGCTTTCAACTCACAACTGAGGAAGAAAGCACCTACATGAGTATCAATCATCTCTGCTACATCAGTGTTAATACCCACTAAAATTCCACTTGAGGCACCTCTAGAAGCTTTCCAACACCACACAAAGTTCCTCACTCCTTGGAAAGAGTTTGACTCTCTCTCAGTAAATTTCTATTTTTTTTGTCTCGTGAAGACAAACAATATCAATCTCTTTCTCTCTAATCAACTCTTTTAACTACCTTCTTCTTGCCTTACTCCCTAACCCCCTAGTATTCCAGAATAGGACTTTCATTTTTTTTCTTTTGTTTCTGTACATCATCTCTCTTTCTTGGCTCAGGGCTCTTGCCTTTGGTTTCATCTCTTCCTCCTAACTCAACCTCTTAAGTTACTATCTCTTCTTCTTTCTCTTGGTTGTTGTCACCTCTGTTTTCTGCTTGTAACTCAACCATTTCTTCCAGTGTTTTTTTCCTTTTCCAACTCCTTTCTCCAATTCAACTATGCTAATCTAGCATGAACAAGTTCCTTAGCTTTCAAGGTTTTTATGTTATTTTCTATTTCTAAAGCAGTACTTCCTAGGTCAATGTTAGAAGCAATAGCAATTTTATTCAACTCAATAGAATCTATCAGCTGAAATATAGCAAAGGGATTAGATGTGGTAATTGCATGTTCCAAGTTCTTCTTCTGGTTAAGGATTTCAGCTCTTTTGGGTACTGGAACAGCTGTCATCTCTCTGTGTCTCAGGCTCATCCTTGATGTCACTATAGGTTCTGTTTTTTTGCCCTTGTTCTTCTTCTTGTTAGACACCTCTTGGAAACTGTCCTCCTCCTCCTTGTCTTCTTTCTCCCTCAGCCTTTCAATATCAGAGTCAGTGGGTATTTGGCACCTCTCAAGGATATCATTAATTGGGGATCCTTCTTGCAGCAAAAGCATCTCATTTGTCATTTTAGTCCCCTCATTTTGAGATTGCATCTCAGCAGGTGTTTCCATCTCTTGGGATTCTTGTTCTATATTTGTCATCTCTTCTTTTTTTTCCCACACAACCATGGTGATGCAGCCCTTTGTCGCCTCTATGTTTTTCAATAGAGAAGCTTTCTTTGATGCCATTTTCTTTAGATTTTCACTCTGGGACATCTGGGATTTTCCTTTGTAAGTAGTTGGTGTAGAGTATGCACCAAATATTTTTCCTTGTTGATTCCCTTCTCCTTTAGGCTGTCTTCCTCTTGGACTGTTATGGTTCTTGAACTCATCATCTAGGTTCATATCTTCTTCCTGTCCATCCTCATCCTTGTCATCTTTATTATCTCCATCATCAGGAGGGTTCTGCCTATTCACATATGGTGGATAGCCCTCCGGCTCCCACTTGATGATATATCCCACTTTGTTGATATAAAGGTGAATGGAAAATTGTAACTCTCTGGGGTCCTTTCAAGCAACCCTCACTCTCATAGGTCCATCTCTCCTCAGACTAGCAGCTTCCATAACCTCAAATTCACCTACTAGCTCAACAATTGATTTGACTGAATCTTCTGTTCTGGCCAACTTGGGAATACCATATATCTTCACCCACACAGCTACCAGCTCATCCACTGTTTCCTCTGTCATTCCTATTTCAACTACACTTGCTTTGATCATGGATGTCTCAAAGTCAAAGCTCTTACATGTTGAGATTTTGCTCCTCACCTCGTTTGAAGGAAAATTAATGAGAAATTCCTTCTCATTCAGTTGTTTCATTTTCCACTCCCAATTCAGCGCCACAAAAAGGTGTTTTAGCTCAATGATCACTTTCCCCACCGAAGCTTCCTCATGTATGACAGTCAAAAAATCTCTCACTGGAGCCCTAGCTAACTCTGTATCAGACATCTCAACTTGCAAGCTGTAGAATTCTTACCCTCAGATTCCAAATCCACAAAGTTTGACACCTCTTTTCATCAGATTCAATGGACAATGTGTTGAAATGTGTCCAGTATTGTGACATGAATAATAGAGAGGGGGATTTGGACAAGTTGCCTGGCGATGACCTTCATGCCGCATTTGAAGCACTTGATCTTAGTAGCTCCCGCACCTCGCTCTGCCTCCATTCCTGGGCGCCCTTGAGGTTGTTTCCAATCACACGTACCTTGATTTTGCCCTTGAATTTTGGGCAAGCAGATGTCGCCGTATTTTCTTCTCCTCCCTCGCATCTTGGTTCCCCTAATCACCTCCGCCTTGCTCCATCGCTCGGCGCTTGTTGGCTTGCCAATCCGGACGATTAGGCGGACGCCGCTCCATCACCACTTGGGCAAACGATCGGTGGTCGCACTTCCTCTCCGGTATCCTCCAAATCCGGTGTGCCAAGTCACCGAATCGTCGGATCTCTTCACTCTTCGCCGGAAACCCTATTTGTGGTTGGGTCTCGCCTCGCCTCACTCAGATCCACTTCCGTGCGATAGTGGGAGAGAATTTGGGGAAAATATCTTCCAACCCGATTCTCGCCTCAATTTTGTCGCGATCTTCTCTCGGTTTCTCCGCCTGGGCCCTCAAGCTCACCATGGGCTGAACTGTAGCCATTGGGCTAATGCCGCCATTGACGCTACTCTCGGGCCAATTCCCTCTCGAACTCTCTTTCACGGGTTGCGCTTTCACCACTCGAGCCCCCCACGGGCTTCTTGCTTTTGGGCCGTGTGCCGCTTTCGTGAGGATATCCTCATGGGTGTAACCCGCCGGCCATCGACCGGAGATCCCCTCTGGCGAACGCCGACGAATGGACCTCGGCCGAGTCGCCGCCTCGCCCTCTCTCTCTAAACCTAGTAGTAGTATTTTTTACCTACAGATTAACAAATTTGTACTCTCAGTTTAGCCCCGGCAAATCCAGGCCAAGGACGACGGCACAGCTTATCCAGTATTATCCACTAGTTGGTGGCGACATATGCATGATCCGATTCGTCGCTGGATGTGGATGTCTGCTAGGTTGTGCGTGATCGACATCGACCATGATCCACTTCATAATCTTGCCTTCGACTCTTGGCTTATCCATCAAGGGTAGATGAACAAAATCTGAGAGCACAGGCCCATGAATTCCAACTTCAGATCAATATCAGGCTGTGCCGGGATTGCGAGATCTGGGCCCAATAGGCCTGTTGCGTTGGGCTCCACAAAACAGGCCTAGACAAACATGTAGGTTGGGCTGCCATCCGGCTGACCTGATTACTAGCTCAATTAGTCGACACTGACGATGGCATTAGAGCACTTCAATTCAGAGAAGAGAAGACGGAAGTGCCAGAAAACTGTATATCCTGGAGACTAATTATACCCAAACCGATCATTTTCAGGTTGCCTGATCGTATACCTGGCTTGATGAGCACGATCGATCATGCTGGGTGTACGTGCTGCTGTTACGTACACGATGGGAGCGGTTAGTTAGTGAGACACCAGCGCTGAACGCGTTGCTAATTACTAATAAGCATCTTGGTATCTCAAGCTTTCAGTTTACACAGCTTTCTAACGAATGATTCAAGGTGCATCTTACACGTACGGCATTCTTCCGCATTATTTCACTCAGTACCATTACTGACACTACAAGTTGTGACGTTGTATCTACTATATGAATATATGATGCATGCATCAGTGCATCACGACTCATTCCATGGCCATAGTTAATGGATCACAGTATTAGCCGTCCTCCTAAAGATGACTGGATCAAAGTTTCTCGATCGTGCGCTAGCCAGTGACACTATAATTAGTGTAACAATCTAATCTCGTGGATGGGCTATACATGAACATGACTACGATAGGATATGTTACTCTCTCTCTTAATTCACCAATCCGAGGGATTTTGGCTTTGAATTCTATTCAAAAATATAAGAGAATTGTGTACTATATTTTCAACTAGAAAGATAACCCACGCACATGCGCGGACATCTTATTTAATGTTGCATGAATTTTAATTATGAATATTTATGTGTGGGTGACTATTTCTTAAAATATTTTCTTACTCTATTATGAACATGTTTTTGTCAATAATTTGTTTGAGATTGCTTTGAACGTCGCTTTTGATTTTCTTCTAAATTATCTTTCAATATATAAATTCTAAACTAAAATTATTTAAATCTTGTGATTTTTAATTTATGAGAAAATATTGTGACGCAACAATAGAGCTGCTTCATATGGAACTATTACGTGTACCATGTGTGTGTCTTTTTAACATTTAGCACATCTTACTTTTGGAGTTTATAAACGTTAAGCAACCAATTTTCTTGTATATTATAGATTTCATTATGGATTTTAGAAGATAATAATTAAATATATTTTCTATTAAAAACATGGTTAATAGGACTGTTTTATCTAATTAATGGCATGTTTCTATTTACTTCTACTCCCTCCTTTTTTTTCTCATATGATCTCTTATATTCTGTGAAAAATAGATTTACTTTGAAATAAGAGCGGAAATAATTAGTATGTTTAGAGAATTTATAAATATTTAAGCACCATACACTAAAGTACATTTTTGTTAAGTAAGTTCTTGTTATGAAGTGTATTTTTATTGCATGAATTCACATATATAACTTTAGTATGATTTATGTTCCTTAATTAACCAAACTTAGTATATATAAAATACCCACATACCATGCGTATTTAATGGAAATCAAAGAGGAAGAAACATGACGTGTACTCCATCGGTGTAGTCTACCAAAAGTAGAACTTATACATGATGATAAATAGACTTGATATTTTAGGTTATCCCTGTATGGTCTGAATAGACTGGACCTTACATGTTAAGCATATTTATAAGACGATATAATTCGTATTGTTAATTTTTATCATAATTTGTCATAATACTCGATTGCCATGTAAGGCCCTGGAAGTGACCCGCTACTTGTTGACATTGTAAATCTAATTTAGTCGTGCATATTTGTGAACTGATATGGGCTGAATATAGTGGACCCTACATAATAAGCATATTTATGTGATGATATTACCCATATCATTAAATTGTTTTTTTATGATTTGTTATAATTCTCAAATGCCATGTAAAGCGCAAGATATGACATGTTTCTTGTTGATATTGTAAATATAATTTAGTGGTACATATTTTTTAACCGATAATGGATATATAGTGATATATACTCCATACATTCATCTTTTTCATAATTTTCATGCTCATTTGGATTACAGACAAAGAATAAAACTATGACATAAAATGTAATTTTATTTTATAGGTTAAAGTATAGTTAATATAGATCATAAATTCTTAAGTTAATGGTAAATAATATAATATTGTAAACTTTATTTTCAAACATCGTAGAGCTAATTTTAGTTATGCATGATTGTAACGTGATATATGACATTATAACCTATGTTTTCATTTTTTTTTCTGTTAGATATAATTCAAAGGGTCAAATTATGGATCTAAATAATGTTTATTTTTTTATAAATGAAAGAAATAATAATATGGATTGATTTAATTGTAAAGAATATAATTGTGGTCGAATAAAAATTGTATGTACAATTTAAAAGCTACAATAGTTTATTATTATTTATATACTACATGTTATCTCAAATAATATACGGAAAAAATGAGTAAAGGAGAGGGAAGAGGGGGTCCAAATTATCTGCAATTAGTGAGTGTGGCTGGTTAGGTTACCTAGGGTCTCATATTTAGGCTAAATATCCTTACAGTAGGCGACGTTTCTATCGATAACAAGGCGCCTGTGGTGACTTCGTTAATATGGAGATATATCAGCTCAGTCTCTCGAAGATGTTCATAGGGGTAGGATATGCATGTGTACCTTCCAATGGGTAAGTGCACGTGTGTATATAAGCACTTGCGTTAGTTCTATATTTCTTAAAAAATCGGCATGCATTACCTCTCCAAAATGATTATCTAAAAAATCAATTAACAGATTTCTGGTGAAAAAGCACGTGGTATCAAGGCCCCTCGACTAAGTGCTCAAATTCAACTGACATCACCTAAATACCTGATATTAGTGAATATATTGTCCAAGAGGCAAGAGCTTTGATATATCATTTTGTTGAAGAAGCTAGCAGCAACAGATCAGAATATGAATAACATCACCATGGAGTAGTATAAAATTTTAGGTAAAAAAACTAAATTATAGGCTTAAAAAACAGAGAAGTGGAAGGCTATGTTAAGAGATCAAACAATAAAAACATCGAAGTTGCTTAAATCGCTCACTTGTTTGATACGATTAGGATTATTTCTCCCTTGGTTGTTGCTTTTTGTTCCTGAAAAAATGTAGATGAGATGTAAATCCATCTTCTTTGATATTGGTCGAAAAAGTGAGCGAGAGGCGTGTTGCTTTTTGTTCCCATGGCTTTGCACCTTAAAATTTATTTGTTGATTTTTTTGGGGAGAGAAACAATTGATTCTCTGTGTTTGTTTACTCCTAATTAATTATTTTGGTGGGACCAAAGCATGCTGCCATCCTATATTGGGGAGGAGAGATGACAATCTAATCTAATGGTCGAAACTAACGGGTCCACCTAGTTAAGTGAAAATTGATGGTTAGATGTTTATCTAATTTATTATAGCGTCACTTGGCGACTTAGAAGCGTTGTTAGGAGTGCCATGTGTTGGTTTAGGAACGGTTTTATGATGTTTCATGGACTTTAAGTATATAATAAATAGATATATCCAACCACTATGTTTATTGCTTTGGATGACGCCCCTCTCTCATCTGCGCGCACACAGCATGCTCAGTTGCCCTCTCTATGCACGCAAGTTCGTAGTAAGCTTTAAAACTACTTATCTAATCCATAATCAAATTACACAACTATATTTATTACACTTTTATAACATGATCATGATTATATTCTGATAAAAAGTACTCCATATATGATTCAACCATTAACTTCAATGTTTGATGTGCGAAAAGCGAATGGTTTCAAACAAATTTAAAGTTTTGATTACATATATATACATTCATTTCAGTCTATGCCTTAGTGTTTCATGCATTGGGTTATCGGTATTGCAATCAATATTTCATGAATGTTACATCTTTTCAAAATATTTGATCAAGTAATTAAGCAATGCCCCAATTTTTGGAAAAACTCCTGATATCGACTAACATCATAGTGATTTTTCAATAAAAGTAATTTTACCCCAACCTTTAACTCCGCTAAACATCATAAAATCGCTTTTACTTGTGCAAAGAGGAAATAGTACTCATACAGTAGCTATAGTTAGCCATGTCAGACCGGGACAAAGACTTACTGTACAGGTGAGTATTCGATGTCTCCAAGTTATATGATCCCCTCGGTCATGGCTATGCATGGTCGAGTAGCCGGGGACGAGGAGAACACGAGGTCCATTGATGCAGTCTTTAGATCGATGATGAACTATGATGGATCGAAATAAGTAGGGGTCAACTCTTCAACAGGACGGCGACTTGGAGGTGGCCGGAAGGGCGGAGGGGGACGGGAAAATGAGAGGTGTCATGGCAGCGAGAAAAGGGAGGAGACGACGTCGATCAATAAGTGTTGGGGGCCTTGGGGCGTCAATGGTTTTTGGGTACCGGCGGCGGCATTCGGGCGGCTAGGGACTTCGGAAATTCGGTTTCTTTCAAGAAAGGATAAAGAAAGGAATAAGTTTATTTGAGATCTCTTATACATTGAATTTAATTTCGTCCTTAAACTAAAAAACCAGATACAACAGATCCCCAACTTACAAAATCAGTGTAATGAGGTCCCTCGACAGTATTGTTTTCGGTTTTGGCTGACGTGACAATGAGAACAAAATTGAAAACTAACAAATTAAACAAAATATACGGGGCCCATATGCCAATTAAACAAAAAGATAAAAAATAGTGGGACCCACATGTCAGTGGGTCCCACTTCACCTCACCTGGCTTTGGTTGATGCCAGCCTCTCCGCCCCCACTCGCGGGCCTCCCCACTGACTTTGTTTGCATTGGTTTTGTAAATTGAGGGATCGTTGTATCTGGTTTTTATTGGTATTTCTTACGTTTACAGATAAATCCGCAAGCGCACAGATACCGCTGTAGCATTTCACCCATGAGTATTCCCACAGGTATCGTATTTATTTCTACAGGGAAGGCGGCGGCACTTAGATAATTGTTTTGTTATCTTTAATTAATTTATAATTAATTCACCATAGTCTAAACATGGGTTAATATGATAATAATAAGGTAGTGGACACACAAGGAGATTCACCTCATAATAAATATTAGTAAAAACTAGCATGAGTAAACTAAGGTACAAATGTATTTCTAAATTAACTATGTCTAGTATACACTTAACATTACATGCTTACAATATAGGACTTAGTTTCAGGCACCCAGGTACTACCAAGAGACCACTCCCTACTGGTCTGCCAGCGTGGTTATGGCATTTACACACTCTTACGTCATATCCGAACATGGAGGTTTCCGTGAGGCACACCCGCATCCAACGATACTTATCTAGCCTAAACACCACGTTTATGCTAGTAAACAATATCACAAACTCCCCTATGACTCGTACCCTATGGATGAACAAGTTAGAGCTAGAGCAACCTATAAAAGTCATTGGACCGTTACCGTAGCATGGATCGACTAGCCTAGGATAAAGCAGATATACGAAGTATAAACTACTTATAGAACACATATTCAATAAAGAAATACATGGACTATAAGCATAATTAAATAAAGAAGATAATTCTATTAATCCGACTATAGTCTTACAAGAAGAATAAAGTATTGAAGACATAGCCGAAACTCCGAGAAGACTATAGGACTGAAACTCCTATTTTTATTTCTACTAAACTATAGAGAATACAATATGAAGAAGAGAGAATAGCTCCTTGAGGTGTGTCTTGCAAGTGAGAAGCTCATCCCTATTTATAGCCTTGTAATGACGGTTTGATGGCAGTTATTAACCACCGACCATCCATAACCGCCATTGGGAGTGGTTGATTGATGTGGAGGGTGAAGATGAGAGGAGGCAATGGCGGTTTAGCCGAACCAAGGTTCGGCCGAGTCCCTGGCCCCACCTCTCACAACAGCCTTTGCTCTGGAGGATGACATGTGGGCCCCTTGGTCAGTTCCTGGTGGTTTGGCCCCACTTTAAATCGGTTTGCACTGACTTGTGGGCCCATCAATCCTTGTGCTCGCACATAATTCGTTGGAGGTGTGTTTCCTTGCATGCCGGTCTCATTTCTCCTTACTTTGGTGTTAAATCTCTGCATCCACATTAACTCTCCAAGTCTAGTATAACTACATTATTCATTATTAGGATGTGTAATAAATGCTAATTTTCTCCTTAGTTGTGATATAAGTTGGCGGTCGAAATTGGTACTTAACGACCGTCAACAGTTTTTCGATTCAAGGGCAAAAATCGAAATTGGTGTGTAATGCCCCGCTTTTCACGAGACGTAAAAAACTAAATTAATAAAAATCTATTCACGAAAATCTCGTTCTTTGCGTGAAGAGTCCAAGTCGTGCCGTGGATCTCAATTCTCGTATCCTCTTGTTCCCTCTCCTCGATACCAAAAAACAACTTCTCAAAATCCCAATTCCAAAATCGAGTCCCCAAAAATCAAATTCCGAAATTCAATCCTTCCCTCCTTGACCTCCTTGACAAATATTTCTCTCAATTACAAAAAAATAGCGAATTCCCACCTTGAACCCTTGAGTTCAAATATCCAATTCAAATTCCAATCCCAATTCAAATCCAGCTCCAAATCCTATCCAACTCAAATTCTCAGATGAAGTCTGATTTGCCTCCCTCTTTGTCCTTGGGCTGTTTCCCTCGCGACTGGCCTATTCTTTCCTGCCTCCTTTCTCTTTCTTTTGGGCCGCTTGCCCCCGCTCGGCGCCAAACCGCGCCCTCCCTTTTTCCTGACATCGCTGACGTCGTCGTGCCAGCTCGCCGACCGCTACACCTTATCATCCTCGCCTTTCACAGAGCCTGTGATTCCTTTCCCTCGAAGCCACCAAGCCTAGTGCCTATAAATCGCCTCCCTTCTTCATTCAGTTCCCTCTTCTTCGCCACAAATCGAGCACCTCGAGCTCGCCCACCGTCACCACGTCGTCCCCGTCCACCGCGCGCCGCATCGGAGGACCCGGCTTGATCGTGGAGGCCGCGACGACCTTCCCTTTCTTCTTTCCCGACCGCTCCGTCTCTGTGCCGCACCACCTTGGCAAGCTTCTCCCCGCTGCAAGCTCATGCCGTCGGTGTTGTCTCGCCCGTCGATGAGCCCTCCATCGTCTTCCCCCCATGAACACCTCCGCTCAGTGATTCCCCTCGCCATTGCCCTCCCGGAGACGCCTTCAACCGCCCTAGGTCCTTCCTCAGTTGTCGGCCTCTCTTTTCTCCTCTCCCGGCGTGCCACTCTTCCCGCCGCCATCGTGGGCAGTCGTGTGCCGCCGTCAGTCTCTCTCTCTTCGATTCTTCGTGCCGCCACCCTCCGCATGAACCTAGCCACCTCCTTGAGGCGCCACCATGGACGCGCCCCTTTCTCCTCCCTTCTTGTCGTTCGCTTCCTTTCGACGCCGCTGCGCAACCGCCTCCAGCGACCATTGGGTCACGAATCGCTCGGGTGCGCGTCGCAACCGCGTATCGGTTCGACCTAACCCGCGCTCACACTCCATTAGCCCTTCCCCCGGGTGGCCACATCCCGATTCCAACGAGTTTGGCCACCATCGTGCGTCCTCCCTCAAATCCGTTCCAGTGAATCGATTCCCCGTTCCCTCCTCTACCCACCGGTGCCATCCTCAACCTCCACCTCGCCGTCGCTTGCTGGGAAGCGTCGCTCACCGCCAGCCATCCGTGCACCGCCTAGCCTCCTCTTCTCCCCCTCGGTCCAACGTGGTACTCCACGTGGACACCATGTCCGCCTCCCCGGACCCGCGGCAGACCGGTCAACAGCCTGCCTCGTGCACACGCACTCGCTCTGGGCCGCGCCTCTGTCCGGCCCGCTCGGCCTTCCTGCTCGCTCGCGCTCGACCGGCCGAGTCGTCTCCCGCTCGTCGGCCCACTCCGTCCCACCGCGCTCGCGCGTGTGCTGTGTCGCGCCCTCGAGTCAGTAGAGTGGGCCGCGGCCTCACCCCCCTCCTTGGCCCGATGACCAAAAGTACATTTTCGTCCCTCAGCTTCGCTCGTCCCGGCCGTCTGGGCCATTTTTGCTTGCTCGGTCCGTTCGGCGAAAGTCCATTTTTACTCCCTCACCCGAACCAACTACCCATGGACCAAGTCCATCTCTCCCCCCACTATTTTACGGACCTCACATGTTAATGATTGTCAAGGGTATTCTTAAGAATATTCTTTTTCCAGAAATTCCATAAATCATTTTTCCTTGCTCCAAAAATTCAATCAATCCTCCAAAAATCATATCTTTTGAGCCGTAGCTCCGATTGACTCCGTTCAACTTCTAGTAATTCCGTAAAATTAAGATCTATCTAATGACACTATTAGTAGTCCTAAATAGGTTCTTTTTTGGTCTTTGTTTAGGTTTTTGATTGTTTGAGCCTAGTTGTGGTTGCTGGATTTTCGTTCGAGCGCGGATTTCGAGAAGCTTCGTGAAGACCTTGAGCAAGGCAAGTCACCCTTAACCATATTGCTCCTTTAATTAAAAAATTGTTATTATTTTTCTTGCAAACTTGCATTATTAGGAGTATACATAACTTGCTTGGCCTCGGTTTGTGTACCAAACCAACAGACCTACCCAGTAGTCGCACTACTTTCTGTAGGCCGTTATACCTTGTTTCCTTGTCGCTCCACTCTTGTGGTGTTCGGTATCCATGCTCTCTGAGCAAGGATACTATTTACTCCACATACACCATTGCTTGTCAAAAGCTTGGGAAATGGGTTTGAGAAGCCTTGAAAACTAGACACGTGGTGTCGGCGTGTTTGAAAATAAAAATAATTGTGAAAACTCACAATGCAGGGGTTGTGCCTGTGTGGTGTTGTCCCGTATTCGCACAGAAGGACCGATTCCTGTGGGAAATTCATCAAGCATAACAAGTACAACCACATGGTGGAATGAGACACCCTGGCTAAGTAACTAGTCGGTTCAGTGAAACCTCGCATGCCAATAGTTGGGGAACGCCAGGATGCGGTGGTTGGTACATCTCCGGGTTCCTAGTAAGGCAAGGTAGAGAAGCTTGCCAGATTACCAGTCAAGGTGTTGGAGTTTGATTTATGAAATGAAAAATGATTCGTTTATGTGAGGATCTGATCCTTCTTTGTGGCATGAGGTAACCTTGGGTTGGCTTTGGAAAGGGTTTGTCACGAACCTCCAACACCGGCCAGTGTTTGGAGTAAGTTCGTGTGATGTGGGTAAAGTGTACCCCTCTATAGAGGTTAACTAACTGTTCGAACAACCGTGCTCACGGTCATGGGCGGATGTGAGGTGTTTCCCGTTGCGTAGTTTTGATTTCTTGTGCTTTGTGAAAAGTTGTTGTGGTTTGGGAATCGTTACCAGAATCAGCCTATGTGGCAGATGGATGGCCTGAGTGGTCAAAACGGATCTGTGTGATTCGGAATGTCTAAGGACATCAGAGACTAGGCTTCCTGGGTGGAAGCAGTTTGTCATGCTGCGGGGGCAGCGGGACTCTTGGAGTCCAAGAAAATGATAATGGCTCGGGGAGCCGCTTAATCAAGTGGCATGGCTATGTGAGCTGAGAATCAATGAACCGACCTGGGAAGTCGGTGCATTGCAAATTGATTTGTTGAAAAGCATCTTTTAAGTCGAATCGAGACGCAACTCTCTTTTCGACCCAAACTTAAAAAGAGGAATATCACTTAGTGGTTTCAAAATATTTCCAAATAAACGATAATGCAAAACAATCTTGTCCCTCTTTCAAGCTTGCACCAAACACCTAAGTCCACGTGTGTAACGCCCGTTTTGTCGCGGCGTTAGCGGGAAAACCTAATTGCTAAAAACCCTATTTGCGAAAGTTTTGCTCTTCAGTTGAGTCTTGTTGTGTGCCAGGTCTCGTGTTTCCCCTCTCGTCTCAATCCCGGAGAAAACCGCGAAATCGGATTTCGAATCCGAACCCTAAATCCCTCCAAAAAATCCAACTCCCAGAAAGTCTGCTTTACCTCCCTCTGCCCTCGGGCCGATTTCCCCTCGACTGCACCCTCTCCCCCTTCCCTCTCGGGCCGCCGTCCGGCCCAGCCCCTCGGCCTACCCTCCCCCTCTCGCTCGGCCTCCTCCCTCCCGCTGGGCCGCGCCCGCCCGGCCCGGTCCGCGCGGCCCGAGCGCGCCGACCCCGCCGAGCACATGCGTCGCACGCGCTGCGCGCGCGAGAGAGCAGCCGCTCTCTTCCTCCTTCTCCCTCATCCGCTCGCTCTCTCTCTCTCTCTCCCGCCGGTGCCCCGTCCCGTTCCCGCTGGCGACCCCGTTCCTCCGCGCCGCGGTCCCGCTTCCGCGCGGCGTGGCCGACCGCCACGCCCGCCGCCGCCGTCACCCGGGACCCCCCTCCTACGCCGTTGCCCCCGCGCCGCGCCAAGCGCTGGCGTCAGCCGTCGGCCCCGCCGCTGCGCTGCGCACGCATGCTGCCAAGGAGCCGAGCCGCGTCTGCACGCGCCCTCCCCTCTCTTCCCGCGCGCCTTGCCCGAATCGGCAAGGAGGCTGTCCTCCTTTTCCCCCTTTTTCTTTCCCTCTCCTCCTTTTTCCCCGACCGCCGCCGGTCCCCTCCTCTCTTCGCCTGCCGCCGCTCGGCCGCACCCCGTGCGTCGGTCCCCTCTCCACGCGAACTGCCTCTCCCTCGCCCCCCCAAACCGACCTAGCCGCTCCCCTTAAATTTCCCCTCCGCCGGCCGCCATTGCCGCCCCTCCCGAGCTCCCTTTTCCCCACTGCCGCCGCCGCCCTCGTCGACCGCCGCCGCACCCGAGGACGCCGAGGAGGACCCCGGCACCCTCCTTCCCCTCTCCCTCGGCGGGGAGCCGTGCCGCGCCGCCGCCCCCGCGCCGTCGTCATCCTTCCCGGCAAGCCGCCTCCCCGCGGTAACCTCCCCCTCTCCCTCCGANCCTTCTTCCTCTCCCCCCCTCTCCACTCCGGTGGTCTCCCCCTCCCTTCTCCGGGCTCGCACCACGCCGCCCGAGCCCCTCCACCATCGCTGTCGTCGTCCCGTCGCTCCTTTTTCCTCTTCCGCCCGGCCGGCCTCCGTGGCTGCCACATAGGCGCCACGCGAGCGCCAGCCGGCGCGCTCCCTCCTCCCGCCGGCCACCGTGGCCGCCACATAGGCGCCACACGAGCGCCGACGGCCTCGTCCCTCCGTGCGCTCAGCTCGCGTAAACCAAGCCGCCGACCGGTGGGTCCCGCCCTAGCGCCCGCGCGGTGGACACGGTCCACCAATCCGGTCGCCCGCGTAGGCCACGGCCTGCCCTGGCCCATCGGCCCCCTTCCTCCTTGGCCCACATGGCCTCGCCCCCTCCTTTGCCCGCTCGGCTTGCCTCTCTCGCCGGCCCGGTCGGCTTCCTTCCCGGACCAGGCCGTGCGCCATCGGCCTCCGCCCATTGGCCTCCCCTCGCCGGGGTGGTGTCGGGGAGGACCCCTGGGCTTCCTGGCACAGTATGGTCTGGGACCTAATCTGGTGTTGGTCCGTGGGACCCCTCCCGTTGGCATAAGATGACCCTGAGTCGGCTTTCGAAATGCCTTGTTGTGAAAGCCTCAAGGTCGCCAAACGTGGCTGAGAGTCACGGGCTGGGTGGCTCGGGGTTAGTAACATCGTGTGGGTAAAGTGTACCCCCTCTGCAGAGGTTAATAACTGTTCGAACAGCCGTGCCCACGGTTATGGGCGGATGTGAGGTGATTCCTTAGCGTAGTTTTGACAACTCTTTGTGAACTGCTGTTGGCGTGAAGTTTTCCCTTCTGTGCTTGGTTTAAGGCTGTTGGAGCAGCCGGAGTCGGTGACGATTGGCAGGGAGCCTCTCGTACCGATGTGCTTGCGTGTGGCTGTTGGAACAGCCGATGTCGGTGAACGATTGGCAGGGAGCCTCTCATTCCGACGTGTTGACTTGTGGCTGCTGGAGCAGCCGGGGTCGATGATCGATTGGCAGGGAGCCTTTCGTGCCGACAAGAATTAAACGATACAATTTCACTGCTCCGGCCGGATGAGACGCACTCTCTCGTCCGTGCCGTTGAGAAGCACTCACTTAGTTGTTTCAGAACTTCTTAAACTAAAATCGAATGTGAAAAATAACTGGCTCTCCTTTGAAGCTTGCATCAAACACTTATTTTCCTTGACTTGTGAGTACTCCCGTACTCACCCTTGCTCTATATAATTAAACCCCCCCAGTTCTCGAAGACGAAGAAGTGGACCCTGCTGATGAAGAGTTCTTCCAGGAGCAAGCAGACTTCGAGCAGTAGTAGGGTTTCGGCCTTTCCCCAAGGCTTTGCTTGTGGCTTAGGGCCAGTCTTCGCCTTTTTTCGCTTCCGCCTTTTTGTAATGTCGTTGCGAACTCGGGTTCTGTCCGCAGTTTCAACCTTGGTTGTAATTCTACTCTTAATAAAGAGACCGCTGTTGTTGTGATATTCTATCTTCCTGTTGTACCAGCGCTGTTTTTTGGGATTGGTACAGGTATACAGGTCAATCTGGATCGCCTTATCCTGGCCTCCGTTCGGGGCTAGTTTGGGGCGTGACAACGTGACTTGCTGAGTACGTAAGTACTCACTCTTGCTCTATGTATAGTTCCTCCGCCCTGAAGGTGAAGATGAGGTGAAGTGAAGATTAGGGTTTCGTTCTGGTTCCTAGCCGTCGCCTGAGGTGTTGGGTGTTAGTCTGTTGGTTCCGCTGCTGTTGTTGTTGTTTTTGCTGCTACCTTCATGTCGTCGGTTGCATCCTCGAGCTGTCCCGAGCTGCGACTTAAGTTAAGGGAAATAAGTTCTCTATTTTGGATTGCAATGATTCATAATCGTTACCATGGGTACCAGTGCTATATCCTGGGCAAACACTATCAGGACTTGGACTTTATGTATGTATGCATGCATGCTTGTGATGTACGTGAAAAGATAGAATATCTTTTCTATTCGTATTCGTATTGGATAGAGTTTATTTTATAGTATTTTTTCTGATAAATCTGTACCCTTTAATCTAGATCTATTATAATCTAACGGCGTAGATTTTTCTCTTTGTTTTGATTAATTAAATAGATAGATAATAGATAGATGGGCGTGTAATTTCTAAGGTCAAATCAAATTTGTTGCTAAGAAAAAAATAATCTATTTACTTTAGCAACAAATCTAACGTGTACTACAAAGACATGGATCTCGATTTTGAAACAAAGAAAAACGAAAACAAGCACGTGAAATAATCCGTTACAGACATCTATAAAATCCACATATGAATTGATAGAGATTATTACAGTGACAGTCGTCGTGTTCATCGTCAACTACCGTAAAACTAGCAGTAGAAGTCCATGAACCGAGCGTGATTGAATGCATGTACAAGTAATGCACCGTGCACGACCTGTACGGGCATGCATGGCCCGTCTAGCTCTAGCTGATCAATTCGGGAACCTGCAGTCGCGGCGTATCTCGCCGCCGGTGGCCGCCGTCTTGACGCCGACCCTCCCGAGCCTAGTCATGGCGGCGACGAAGTCGCCGAAGAAGGCGCTCTGGCTCCACGCGTAGTAGTCGACGGTGCCGCGCGACCTCTGGTCGGCGTGCAGCGTCTGGTCGGAGCCGAGAAGGCCCCTGCCTTGCTGCAGGTTGCGGTAGTAGGCATTGTCGAACGCGGCCGGTGTGGCGCCGTCGAGGAACGCGAAGTTGTTCGGGTTGGCACCGCAGGTGTTGCGCAGCTCCGCCGCGAAGTTCTGGTTCATGGCCGGGTCGGCGCCGATCCTATACTGGAAGAACCTGCAGTCCGCCGCGCCGAACGTGTGGCCACCTGAATTCACGCGCAAGTGATGCGAATCGCGACCGATCAGTCATACAGATTGAAGTAATTGCAAGCAACGTACGTGTGTAGAAAAGGTGCGCAGATTGATGAATTGTTGGGCAAGTGATAAGATCGATCGAATCGTCGACGATGGATGTACAGTACAGCGAACCGGTGAAGTTTTTAGTCCACGGCGGCGACGACGACGACGACGACGTGGACTTGAGTTAGTTACAAGTTTAGAGTACCTGAGAGAGCGATCATGTCAGTCTGGGAGAGGCCGAGGCGGCCGCCGAAGAAAGCGTTGAGCTGGTCCAGGTTGAAGTCGGCATGCGGCAGCACGACGCTGCCTCTGGTTGACACCCTCCCGTCGTATCTCCCCAGCTCCACCTGGTAGTTGGGCCCTCCGCTCTGCACCACCCAGCCAATGCATACATCCACATGCAGAGAATTGCAGCGTTGCACGCGCGATTTCACCATCAAATTTTGTACCCATCATGCAATGCACGCGTGGGCAAACTTAATCTGCTATGCTAACCTGGTAGACGGATTCTCTTGCGGCGAGGGCCAATATGTCGGCGCAGGACACCTTGTGGCGGCACTGCGGATCACTGTCGACGGCGGCCTTGGCGTTGAGCACCGTCGTGAACCCCTCCGGCTTCAGCGACTGGTTGTCAGAGTTCCGCCACTCGTCGTCGCCGTTCGAGTTCACGACCATGATCGACGCGTCACAACCCTGCACGCACACCACGGTCACTTACTTCTACTGATCTGATATCGTGATCAGCCCATTTTTGCATCGATCTATGGCGATCGGCTGCTGCAATCTTGATGTGCGTACACTGACGGCGCAGTCGTGGAAGAAGAGCCTGAGTGTCGCCGGCGCTGAGATCGGTGACGCGGCCATGGACTGCTTGACGGAGCTCCGGACAATGGTCTCCAGGGTGGGGCAGATGGTGGAGTAGTAGTCCGTCCTCAGCTGGCCAACCACGGCGAGCGGCGACAGCAGCGCGGCCAACGTGACGGCGAGGAATGCCAACCCAGCAAGGCTCGCCGCCATCGATCGATCGATGGATCGATCACTCTTCTTGCTTGCTTGCTCAGTGACTCTGCTTCGGGCTAGCTAGCTGTTGCGTGAGTCTTCCAAAAGCTTGGCTGGCGATCAAGCTAGGCAGCTAGCTAGCTACCGTTTCTGTTTCGATTGATCAGGATGGTGATCTGAAAGTGACGCGATGTTGGCAATCGCATTTACGCGGGTATATATAGTGTAGAGTGGCGTGAGGCTTGAGACTGTGCTGGCTTCGATGGTCTTAAACTGGTTAATTTGAGCTGAAGCTGCACTTAGTACCACTAGTATTATAGTAACCATGTGCTTTGTAATTAATTGGAGAGTCTGGTTAAAGTGATGTGCAAGTAGCAGATTATGTCGGTGACTAATTCACAGCTCATTCTAACTTGCCAAAGCCGCCTGGAGTAGTGAAGCAATGCAAATTGCATGCAACCGGCAGTTCTACAGATGAGAAATTTTACGCTCATTGGGAAAGTACTATTTCAGTACCTTGAGGCTCTAAGTTTTACTCCCTCCGTCTCAAAATAACTTAACCTATGTTAAGATGTGATATATTCTATTACAACGAATGATATGTCACATTCTATCTTAAATTAAATTATTTTGGGACGAAAGAAGTACACTGGAATATGTTTTCTTTTGGTATCTTCTAAAATGTGATAAAATTACTCTCTAAGGATATGTACATTGTGGCACTCTTACGGACCGTTTTTTCACAAATCAGATTCGCAGTTACTAGAGCTAGTGATCATAGGCGTGTGTGAACTTTGGCCAGAACAAATGCTCTTGCGAGCTACTTGTAATTTTGCTGATCATCGGCTTACCGCCACATCTAAAAATTGAATTTTAGAATTTAGGGCTCCTTTAAAATACATGCTTAAAAAGAATATAAAAAAGATTGTATTTTGATATAAATGCAAGTGTAAAATAAAGGATTATAAAATATATGTATGATCGTTTGATTAGACCACAGAAAAAACACAAAAATTGGATGAGAGAGATACACTTAAAAGAAATTTTACAGAGGTTGAAATTCTTGCTAACTTTTCTTTAAAATCTTTATTGGTGTCCATTCCATAGAAATTTTAAAGACAATGATAGGATTCAATGCTTTGTTTCGAAGGCCTTCATAAAAATTGAAATCCTCAAAATTTTTCTATGTTTTTCCTACAAATAAAAAGAGTATGAGGCTCTGTTTTTTTTCTTTTGATTATGGATTTTGCCCCATCACAAATTTAATTGAACTATTTAGTCAAAACTTTTACTATGCTGTAAATTTAGCCAAACATTTAAAACAATTAAACTATAACGAATAATTTTATTATAAAGCTACAACTTCAACCGATATGAGTGTTTGACATGTGGGTCCAAAGTGCAACAATTTGAGTATTACGTACGTGGCTTACATTTGGACCCAGACCTACAAGATGGACAAGGTTGCAGTTACTAATAAAATCTTCAACTATTGTTGCAGTTTTTCTGAAATGCTCAACTTATGTTACAGCAAACAAATAGTCTAGACAAGACAGTTACAACTTTCTAAAATTTACACTCAACTTGATTTTGGAAGCGGATTCTCAGATTCAAAATGGGTTTTCTACTAAAATCCAGCAGCTACATAGTTGCTTTTGTGGGTTTTGGGTAAAAATACCGTGAGTAGATTGAGTTATATTTTTATGTCAAAATCCATATTCACAACCAGCTTTTCTAGAAGCAGGATTACGACAATCAAAAGCAAAACGAAACAATACCTTAATTTTTTAAGTAAATTTCACTTTCGGTTATTTTTTATTATTGATGTTTCGTTTTGAATCACTCTTTAACCAACGCTTTTATTTTGAACCGGATTTTTTTATCTTTGTGTCACTTTGGACCATCCTCAACTATTTTATCCATCTACAAATTCAACTTATCATATGTCAAGAAAATGGTTTTATATATAGCTTTGAAAGTTTATTGACGAAGAGAAGCCGACATACTCGAAATTGTTCATATGCTTGAGAAGAGAGTCGGGTGGTCCAAACTGAAACAAAGGTAAAAAATACCAGGTTCAAAGTAGAAACATTAGTTAAAGGGTGATCCAAAGCGAAACATCGATAATAAAAGGTGGCTCAAAGTAAAATTTACTTTATTTTTTTTAAAAAAACGAGACGTTTCTTTCATTATTTTCTATATTTTACCACCGCTAAGCACCAAAGTATAAAGGTCTTACCTAAAATTATTTTTGTTATGCCTTTTATTTTCTATTATTTATGTCCATAGCCCACCAAAGAGGCGCTTGGTGATTTTATTGGGTTTAAAATCACATTGGACATTGATAATTGAATAGCACAACTTAAAAAAAATCTCCTCGAATACTAGTATTTTTTTATAACAAATTTACTTAGCTCATGGCATTTTCGTAGATCTAGATCACATAGCCTAGGACAATAACTTTGGTCAAAATAGGCATATGGCCTGGTTGCACACATCTAAGATGTAATTGGTTCTGTGACGAGAGGGGAAACTAGTAGCAACCAATGCCATGTTTCCTCGCATGTTGCATCTGCATAAAAAACCATGCGAAATTGGCAACATGGTGTACGTAAATCTCACCATCACGCTTCATCGCCATCGCGCACACACACTGGTTCAAAATCTTCGGTAACACGGGAAACTGTATGTTTTAATCTCTTGTTTGTTCAAACACGATCTATAGTTATAAAAAAAATCCAAAAAAATTGACAACCTTTCATACGACGTATAAATATCAATCCACAAAATCTTAAATTAAAACTGAACTCACACGTTGAAAATAAAAAAAAAAGACGAATCCATCATGTGAACAATGCTATTCAAATTTAGATTTGTCTTTTTTTCTTGATATGCAGATCAAGTTTAAATATGATTTTTTAAGTGCTAGATGATTTTTTTTCTATTTTTTTTACAACTACTTACATTAAATTTGATTAGAAAAATGTCTAGGGGATATCCTATCGAGGATTATAATCTATTCCCAGCAACACAGCGTAGCTAGCTAGCTACCTTGTTTTCTCAGTGAACCCTTGACCATTTCGTCAGTTTGCCACACTACAGCTGAAGCAAGCGTTCGTTTCCTTTATAGAAAACGAGATCATCTGAACCGTGTTTCTGCGCCGAGACACCGCCGCACATGCGCACAAATAGATGACGCAGGCGTCAGATATCAAACAGATCGATCGATCCCTCTCGCCGAAAAATCACGTCACTGCGTGTGGGAATTTTCGCCGTGTTGGCCTGGACCTTAGCTAATGCCCATGCTCGCGTGCGCATGCACGTAGTTAGCTTATTGCAAGGTGAGCAATTGCAAAATTGTGTTGCAACAATGGCAGAGTTGACCTGACATAGATGCGGCATTATCTTAGTTTTTAACGCACCTGTTTCTAGATGCAGGTTACATGCACATTGTTAAAACGAAGACTAGCTAGGAGAATTTTAATAAGAAAGGTAGGAGTTTTTTAAGGGACAAGCTATATATGATCGTTGTTAGAACGGCGAGGAATAAAGTACTAATCCTCGCAGAGGAAAAGAATAAAGTATTAAGATGTACTTACACCATTTGCATCCCAAAGAATTGATGAGTTTGTCCCATATGAGATGAACAGGAGCACGATTTACAAGTACGGGGAAGACTGACTTAATGAAGTCTTCTGAATTCTTGATCACATTCTTGCTCTGTATAGTTCGGGACAGCGGTACAACGACTTAAGTATGATTCGGCTCTGGTTTAGATTCCATTGACATTGCACATCACATTTGATACGGATGTTATGAAGGAAGAAATGGTGCAAGTTCATAACCGAATTAACCTACGGATCTATGACCAATCTAAACTCTCAAATTTGAGGTTTTTATTGTACTTGCCCGCGAGTGTGACCAGTACTGTACCAGTATTCTTCTCTTAATTGATTGGCAAAATTTTCTGTACTTTACTTTAAAAATTGGTATTTGCAATGTATTAATTCAACTGTCACCTACTATTCACCGTGATGTGTAAGAGGAATAAGTACCAAGTTATAGCAAAAATTAACACTAGTATATACGCTAGCTGATCTAGCTCTTAATATTAACTTCAAAGTCCAAATAATAATAAAGAGCAGTGCCACAAGTACTTAATAGAAATTCTTGTCACAAAGAAACTTATCAACCGTTTGATTTAATTACTTGGGAGTCATAGAAAATCAAGGTCCAATAGTAGTGTACCACATCATCATTTGTAAAAGTTTTGTAAGAAAAAAAAATACATATAGCTTTCCTAACAAAAGAAACTCATGAATGTAGGCCATTTTATAAAATACACTCTTGACTCTACCGATCGAATTTCCGTGTGTCCATGTCCTAAATCCAACGAACATGCACATCACATCACATTCATTAGAACCGTTCGATCAAAGATGAACGTCTCAAATAAACTTAGGAATACCTTAAAAGTTTCCAGTAAAAGTAAAAAAAAAATCATTATGGACGAGTTCAGTGCCCAGTGTGACGTCCTGCAGCTCACAGTTTGCCACCCATTTGTGCTCTGTTCGTCTTGGCATGTTCGTCTGAATGTTGACACCTGCGTGTGGCGATATGTACCGGGTCAGGTCTACCCACAGATTGCGATTGCACTTATACCCCTCGTCACCAAAGCAAATCATGGAGGCACACGTTACAGAAAAAGTATGCCATGGTTTTTCAAACTCTTTGCTAGTCAATCATGGATATATTCTTCAACGGATGCTGCTTCAATTTCTTTTCTGAAGGTACAATATAATGGAAGCTGCTGCTTTCTGGAATGCAGAACAGAGGAATTTATAAATGTTTGTTTTAAGGGTGGAATTCAGAAATGTTGTTCTATCGATTCAAAGTTGAGAGAAACGAAATATCATCCTTTTGTTTTTGTTACGGAATTACAGTATGATCAATCTTCAGAGGGACAGATCTGACAAAAGATATTCCAAGAATTTCCTAAAAAAATCCGACAAAAAAATAATGTTTGTACACTGAAGAAGTGTATCATACCCAGATCCCAGTTCATCAGAGACATTCAGATCTGTAGGAATGTTGATTCACAAAAAACAAAAGAGATTAAGATCTGTAGGAATGTTCATCTCATCAGAGCTGGACTAGTATATGCAGAAATGCAGAGAGTAGTATAATAACAGAGCAGAAAGCCAGGACCCACAGTTTTGCCCATCTCGAAATCAGGTTTTGAGCTGTGTGTGATTAATCATGTCCATCAACTACCAGTTGCAGATTGACCAGTTAAACCTCAGTTAAACAAATGATCATTTGCATGATCACCTTCTTTGTCTACGCACAACGAGGCAAAACCCTAAACAAATGGATCAGAAGCTCTCAGAGCGAGGACGCCACACGCCATCACTCTTCTATATAAACACCACTCTCCCATCGCTTGCAAACCACCTCGAGCTCAAACACACTTTATAACATTTCAAGCTTGTTTAAGCTCAAGTAGTGAAGAAAAACAGCGACAGAATGAGGAGCTTCCATTTCGTCCTCCTCCTCGCATTGGTGGTGGCGATCTCGTCGCCATTGGTGGCGGCGCAGCTGAGGCAGAACTACTACGCGAACATCTGCCCAAACCTCGAGAACATCGTGCGCGGGTCCGTCCAGAGGTCGATGCAGCAGTCGCCGATCTCGGCGCCGGCGACGCTGAGGCTCTTCTTCCACGACTGCGCCGTCCGCGGGTGCGACGCGTCTATCATGATCATAAACCCGAACGGCGACGACGAGTGGAGGAACCCCGACGACCAGACGCTGAAGCCGGAGGGGTTCACGACGGTGATGGCCGCCAAGGCCGCCGTCGACAGCGTCCCCCAGTGCCGGAACAGGGTGTCCTGCGCCGACATCTTGGCCCTCGCCACCAGAGACTCCGTCTTCCTGGTAACTCACACTCACTTACCTGTATCTGCCTACCTTACCAGCTTACCTGCCATTGTTGCGCACGAATGGCCATTGATGGCTTGGCTGCATGATGCAGAGTGGAGGCCCGAACTACGCGGTGGAGCTTGGCAGGTTCGACGGCAGGGTGTCGACCAGGAACAGCGTCAACCTGCCGCACGGCAACTTCAACCTCGACCAGCTCACCGGCTACTTCGGCAGCCTCGGCCTCAGCCCGACCGACATGGTCGCCCTCTCCGGTACGTAGCACTGCATGGCATAGCAATGGCGCGGCGGCGGCGCGTGTGTTGTGACAACGATATCTTGTGGAAAATTTTCAGGGGGTCACACCATCGGAGCGGCGTCGTGCAGCTTCTTCGGGTACAGGCTCGGTGGCGACCCGACCATGGACCGGAACTTCGCGGCGATGCTGCGCGGCAACTGCGCCGCCAGCGGCTTCGCGTTCCTCGACGCCGCGACGCCGCTCCGGTTCGACAACGCCTACTACCAGAACCTCCGCGTCGGCCGCGGCCTCCTCGGCTCCGACCAGACGCTCTACTCCGACCCGAGGTCGCGCGGCCTCGTCGACCTGTACGCCGGCAACCAGGGCGCCTTCTTCAACGACTTCGTCGCCGCCATGACCAAGCTCGGCAGGGTCGGCGTCAAGTCGGCGGCCAACGGCGAGATCCGCCGCGACTGCAGGTTCCCCAACTGATGCGTGCGTACGTGACATGGCACATGATGCGATGCACACGTGCGACGTGACGTGATCTACCTCGAGGGGGATGCAGCCTCTGCACTTGTGCAGGGTGCATGTTCTTGGAGGGCAATTGGGCGATGGGTGGCAATCTTTCTTCTGGATTTGGAAAAAGAACAGTAGTACATTATCGTGTGTTCATTTTTAAGTTGTTTGTCAACGATCCGAATAAGTTGTAATATACAACGATGTAAAAGTGATTTGTTCGATTAATTTGTGTTTGACTTGACTTGACATGTAGTTTGCCACGATTTCGTCGTCGCTGTTTCGTTTCCATCTTCTGAATCCGTGAGTCCTGACACGTACCGGAAAGATAATACGAACTAGGCCTAGTGGGCCAGAATCTGGATTCGAGTTACGGGCTGTGGCCTATGATTCGGCAGCTTTGGAAGCCCATCTCATACAGTTGCTGTTAGTTTCAGAAAAAGAAATGTGGCTACCATACAAAATGTGTACAAATATACAGTACTATGCTATGCCTCGAGCAACAAAAGGTAGCATATTTTTCTCTGATGTATTATTAAAAATACGCAGTTTTTTTGCAGAGAAAAAAGAAAGACGGGAAATTTATTCATACTACTCCATACTACTTCTGCAAGTGAATATTCACATTGCATGGGAGTAACAATGTCGACAGCACCGTGAAAACATCAGTCTGAAACGCAGACTTCTGTTTCCATGGAAGGTTCTGGAGATTTCAGAATGACTCAAGCAAAAATGGAATTTTTTTTATAGATTGATGAAATTTAAGTGAAAATTACCGGACGAAGCCGTGCCAAGCCACAGTGTTCAAAACAAGTTGAGCTACGCAACAAAAACGAGCGCTCAAAAGATCTCTCTCTCTCTCTCTCTCTCTCTCTCTCTCTCTCTGCGCTCTAGAACGTTTCACCAAAGCCATTCGCATTTGGCCACGTGGTCGTTTTCTCATCTCAAGATAAGCCTTCTTCTACCTTAGCTTAGCTTGCCCCTCTTCTTAGTTGCTGAGCTGCAGCAATCCAAGAAGCTGAGAGAAAGAAGACGACTTGCAGGAGGAGATCGAGAGCAAGTCACAAAGCTCAAGCTAAGGTCGCAAGAAAGCAAGACCAGCCATGGCTTTAGCTCCGACGTCTCTCCGGTGCTTCCTCACCGGAAGGCCACTGTGTACGGGCAGCACGGCTGCCGTGCACCCGCCGAAGCCGACGAGGCGGTGGCCATCGGCGAGGCTCTCGTGCAGGGCGGCCGATGAGAAGGGAGCGGCGCCGTCGACGCGGGTTGATCTTGAGGTGAAGCTTGGCAAGCTGGCGATGGTCGCGCTGGCCGCCGGCGTGCTCACGCTCTCGCCCATCGACGATGCCATGGCGGCCAAGTCCGGCGGGAGGGTCGGCGGGCAGGCGTTCCGGTCTGCGCCACGGTCCGCGCCACGGCCGTCTGGTCCACGGATAAACAACTCGAGGTAATAAACAATGATCGGTTCCATGTCAAATGAAAAATTCATCGCATTCATGATTCACCTAGGTCCTCTCGAATTTATTCAGGCTAGCTGTTGTTTCTTTCAGTAGGAGATCGATCAGAATTTGACTGAATGTTCACATCGTAGTAGTGTTGATTCATCTCGATCTCTCAATTTGTTCTCATCTCGATAATGAGCTGCTCAAGGTCTGAAACCTCGAAAGATCGATATTTTTCGTGATATACGAGTTTCTGAAATCTGAAGGTTGTACACTAATGTTCTGACACATTCAATCTAGTTGAAATTTTGTTTTCAGTACGAGATCAGGCTTTTGTTAGAGTAGTATTGTATTCATCTCGATCTTTCAATGTGTTCTCATCTCGATCATGAACAGCTAAATGAAAATCTGGAACCTCGAAAGATGAAGTTTTTCTCATGATATATACCAGTTTCTGCAACCTGAAGGTTATATGCTAAATTGCTAATGCTCTGAACATTTTCTGACGCATGGGCGCAGGACGAACATCTACATCAACCCGCCGGTGGCGCCGCCTCTGGTCGGCGGTTACGGCTATGGCTACGGCTACGGTTGGTCGCCGTTCTCGTTCTTCGCCCCCGGCCCGAGCGTCGCCGTCGGTGTCGGCGGCGGCTTCGACACGCTCATCCTGTTCATCGTGCTCGGAACGATCGTCGGCGCTGTCAGGCGGTTTCTCAACAGGGACAACGACGAGTACGATGACTACTGAATTAATTACTGTCTTACTGATACTATTAGGAACGATGTCATCAGATCATACCGTGTATAATATAATATAGCTAGGCTATTTTTTTTTCTTGTCAATTCTAAGGAACAGATCGATGAGCTAGAAGTGAAATACATTAAATTGGTGCATGAGGAGCAACCTGTATGTATAATTCTGTTCTTGTGGAGTAAAACGAGAGTAGATTTGTATTTTTGGAGTTAATCGATCTGAATTGTCTGAAGAACTGATGGATTAATATGCAGCAGCGTTTCCCTGGTATTGCAGCGCGGTGCAGCGTGTCGTATAATTGTATAAACATCACGGCATTCGTGTCAGTTTCAACAAGCCATTAGTTAAAACCGTGCGTAGCTCAAATCACAAAATTACTGCCCAGCTACTACTAACAAGCATAAGTGCAGAAGATGTGGGGATTTTTTTTTTCATAATTGCAATAGAAATTAATTGGACATTAAAAAAGGCATAGTTTAATTCAATATCTCATGTATTATACATCCAAACATAAGTGGATAAATTTAATGCTTTGTAAACATACATTGACGTTACATCAGTGTGATTAACATCATCATCAGAAAGGTGATCTTATCCAAGCCGTTCAGAATTGACCACGCGGCTGCTCCACCTGGCCCACCCCAACGAGGCAGCAAGGTCTTCCTCCTTTGCTTCTCTCTGTTCCATGTGAGAACTTCTCCCATGAGACCTCCGAGCAAACCGTCGCCACCTTCATGTTCCAATCATGGAGAGGATTCCATTTTGCTACTCCAAGAAGATCCAACACCTCTCATATGTTCGCATCAACGTCGCAGTTTAGCTTCTTCGTTCTCTTTGTTGGTATGTTCTTGTGCAGGCTAGCTCCGATGTGAGCCAGCAGGCAGTAGCGTTCACCCCAATTCAATCGAAGATCAGTAGATCACCAGTTCACCAACACCACAGCATCTCGCTGCCTCGAAGCCCTAGCATCCAAAAGCTCCTTCAATGATCTTTGCAAGCACCAATGCAGTCGACTCCGAGCGATCTTTGCGCCAATCCATGCATCTCACTCTCACGCACGGACTCGCTCGTGAAACACGCCGCGCCGATCGTCCTCAAGCTTCTCCCAGACGGGGAACAGAACCATGCTGTGCCGCCGTTCAGAGTCTCGCCGTCTGCGGCGTCTTGTACGCCTCATGGCACAGCGTGTCGGCCACCTGGTTCCCCTCGCGGTAGGCATGCTGCACCTCGCACACGCAGAAGGAGTCAAGCAACCAGAGGATCTCGTCGAGCATCGCCGGCGGGATGCGGGTGTGGTACGACTCGCATCGCAGCAGCCGGATGAGGGTCAAGTCATCTCCTTCCACCAGAAGCCGGTTCCAGCCATGGTCAAGCACAAGCTGCAGTCCACGAATCAGGGCTTGCGCCTCCACCACGCCGATCGTGGCGTGCTCTGTCCGCTCGGCGAAGGCGAGAAGAATACGTCCGTCGTCGTCGCGAATCACCCCGCCAATGCTGGCTCCGCCGGAGCCATCGTTGTAGACGGAGTCGTCCAAGTTTAACTTATCACATTTGCGTAACCATACCTTTTTATTATATCAATCTTTTCTCTGTAGTTCTCTTTTATATAATTTTATCTTTAGTTAATTCTCTAGCCTATTGCATGGTGCGTATTCATTTAAAAATTTATTTTTCCACCCGTGCATGATATTTGTCAAATGTACTTGGCTTTACGGTGGCAAAAGCACGGATTAAACTCACTATGATTATTCATACACTTTGATAAAACTAAATAGTTTACAGAATAATATACAATTATTTTTTCAACCTACATGTTTTATTTCAATGCTTTTATTCAATAACATCATACTATTTTTTAAATACACATATAATAACACCATATAAATTTTATTTTCCTCATCATATAGTAAAATATGACGTATTTGTACTTGGTGGATACTATTTTTTAGTTTTATATGCAAAGTAGAATTAACTACTCATACTCTTGCCAATGTTTTGAACTATCTTACATAAATATTATATACGTATATATAGACTAAAAAAGTCATTTGAACAATATTTTTAATGTGTCATGACCAATAGATTCATAACAAATGGAGCTTTCCATTTTTGTTCATAAAAATCCTAGATATATCAGTAGAAATATGTATTGAATAATACCGATAGATATTCTTACAGTACATATCGCTACTGTAGAGATTTAAAAAAAATATCTTTCCATTTTTTGGTAAAAAAGGGTAAGCAACATGGATCATTAGATATTATCAATATATACAATAATTGCTATTGAGAAATATTAAGCAATATTTTATTCATACCACTTCACATACTCCTAAGCCTAAACTCAACTGAGATATTGTTACTTCATCTTGGTATCACGTATCACCTATATTGACACCAACGAGGATACACCGCAGGAGCACGACGTGAAGGAGAAGTGGGAATGGGGGTTCCCATTCCCCTGGATGCTCAGGACTGTGAGCCCTATAAAAACCTACAAGATCTACATCTTCAAAGTGCCAAAAAAAAGTGTGAAAACCTATAAGATCTACATCTTTAAAATGCTAAGAAGAATGTAGAAACCTACAATATCTACATCTTCAAGGTGCTAGAAAGAGTGTGGAGATCTACAAGATCTATATCTTCAAGGTGCTAAGGCAGGTGTACACAGACATTGGCATCTTTTCCCAAGCCATGTCCACCATGAACTCATTCATCATTGACATGTTCGAGAAGCATGTCCAATACAACAAGAAATCTACATTCGGGAACGGTAGCGGCCTCGAGTAGATGGGGGTGACCCGAGCATGGCAGTCGCCCGAGGGCAAGACTTCAATACCTCGAGGCCTCGAGGACACCCTGTGCCTTGGGCTCTCCATGGAGGGATCCGTCCCATTTATGGGGGTTTGATAGGGTTCCGTGGTTTCTATACTGTCACACCACATTAATCGCAGGCGATACAAGTCCGGTGTATAGCTCATTAGCGACGTGGAAGACGTGGCAGTGTATGGTGCCCCTCGCGAGCCCACGTCGCCCCGGAGAAAAATGTGGGCAACGTGGCACGCCCTCAGCATTCACCCTGTGGGCTCCCCATCTACCAGATGCGGTGGCTGATAGGTGGACTCGCAGATAGCTGGGACGAAGACTTTTGCCTCTGTACTCCATTTGTTAGTCGGTAGGTGTGGCTGTCACATCTAAACGGCTGGACAACGACAAAACTAAGCATAGCAAACTCAGTAGAGTGGGTCCCACTCTTGCATGCATGCATTGGCATCGTGGACTCCCCTTCACGTATAAAAGGAGGATCCATGCCACTAAAAAAAGGATTCACACATTCAAGATAGCTTAGCCTTTATTCCTCCTTAGAATTTCCGCATCTTACATTATATTCTATTTGGTCACACATATAGGAGTATGGTATTACGTATCCGTGTGACCTCAACCTGCATACTTCCTCATGTTCATCTTTACGCGCGATCAAGACCAAGCTCAAAACTTGCACCCAGCCAAACTCACAAACGGGGAGTGCCTAGCTTCTTTGCTAGAGGAGTTCAGTACTCCGACACATATCAGGTCTGTTTTTTTCTTTTAATATGCATGTTGATTTTGAACATAATTTTCAATAGAATGATAGTCGTCGCTATACTCTACCGTTAATTTATTTTGTCGAATTTATTTTACAATCACTTAGTATGATTTGAATGAAAGCGGTATATAAGTACAATCCTCTTGAGTATTAATAGTAGAATCCATTTCCTCCGTGAGATAATGGACATTTGGCCATCTTCAAAACTGGATTTCGCTATTATGCCATCTTTGAAACGTGATTCGATAAAATGTCAATCTCGAGCTCGTGCTACTCGCTGGATTGCCATTTTCGCTGTTTTAGTGATTTTTGAAATGTTTTTGCCTCTTTCTCGTGGTGATCAGACGGAAATACCCCTAGATTGGTGGAGGGTCCCCGGCGCTCGCTCGTCCGCGCTCTTTAGCCGATCTCCTTGCCAGTGGTGGCGATGGCTGACCCGTCGACTACTGACTCGGCGAGGGACTCCAAGCAGATGCGCACTGGCAGCGACAGCGTGTCGTCCTCCTCATCATCGTCTTCCTCTCTGGATGGTGGGGCGTCGTGGTGGAGACTGCTTCGCCGGCGACGCAAGGGACCGCTACGGCGAATACGCCAACCATGCTAGTTATGGTGGTTGACACGCAGGAGGAGCAACAGGAGAATCGAGTACATGAATCGAGCACGGCCCTAGGAGACACGCACGAGGAGGAAGAGGAGAAGGATGCGCCTATTGCCTCGTCGACGAGGCACTCGGAGCCGAAGCGCTAGCGGATCAACTTGACGAGCTCCTCGGCGTGGTCGCAGGCGACGCAGAAGAGCTTCCACCGCTGCTTGAACGCCTCGAGCGCCGCGTCCATGGCCGTCGTCTTCTCTCCCCCCCCATTGCTCGCGCGCCTCCACCGCCGCCACCACGAACTCCTGGTATGCCTCGCTCAGCTCATCCGCCATCGCCTCCATCTCCCCTCATCACCGGCTTCTCCCTGACATGCTCCGCTGCCTCCGCCGACTCGATACCCCACAACTTGACCTCTGTCAGTGGCCCCAGGGGCATTTCTATCTAATTACCACGAGGAAGAGGCAAAAAGATTTTCGAAAATAAGAGAAAATGAGAAAATGGTAATCCGGCTAGTAGCGTGAGCTTGAGATTGATATTTTATTGAATCACGTTTTAAAAATGACATAATAACAAAATTTAATTTTGAAGATGATCAAATGTTCATTTTCTCTTTCTGCGTTGAGGTTTAGGAGGATCGTGAGTTTGTAGCAGATCGGGGAGATCTTCGCGCCGCGTCCTCATGCCCCTCTTGCTGGCGCCGCCGCCGAGCGCCGCCCGCCCGCTCCTCGCCCCGACCGTGCCCCACCTCGCGCGCATCCTCCTCGCCCGCGCGCCGGAGACGCCGCCGCTCCTCCTCGCGATACTCCCCGCCTCGCCGTCTCTCCTCACGCCGCTCCTCTCCCACCTCCTCCTCTCCCACTCCCCGCCCCTCCCCGCGCTCTCCCTCTTCCGCCGCCTCCTCGCCCTCCCCGACTTCCCCATCCCGGAGGCCTCCCTCCCCGTCCTCCTCCGCCTCCTCGCGCGCTCCCGCCGCCACGCCCACCTCTCGTTCCAGCTGCTCGACTCCCTCCCGTCCACGCACCCGCACCTCCTCTCCACTCCGGCGCTCGCGGTGCTTCTCTCCACCGCGCTCTCCGCCTCCGCCCCGGGCGCGTCCTTCGACGCCGCCGTCACCTGCTTCGACTCCGCCGCGCGTGTCTGGGCGCGCGCCGGGCGCGACTTCGGGGTCGCCGAGCTCAACGCGCTGCTGCGCGCGTTCTGCGCCCGTGGCCGCGTCGCCGAGGCGCGCGCGCTGTTCCACCGGTACTGCGACGCGTACCCGCCCGACACACGCACGTTCAACACGCTGCTGCTTGGCTTCAAGGAGGCAGGGAACGCCCAGGCGCTGGACCTGTTCTACCATGACGCCGTGCTGCGCGGCTTCGTGCCGGACGCCGTGTCGTACTGCGTGAGGATGGACGCCTACTGCAAGAAAGGGAGATTTTTGGACGCCCTTGACCTGCTCGACGAAATACGTAAGAAGGAGAACTGCAGGCCGACACTGCAGGTGTTCACCACGCTGATCTATGGAGCTGGGATTGTGAGGAATGCAGTGCGTGCGCGCCAGCTTTTCGATGAAATGGAGCAATGGGGAGTGACCCCGGACCGTGGAGCTTACAATGCGCTCATGGGCGCATATGTTAGGGCTAGAGATTTGCAGTCTGGGATGACAGTGATGAATGAGATGGATCGCAAGGGGATTGGTCTGGATGACGTTAGCTACAACACAATGTTGTGTGGATTTCAGAGAATTGGGGATTTGGAGGGCATCTGGAAAGTGTATAGCAAGATGGTTGGTTCAGGGTTCATGCCGAGGACTAGGACAACAATGTTGCTTATGAAGGTCTTCTGCGAGAATGCACGACCAGATCTTGGGCTAGAGCTGTGGGATTATCTGTTGGGGAAGGGATGTGTCCCTCACCGGCATGCACTGGATGTTCTGGTCACTGGTTTATGCTGCAGAGGTGTGGTTTTGGAAGCATACAGGTGTTTTAGGGAGATGATTGAGATGGGGATGGCACCTACAGAACGAGCCTTTAGGGTTTTGGAAGGGTTTTTGAAGCGGAAGCGGGAATTTGAGAAGCTTGAGGAGATTGGGCAAATGATGAAAGCAACCCAATTGGAGGAACATCAATGTGATGAAGAGGCTGCCTGAAGCCATGATTGGTTATTTTTAAGGAAACATTTTTAATTGTTTCCTGTGAAATTTGATTGCATAAAAACCGCAAGCCTCAATTTCTTAATAAGGCCAATGCAATTGTTTGATGAACTGTGATGTCAAGGCCTTTAAAGGGTGAAATATTGCAATGGCTAAACCTGTTTCAGCAAGGAAAACGATGGGGATAAGGAGTTGGCCTGTGGTCAATATGAGAAGCACATATATGGCTAAACTTCAAATTATGAAGAGCTTTGGTACTACCCTAATAGGAATTTTGTGGTGCCAGGTTCCATTGAAGAGGCTGATGTTTCTAGTTTTATCAGAACATTTGCCCTTGCCAAGGAAATGCACTGGAAGTCTGACAATTCTATGATATACTGATGTAAAACACATATCTATTCAGTGAAGTAACATTGGTTTAAAGTTTTGTTGAATTATTTATCTTTCAGACATACAACGTGTGACGGTCTGTTTGGTTTTTTCTTGTTAGAATTCTTCTGCATAAAGATTCGTATTGATCATCTGAGTACTTCGTTGTATTGATTTAGAACCATACGACTGGAACCGAATATCGAAAAGTAACTCGAATTAACAGTACTTGTCATGCACTAATGTCTAATGCATGACTATTCCTGCCGATAACTTACCCCATGAGATGACTAGCAGCTATTCCTAGTGAAGCTGAAGGCGGAAATAGTGGAACAGTGGGTTCATGAAGACCCTGGTGTGCCTCATTGCCAAGGAAATGCACTGGAAGTCTGACAATTCTCTGATACCCTGATGTAAAATGTGGTGTTGTTCTCTTCATTGAATTAATAGATGTTGAGTGTTTTGTTGGATTACATCTTACAGACATGAGACTTGTGATTTATTTTGGTTTTCCCTAGTCAGAACACTTGCATTTAAAGATGGTATGATAGGTTCAGACGTTCAGTACTTCAGTTTTGATTCAAAACCACAAGACTGAGACTGAATACCACAAAATCACTGAAAATCAAAGTTTTGTTTTCTCTTGATTGCTGCATAACTGAACTCATGTTTCTACTCTGTCAACTGAACAGCCAGGATGGATGGTATCTTTTCCCTCAGTTTTTGTGTTACAGCTACACGTACTGTCATCACACCTGCTGCAGGTCCAGTTAACCGAACTTTGACGACGGATTCATCGATCTGAACAAGATCGAGGCTTCCTCCTCCGGTGCCGGAAAGGTATGGTCTGATCTCATCCAATACCTGCAAAACCAAAGAGACTTCAGAATCAATTACAGTGCGTGATGATTCACATGAGTGAGCTACGGTAGCTGGTTGGAACTTGCTGGCTTATGAACTTTGGAAATGCGGGATGATTTGAGCATTTCAGTGACCTTCTCGACGTTGTCGTGGTTGAGCTCGAGGCCGGTCTCGGTGTCGACGATCTGCTCGACGGCGAGGATCTCGGGGATCTTGTCGCGGAGGCGTGTCTCGATGCCCATCTTGAGCGTCATGGTGGAGCTCGGGCAGGAGCCGCAGGCGCCCTGCAGCTTGAGCACGACGACGAGGCCGTCGATCTCGTGCAGCGCCACGTTGCCGCCGTCCGCCATCAGGCTCGGCCGCACCTGCTCCAGCACCATCTCCACGTTCTCCTCCGTCAGCGGAAGCACACGCACCGCCCAGCCTGACACAAACAAACACCAATTTGTACATTTCCAGGTAATCAAACGCTCAAATCTGCAGCTTCTCCGCGACGAAACTCTGGTCTGATTCTTCAGGGACGCACCTGTTCGTTTCCAGCGGTGGTTTGGTGCCTGCAGCGACGTGTGGCTGAAGCTGAGCCGGCCATGGATAAGGAAGGCGGAAGAGTTCTGTGTAGGATAAGTCAGTGGAGGAAGAAGGGTAGTTGAAGATGAGATGAGGTAGGGGAATTGGAAGTGACTAACCTTGAGGAGAGCTGCCGCTAGGGGAGGAGCGCTGGTGGCCGCAGCAGCAGCCGCCGCCGCCGCTTGCCGGAGATGAGGGGAGAAGGGCCTCATCGGACGCACGATTTTTCGTCGGTCGCGAGGCAGAACGAAAAATCCAAAGCCGGCGCGAGGCTCCCTCACCTCACCCACCACCAGCTGCTGATTCCCTCGCTCCGCAACCACTTGTGGCCGAGGCGTCGAGCTGAGCCGTCGGAGAAGATTTTATGGGCCGTGATGGGCCGGCGAGCTGGTTTCAGACGAGCAAAAGCCCATAGAGCCCATGGTCCTATCAAAATACGGCTTAAGAGTAAGAATAAGTCCATTTATACTCCCTTCCATGTTGGTCCAATTTTAAATATCTTGACTCCCAACTATTCAAACCGGTTTAAAATAACTCCCTCATGGTTTTAAAAATAGTTTTTGCTGACGTGACTTATTGACCTAGTCTAACCAGCCGAGTCATCATGAGGCCACGTTAGTGAACTAGTAATAGCCTCGTATATACGAACTATACTGGAGAACAATTTTAGGGTTCATGTTGCCGTCAAATAAACATGGAAGATTGTGATAAAAATTTGCGTTGTATAACATGGTAGCATGCTCCACTTTATTTTGCAAAGTTTCAACTCAAAATTCAATGTACACGAAGGGAAAAAAAGTGATGCTCGTTCAATCAGGCGTTGATACGGTGATATATGTCTATCTAGCAGGTTAGTGGAACTCATTCCCAGTTGCCCCACTTAGGTTTCAAACCATTGTTGTGCTCGTCCTACTCGTAGATACCGATATTCAGGCCTCCGACTGTCGGACTGACAAGGAAAACACACTAAAATCCCTGATACTGATTTTTCAGGACTGACAAAGAAAACCAACTAAAATCCCTTCCTGTTATGGGATTGGGCTGGAGTAATCCATATCTATCCACACAGGAGCAATGAAAAAGAAAAAAGGTGCTTATCACCAGGCTTCACTGCTTGCAATCCACTAGAAAAAAGCTAGAGACTTTAAGCAGCAAAGCATGCAAAAAAGATTGTCCATGAGCATCATATCAGCGAGTTAAGTTGACAGATGTGTTAACTGACGTTGGAGCGCAACGCAACACCCACAGTATCCTATGTCAAGAGCTACAGGACAAGAGCTGATCGGTATATCCAAAAAAATGTGTGTGAATCGTGCACCCGGGGTGCTGCAGTGTGGTCCCTGCAGTGAGCCAGCCAGTTTGATGTTGCTTGTTGCTACTGGCCACCAAATGCATCTGCGTACATGGCTGCAGTTCCTCCCTCTGGATCGATGAAGACAAGGATGAAAAGGATTAACGGCAGGTAGCCTGTCGGCACTTTGGAAGAGAGTATGTGACAGTCTTGAGTTTATTTGGCTTCTGCTCCTCCTTATTTGGAATCTTTCTACATTTTGATTCTCCTCTCTGCACCACAGCAACAATAGTTTGCAAACGCATGAAGAAATTCCCATGCTCATCAAGAATTAATAATACACAGGAGAGCAAATTGTTCTAGGGTCTTGATTGAGTTTATATATAGACGAGAGCTACGTATATAATATGTAGGAAATTAAGTTAGGTTTCATGAGCTAATGATTTACCATTATGCATGCTAAAGAACAAACATGAAAATAAAGCTACCTATGTTTCTACCTTTTATTAGCAAGTTTGTCTATACCGTTGATCTATTTGCTCCTTTGAAAGGAACTATCCAATATATGGCCTGCACGCCTGGTCTAGGAGTGCAACAACAACCATTAAATTGTTCTCGAAGTTATCCACATATATGTAGTTGGTGCTAGTGGCTTGCCTTTGGGTGGTACGTGGATGGCCATGACGTTGCAATGTTCCTTTCCGAGTTAGATATTTGGTTGTCTGATATCGGATGCGCATAACATACGGAGGAGAGCACATCAACATTCAAGTATTCAACACAGCTGCTGGAAAAAGAAAAGCTGTAGATTCTCTAACCTGACAAACAGCATGAATATGATGTAGCGGAAATGATGTCACAGTACAATAATTACAAATGCCAAACAGTACTAATTTTATTGTAGACTGGACGATCAAACATACATTGCCATACATTAGCATTAAACGCTTAAACCCATGATAAACTTCTCAGAAAGAAAACGAACAAAGAATCACACCACAGGGTGAGAGTTAGGTCATGCTACAATTATCCAAGTGAAAATCCTTTTCAAGGAATAGTGGCAAATTGATTTTCAGAATTCCTTCTTCTGTGGATGAAATTTGAGAAGTGATTTTTTTTTAAAAGATCACCTGAGAACAGAATGTAGTTTGTAGTCGGAGTAGCTAGTAAGGCTGAGTTCGCATGAATGAGTTCGCAACTCATTAATCTCATGTTCCGCGCGCACGTTTTTCAAACTGCTAAACGGTACGTTTTTTATAAAAAGTTTCTATACAAAAGTTACTTTAAAAAATCATATTTATCCATTTTTCAAAAAAAAGTAGTAAATACTTAATTAATCATGTGCTAATGAGTCGCTCCGTTTTCCGTGCGAAGGGAATTTATTTCCAACCCACCCAAAAGAACACACCCTAATGCTGAACCCACCCAAAAGAACACACCCTAATGCTGAGTTCGTTAGTGAGTGTTGCCAACTCCAAACAATACGCACGGAAAACGGAACGTTCATTAGCGCGTGATTAATTAAGTATTAGCTAATTTTTTTTCGAAAATGGATTAATTTGATTTTTTTAAGCAACTTTTGTATAGAAACTTTTTGCAAAAAAATACACCGTTTAATAGTTTGAAAAGCGTGTCCGAGGAAAAAAAACACTGTGCGGCGTTCTGAACACAACGAACGAACTCAGCCTAAGTAGCATTGCCTCATATCATCGTCTACGTAATTAAATCTTAGGTGTTCATCATAAGAATCTTGGAAAGCCAAGTGATGTGCAGCATAACCTTATCCTACGTTGTACTGCTACTGTCCTATGTGTGTACCAGGGTACATTAAGCTCTTCACAAAAATCGAGCAGCTATTATATATATATGGATAATGTTCATGTGGTGTGGCTTAAATCATGACATAGATCGATCAAAGACAAATACAACTCAAAAATGTCAGAGTCGATTTCCATGTAATCTGGGCACCAGATCAAATCATGAACTGATTGAAGTAACAGCCTTGCTAGCGTACTAAGTCAACTCAAACGGCAAAAAATAATAACAGTCAACTCAAATGAGATATAGAAAAAGAGAAGACGCATAATAAATTTACCGTGTCGGTGTGATTAAGGTGTTAACAAGAGCTTAATCTGAGATCCAGACGTCCATAAATCTTGGTAAGGCATGCAGCAGGGTGGAACATGCTGAAGCAGCAGTACAGAAACAACCTGTCCAGCCGTCCAAGTTAGAAAAAAAAACACAAATTAAGGGACTTGCAACTCACATGGAAACTTAAACTGCAATTTACTTTTCTGAGGCGGCTGTGGGCAGATCCCAGAGTTGGGATTGTGACGACGGTGAAGGACAGCCTAGGATAACTCATTGCCGTGGGCCCATGGTATCTCCAGATCTCTGCTGCCAACTGCAAACATGTGAAGATATGGGTGACCAAGCTTATCTATGAGAGAGATAGAGAGGGAGAGAGAAGAGTTGCCAAGTACCTAGCACAAACCTTTGATATCTTTAGTCCCGGCAAGGCCTGCGTGGAATATCTGCTTCACATGTTTTTAGGTTGGCCTTGTCTTGTTTCATTAAACCAGCCAGATTTGCCTCTCCGATTGGCTGCTGCACTTCCCTGATCCTTCGTTGAGACCGTTAAACAAATGCTTCACCTCCTGCCAACGATCTCAGCTTCTGAACTTTTTCCTTTCGTGACCTAGCATTCTGCTTAGCCACACACAGCCTGTCGAGCTTTTCAGCATTACTAGTTTACTACCTTTTCTTATCTTTTGGTTGGCTCCTTCTGTTTCTAAAAAAGGATGTTGTTTGCTTCATAAGTATGAGAAAGAGCACCTGGCTGCTACATCCTACTCCAAACTGCCTTCCTCAGAAGTCTCTCATAGTTAGGGCCTTCACTGCTGACAAATGAAATGAGTCATGGGTGATGAGGAGAGATTTGTGAAAGCTTCGTCCCATACTGTGCCCTTGCAAATATATGGAGGTTCCAAGTGTTCATGACCTGTAACCGAAGGAGAGGGAAAATGCAAGGCAAGAAGCTGGAATATGAGTTGCAAGCTTTCAGGTGAGTGAATCCTCATGTGAATTCCCTTTGCTTAATTTCCTGAGATTTTGTTTTGCATCAGTAACAATCGTCAATCGCTTTCCTTCATATTCTGCAGTCAAACAAATGACAATTACTTTGCAAATAGTCTAATCAACTCCAGTTGCAGTTTCACTTCAGATGACAATTAACTTACCATGCAGACAAATAGGTTATAATGATCTATCACTCTGATTGTTTCAGGGATGGCTACTGATTTATTTGGCCTTCATAGAATCCTCTCTTCATTGTTGGAGATAGAGGGAACAAGAACCACTAGAGAGATAAAAAGTAAAGATTCTATTCAGAAACTAGCCAAAGTATTGCTGAAAGCTAATTGGCAAAAGGATTTACACCACATCTTGGTAGAGCCAATGGAGAAATCCAAACAAGACAGCAGGGAATCAGTTCGGAGAACAATCATGGAGCATGATGAAGTCTTCAGACAGCAGGTAACAAGGAGTGGCTTTGTTTTTCATATCATAAAATACGAGATTCACTCAATATCTATGTAGCACAAAAGGGGAAATTGTACATAAGAAAAACCAAAGCTCAAATACCTGAAAAGGTGTCAAGCCTTTTGCATTTTTCAGCCTTCAATGAGAAAAACAAGCTGTCCCAGCTCTTCTTTTTTTCAGAAATAGCAGGAGAGCAACTAATTGCCTGGCAGTAGTAGAGAACAATCTTACATGGGAGCAAAGGAGACGTTCCAGCTCCATAATATAACGTAGTGCACAACTGCAGACTAAGTTAGCAATTCTTCATGCTGCATAAACTTTCATCTGAAAAGTTGTCAACCAACTATTATGCATCCTACAGTCGTTTTCTCATTCCATCACACAAAATCTCCACAACTCACGCTGTCTGCTGCATCAGGTGCATGAACTGCATCGGCTATATCGTGTACAAAAATCATTGATGGCTGAACTAGGAGGTGAGAAGCATAGGTTTCAATCAAGGACAGGAGAAACTCAAGAAATGATGCAAGGGCCCCTGACAAACCTCAAGAATAGCCCCTCTACGTCAGAGACAACCCAATCTGCTCATCTTGGTAGCACACAAAACTGTGCTCCAGAGCAAGTTCCTGAGCATTCATTTCTTCAAGAATACAAACCAGCAACATCACTAAACTTCTTCACTGAAGAAACCTCAAGAACACAAGAATTTAGACGAGAAAGTGGTAGATCAACTGGAGGTGAAAATTGGAGTGCTTCTGACCCTTCCGTAGAGAATGATCTCGACCTCAAACTAACAATTGGCCCCAGTTTGCATGCAACAAAAGCACCACACTGGCTCTTCTCAGGAAGCAGGGAAAGAAATCCTTCTGGTCAGCATCGATGACAACAAGCTGGCATTGTAGAACAGTTAGTTGGATGACGAAAAAACAGAGGAAGCAGAAGACTCCTAGTCCTAGCAATGGAATGCAACACTTTCAAGATATATCATCACTGCAACCTAGCCTCCAAATTTTGATCAGAGTTAAGCCTCAATCATGAGTGATCTGTGTGCAAAACATAGGGTGTAGCAGAACTAGGATTTGCTAGGAGCAAATTAATGTAATGTCATGATGAGCATTACCAACAATTCGGCTCTTGTTTGTCCTCTCTTCAATTCAGACAGGAAGAGAACAAACATTACTGAGGAAGTGTCGAATTTGAAAAGAGCAAAATAGTTCCTGACTTCAATCTTCCTGATGCAGTTGTTATATCAGTCGTCATATCAGTCTTCCATGATTGGTTCTTTCTTATTTACATTTCTCTTGTTTGTCTGCATATCCATGTACTCAGGTAATTCTTCAAAATGAATATGACTTTTTGGCGATCAAACATCCAAGCTCTTTACTACCCAAAGTCCCAAATATTGCAGACTACATCTGCACTATGTGATACTTCAACATACAATGGATGTGACATTGACTGCACTCAACCAATAAGCTGTATTCTTTAGTGTGTTTATCCCGCTCTTCAGAATCAAGCAGCCGATGTTCAAAAACAAGTCAAATAAATAATCTACCCCACATAGCATTAATATCAAGATCCTATTCTCCATTTTGATATAGAGATCTGCTTTCACCAGAATCCACCACAGGAGCATTCTCCATTGTTGAAATGATGGAATCTCATATTGTCCCTGACTATAATCTCAACAGATTCAACTGTTGACACTAACCGCATAAACAAATGGCAGTCATCACAGATCCTTAGATTCTTTATGATCCTAATTGTGCATCCAGATCCAAGTGTAAGCAAACCGAACGACAGAGCAAGCTTCTCACTATGGCCCATCAACAGCCTTTCCTTCTCTTCATCGTTCACATCATAAACAATTGAACTCAAAATGGGCACATAACCTTCAAGTTTTAGCTTTGCCACTAACTCCAACAATGCTTTCTTTATTTCATGTGTCCTCGGGTGGGCATTATCACCAGCAAAGAACTGGTGGACCAAACCATCTCTGCCTTCAAACAAGCTAACCGCAGGATCCTTTTTCAGTCTCTGCTTTCTCATCAATATCCTAACCTTTGACACTTCTTCCCATTTTCCAGCTGACGCAAGTATATTTGATAATAACACATAGTTTCCTATGCTCTCTGGTTCGAGTTTAAAAAGATGTTCAGCCACAACCATAGCAATTTCACTCTTCCCATGAAGCCGGCAAGCTCCAAGCAGTGCTCCCCATACACCACCATGAGGCGTCACAGTCATTGATCTAACAAGATCAAGGGCTTCATCCACCAATCCAGCCCGGCCAAGCAAATCAACCATGCAGGCATAATGATCTGCAGATGGCATAATCCCATACTTGTCCTTCATCTGTGCAAAGTAGTACCGACCTTCTCCCACCATCCCTGCATGGCTACAAGCTGTCAGTACCCCAATAAAGGTAACATGGTTTGGTTCCACATTTGCCCTATTGACCATCTCCTTGAACAAAGCAATCGCCTCGCTAGCCCTCCCATGCGATGCGAGACCAGCGATCATTGAGCTATATGTGTACACATTCTTTTCCTGCATCCCATTAAAAACCTTGGATGCCTCATCAATGAGCCCACACTTGGCATACATATCCACCAACCCTGACCCAACAACTACGTTATTCCCAAAGCCAGTCCTCTCTGCAATCTCCTGAACCCAGGCGGCACGTCTCACAGCACCAAGCTGAGCGCAAGCTGAGATAGCACCTGTCAATGAAACCTCATCAATGACTATGCCAAGTTCTGCCATTCGATCAAACACTTCTAATGCCTTCACTGGCATGGCATTCTGCGCATAGCCAGTCACCATTGCTGTCCAAGCCACCATATCCTTCACAGGGCACCGCCCAAACACCTCCTCTGCTGATTGCATATCCCCGCTTCTGGTATAGGCGACCACGATACTCGTCCATGAAATGACATCCTTCGCCACCATTTCATCAAACACCTTGCGTGCAGCTCCCACATCACCACACGCAACATAAGCACCGATCAGCGAATTCTCAACAAACCTGTGCCTATCAAACCCGCCAACGAGGACCGACACCGCGTGGGCGGCTGCGGCAGCGGGGAGAAAGCGGGAGGCGGTGGCGGATTTGGCGAGCGTGGAGAAAGCGAACGGGAGGAACGGGAGCTCCGCGCCGTGAGCGCAGCGGAGGAAGGAGAAGACGCGGAAGGGGAGCAACGGAGGCTGCGTGAGGAACGCGAAGCGCAGGAGCGCCGCCGCGAGGAAGGGGTCGGGGGGTGAGACCGCGGAGAAGACGTTGAGCGCGTACGGCAGCGGCGCGTGCGGTGGTGGGAGTGCGGCGAGGTGGCGGAGGAGGCGGGAGAGGAGGAAGGGGAGGGAGGTCGCCGGGAGGGGAAGGCGCACGAGGAGCGCGTGCAGGTGGCGGAGGTGGGGGAGGGACGGCGAGGAGGAGACTGCCTCGAGGAGGATCACGGCGAGCGCCGGGCCCGGGAGGAGGGGGAGCGGCAGCCCGGCTGGAACACATGGCGGCGGCGGTGGGGCGTGAAGCCGCGCGGGTGGGGGACGCGGGATGAGGCGCACCATGCCGCCGGCGTCACGGCCGCGAGGTGAGGCCGCGGGGCGGCGCCATGGTGAGGAGACGGGTTCGGTAGATTGGCTTTGGAAACGCGCGGTTTTTGGCGGCCGCGGTGGCAAAAACGTCGCGCGGCTGCGGCCTGCGGGAGCACACGACGCAACGCGCGAGCGGTGGCACGGGAGGAGGAGAAGAGCCGTGCCGGCCCATCTATCTCCACCGCGTCCTGGGCCGGCGCAGGATCCATTGCGGAGACCGTACTGGCCCAGTACTTTCTTGGGCTCCTGATGGCCTCATCCACATGAGCGACTTGTTTATTTTTCTTTTAAAAGAAACTAGTTGGGTGGCCCGCATAATTACGCATCTCGTATTCATATAAAATTATCATTTTTACATATGATTTACTTAAAATTTATTAAATAGCTATCTTATTGTCTTATAACTTTAAAAAACTGAACCTTATCATCTCCATGTTTCTAATTTTATAGTTTTTCAAAAGTCACATCAGTCGTTATCTCTTACTTCTTTGCACCTTTTATTTGCTTGCTTGATCTACTATGACTTTTATTCATTCTCCTTGGAATTTTTAAAATTGGACCTTATAAACTTTAGAGTTTATTGTCTCGTTGGATTTTGCTTTTATAATTTTTAGAAGTCCCATCAAACGCCGCCACTTTACTCCTTTATGGCCCGTCTACCGTCTCCTCTCTTTTTTGTCATTAGGATTTTAAAAATCAAACATAATTATTGTCGGTGTTCTTTTTAACTTTTTATAAGTCCCACCAAAATCGTCAGCGGCTTCGCCATTATACTTCTCTACGTCCCGCCCGTTGCCTTCCCTTTTAATTATCATTGAGATTTTAAAAATCGAACGTGATTATCATTATGGTTTATTTTTTTACTTTATAGAAGTCTCGCCAACCACCGTAATTGTGCTGCTTTAATAGCTTGCCTATCATCCCTTCTTTTAATCATCATTGCCATTCTAGTTGGTGTTTTGTTTATAGTTTTTACACCCGTTGTCTTTTCTCTTTATTATCATTGAGATTTTAAAAATCAAATGTGATTATCATTAGCATTTGTTTTTTATTTTCTAGAAGTCTCACCAACCAACGTGATTGTGCTACTTAATGGCATGTCCGTCGTCCCTCCTCGTAATCGTCATTAGGATTCTATTTAAGGTTTTGTTTATAGTTTTTAGATGTTCCATCAACCATCATCACTTTACTCTTTTACAACCTGTTGTTTCTTCCCTCTTTATTATCATTTGTCATTATTGTGTTCTAGATGTATTATTTTTTTTGAAAATTTCATATTTTTCATTTTGATATTATGTTATTTATAAAATGTATTCCTTCTTGAATTCTTATAATTATTTTTTTATTTTTGGAATTTAATTTATTTTTATTTTGGATTTTAATTAATCTCGTGATGTGTTTTAAATGGTCCCTTTTTTCAATAGTCTTTATTTTTTATTCGAATTTTAGTTATTTATAAATTGTATTCCTACTTGAACTTTTTTTATAATTTTGAGATTTATTTTATTTTTTATTTTGAATTTTAATTAATCTTCGGAGGTGTTCTAGATGGTCTCTTCTTTCAATAGTCTTGATTTTTTTTATTCCGAATTTAGTTATTTATAAATTGTAATCCTACTTGAAATCTTATTTTTATTTTTCTAATTTTTTGTAATTTATTTTCTTTTTTTATTTCGAATTTTAATTAATCTGTAATTGTGTTCTAAATGGACTCTTTTTTTATTTTATTTTTTTACTTTTTATTTCAAATTCTAATTATTTCTAAATGTATTCCTACTCGAACTCTTCTTTTTCTTTTTCTCCGATTAATGTGAGAACTTCTAACCTCCACATTGAACGTGGTGTCTTTTTTTAAAGCTGTTTTAATAATATTAAGGTATAATTAAACCTATTTGTTTTCATCAATATTAAGCCCAATTTCTCGTAATTTTGATCAACATCAGACTAATTGTTTCATCCTAAAATTTTATATTCCAAATTACCTTCAAGCTTCTTAATATAATATGTACATGCACTCACTACATGCGTCTTTTAATTAATCAAACCTAATCTAGTTCACCCACTCACTGCCACACCGGACGTGGTGAGTAGTGACGAATGGTGACGAATGTCCCTTTGATAGCGTTATGACATGGCAGGCTCTGAGGAACACCCGGTTGGCTAGTCTTTGCCTTCACGTAGTACATGTGTGCATGTTGATTTGGACATATCCATCTCTAACTCCTCAGGCTACTCTAATTCCTCCTCCCTTCGATTCGAACATATATCTATCTATCAAATCTCAGCCATTAAAATATTAGCTATATGATGATCTAATGGTCGATATTTTCTCTTTTTCCTTCATTAATATGAGAATTTTTAGCCTCCACAGCGAACATGGTGTCTTTTTTCAAGGCTATTTTAATAATGTAATAGATAAGTTCATTTGAGATCCCTTAACTTGATACAGAATCCGTTTTTCGTCCTGAACCGCAATACCAGATACAACGGGTCCCTCAACTATCAAAAACGATACAAATAAGGTCTCAAAACGGTTTGGATGGTGGTTTCGACTGACGTGGCACCTACGTGACTGGTTTGACTTGGTCCTCGTTATAACACCCGACCCAAGGCTATCCTACCGTCGGAAGCAGCCTATGACAGACGCCGCAGCACGCCTTCGCTCGGTCAGCCGACCCATCCGGGGGACGCCCATTTCAGCCTTCGTTAAATGGCGGATGACTTCCGTGTCCCGCTCACATTGGGAACGGAAAACATTTGACCGGAGCTGAGGTACCAACTCCGACTGAGAGACGAGAGACAGAAGGCTCTCATCATTCTGATGGGACGGGGCGAGGCGTGCAGCAGGCCGCCCGGCGCGCGTGCGGTGCACAGGCATCCTGGCACCACCTAACCCGCGATCTGACCGGTCTGCGACCGGTCACTCACCGTGACCGGTCACGGACCGGATATGCACGCGCCACGCCGCATTAAATGCGACGTAGTGCGCCCGTCTGAACCGCTATAAATGCGGTTATGTGAGTTCTGCCGCGCTCACCTAACCCGCGCACGTGGCATCCAAGCCGCAGGGGGTCGGGGCGCCCCAGGTCTCGGGAGAGAAACAGGAGCGGCCCGACCCCAGGGGAAACCGGGAGGGCAGCCGCCACGTCACCCTCGGGCCCGACCCCTCTGGGGGAACGAGCCACGTGGATCCCTGTGGCCGCCCTTCCCTTTGGTCTCGATACGCCCGGGCCCGTGTCACCGACAGCTGCTGTTGGAAGAACTGCCGCGGCGAGGGTGGTAGCGGTACGCTGAACTGTGGAGAACATGGTCATGCAGCTCTCGCATCCTAGCCATCATCAGGTAAGCCGCCTCTTGACAGGCGTGCTCATCAGATCCTCCCGAAGCGGTGACCACCATGTTGGGAAGACTGGTGCCCACGAAGCCATGTACCTCCAAGCGGACTCGGTGTGGCAACTCTCCCGTGAGGGGCAGCAATGTGGTGTACTCTGGGGCCTCTGCGTATCCCACTGCCAAAGCCATGCGGGCCAACTCCGCCACAAAACCTTCCATATTTTGATCGTGGTGCGTCGAGGGATGGCCTGCCATCTATAGAAGACAAAGGGGTGGGAATCAATGCATGCTCAAATCCAAATTAAAATAAACGGCAAAAGACTAGAATAAATGACACAATAAAACAAGAATTTTTATGCATAAACTATTTTTGCATGAATACAAATAAAGACACTATTAACCCTAAGCAATAAAATAGCATGAGAAAATAGATATAATATTAACAGCATTTGGAACAACAATAACAATAACGACATAAATAAATTTTGCAACCCATAAATCCTATTCCAGACCTAATGCAGCTTTCCCCAATAATTTCCCAACCAACCGTCGAATAAAATTCCAATAAACCGAAACCGATTCACCCAAAAATTTTCAATACTCTACACCAACGTGAGAAAATTTTTTTTTAGCAAGCAACCAAATTTTTTTTTCTTTTTGAAAACCGGGAAAACCAGTTTTTGAAACAACTCCAAATGCGGAAAGGCATATGCATATGAAAGAGTTTCAAAGGGCTCTTGGGGTTTCTAGTTGGCTTGTCCTACGGTCAAGGTCGGCTCTGATACCAACTTGTCACGCCCGGAAATTCACAAACAGAATTTTCGAAACTGAATGTGTATTAAAATCCCTGTCCAGGACCAGCCAGGGTACACAAACGACAAAGTTGACATACAGTTCCACGTCTTATAAACACAATAAAAGTCTTACAGAAATGCAGCGGAAAAACGAAAAAGACAAACTAAACTAGAACGGGACTCTTGCAGCGGGATGGCACCATTCCACAGGCATCCTCGACGGCAGACAAAGCCTACTCGTCTGAGAAGCCTCCATCAGACGCATACTCCTCTTCTGGTGTGGGGAAAAATTAAGCAAGGCTGAGTACTACCCACGGTACTCAACAAGTCATGCCGGAAAAGGAGGCATGATACAAGGTATTCCAAAGGAAGGCAGGGGTTTATTTGCATAAAGTAAGCATTTAAGAACAGTAGTTGAAAGCTGTAGTAAAACGTTGAATTAATTGAACAATTGTTAACGACGGATTTTGGTAATCGACTTGGAAAGAAAAGAGGAAACCGAAGCGGAGAGGAAAGATTGAGTTGGAGTCGGACCAGGCTTCGTATCGGACCCGGTAATCGTATCGGACTGGGGAGGTGTTGCCATAGAGAGCGTATCGGCCGATACGGATTTGGCTTGGTCGTGGGCCGATACGGGTTGTGAGTTGATAGCGTCAATGTGGGCTTGGTCTGGGCTCGGAATAAGCTTCAAGGAAGTTGCCAAATAGAGATAAAGCTCGGTTTTAGGCAATTGTATTTTGTGAATTAAGTAGTTTAGATCTAATCTGTGGCTTAAGTCTGCCGCAAGGACTTGTTTGTTAGTTGTAGATAAGATCGTGCCCTACAAGAGTTCTGTTGTAATCTCGGGTATAAATATCCCGATAATTTGTACATAGAGACTCTCTCTCAATCAATCATACAATCAAACTAATCTACTTTCGGCGCATCGCCAACCCTCGCAAGAGGTTAACTCCTGACGAGTTCTTGCTTTCCTAGAGCAAGGTAAGAACTCGTACCCGACGATTCGCATCGTCGGGGTTAGCGTGTCGCTTTAGGCACATTAAGCCCTGATGATGTGATCGTCGTTATCGTGTGTTAGCTAATCTCAATGTGGTTTTCTGATTCTGTCTCGCCGGCAGTTAACTCGCTTTAGGGTTTATTGTTGACGTCGGTCGAATCAGTTTGCTCGTTTAGATTATCTAAGGCATTTATCATCCCCAAAAGCAATCGACGGCTTGATTTTCTTGGTGTTAAGTCTTGATTCACACTTTGAGTTGCTATCGACCTTAGTCCTGTTTCGAGATCTAACACGAAGCCTGTTTTCGATTGTAATTAAGGATAGCGCCGGGGTTTCAGCCGGTCTTATCTAATGCATGTGATTATTTATGTTTTTGCATGTGTTTGCCACTTATACATGTGGATCGATGAATATAAACATATCGGTCACAGAATATTTTTAAAGACTTCTCTGTGGTTGGTGTATTTATGTTAGCCGATTGACTTGTATAAGTTTATACTAGAGTAATAGCTAGTGTAGTTATCCTCATGAAACTCTCATCGGCCAATTTTATTAATCTGTCACACGCTTTTAGCATGGGCCGATGAGATTAGATCTCTTCAATTTGCTTATTATATCAAGTGAGCCGATACAGCTTTGCCCTATCGGCTGGGCTATAACAATGTGACATCAGCCTATCGGCCGATCGACCATTGTTTTCTGATATGGTTTACTTGTTTCTTGTTGATTGCAGATCAAATCAACTGGCACGCTCTGCGCATGACCAGGCAAGCCAATTTGGACTTGCACTGGAGTTAAGCAGATCTCCCAGGCCACCGTGGAAACGCGGAACCTGTTTGGTTGCTGGACGGGTCTAAATTCTGCGCCAACACGCTTTTGGCACGCCCAGTAGGACTTCGATTTTCAACTTCACTTCCAGAGAGACCACGCTCCACCGTTCGCCAAAAGCTGTGTTTCGCCAACACGCTTTTGGCACGCCCGGTAGGACCAAGAACGCAAGCTCTGCAACAGCAACAAATTTCCTCAAGATGTCAAAGCAGGTCAAGATTTCCGAGGAGAACATCGTCCCCGTGACCGCCGACCAGCTCAATGTAGAGCAGAAGGCTGAGATGGAAAATCTGATCGAGCAGTTCCAGAATATGTACCTGCAAACATATTCTAGGACTCGGCAAGGCACCTTGATCCAAAAATCCAAGGTAGTTATGCCGAGTCCTGGAGATGGAGCTGGCACGTCGGCGGCGGCGCACGACCACACCGTCAAGACTGAAGATACTGCAGCGCCGACGTTGCAAGATAGGATTGACTCCGCAGTTCATTCTGCGCTAGTCAACCAATCGGGGATCCTGGTGAACACATTGACCAATACGATCAAATCGATCCTAGATGGGTCGATTCACCAGTACAAGCCTCAGGGGCCGATTTTCTTACCAGAAAATAAGTTCCCTGCTTATCGGACCCTGAGGAACGACCTGAGCACGGCTCAGCCGACAGTGCCGATGCCACCCCCATCGACGCAGCCAATAACAACACTGCCACTGGTCCTCACCAGTCAGACAGGGGGGAGCCCTCGGCACATCACGGAGGAGCAATATGCTCAATGGACCAAGGGGAAGCAACCAGTGATCGAGCCGATGCAGCAAGTTCCTGTTCACCAGCCATCGGCCGGACAGCCACAAGCCCCGGTGTTCAACAATCCTCCACCTCAAGCTGCATACAATGTGCCACAAGGCTACCAGCAGCACACCACAGGGCGGTATGGCGCGCAAAATCTTGATCACCACTATCAGCCGTACTCCCCCAGGCAGTATCAAGTAGAGGGCTTGCAGCAATCATATCAGCAAGACCTCTCAAATCGGCCCGCAGGATATTGGGCCGATATGATAGCTGAAGTGATGCGAGATCAGTTCGGCTTGAAGCCCAAGGAAAACTCTACAGTGTATCGGCACCCGTATCTCGAAGAATTTGACAGAGTGCCATTGCCAGGCCGATACAAGATCCTGGACTTCTCCAAGTTTTCGGGGCAGGACAACGTCTCGACGTACGAGCATGTCAGCCGATTCCTAGCACAGTGCGGGGAGGCATCGGCTATCGAGGCGTTGAGGGTGAGGTTTTTCCCTCTATCCTTATCAGGGTCTGCATTCACGTGGTTTTCATCTTTACCCTGCAATTCCATCAGAGGATGGATAGATCTGGAGAAACAGTTTCACAGGTATTTCTACAATGGCGTACAAGAGATGAAACTGTCCGATCTAACTGCCATCAGGCAACGAGTGGATGGATCGGTCCCAGAGTATATCCAGAGGTTTAGAGACATAAGGAACAGGTGTTACAGCCTCAGCTTGACCGATTCCCAGTTGGCCGATTTGGCATTTCAAGGATTGCTAGGGCCGATACGCGAGAGGTTCTCCTCGCAGGAATTTGACAGCCTAGCTCAGCTAGCACAACGCATATCGGCCCACGAACAACGATTCCAGGAGGCAAAGAAGTTTGTCAAGAAAATCAACACAGTTTATCAGTATGCCTCCGATGACGACGACGAGGAAGATGTTGATGTCGACCTGGCCGAATGGGCCCGGATGAGAAAGCCGACAACTTGCCAATGGGCCAAGAAGGGCGACAAGGAAGATAAATATGACTTCGACATCAACAAGGCCGATAAGATATTTGATCTACTGTTGCAAGAAAAGCAAATCCAGTTGCCAGTGGGTCATATATTGCCATCGGCCGAAGAGATCAAGAAACGGAGATATTGCAAGTGGCACAATTCTTATTCACACCATACAAACGAATGCAAGATCTTCAGACAACAGATCCAATCGGCCATCGAGCAAGGCAGGATTAAAATCGATGATGCCAAGCGGCCGATGAAGATCGAAGGACACCCGTTCCCAGTCAACATGGTGCGGGCGGACAGGGCCGATGGCAGTGCCCATCGGACCGGCAAGCGACCTTATCAGACCTCTGAGGGCCTGATTAGAAAATACCAGCGGCGGCAGGAAGAACAAGCTCAAGACTACGCCGATCAAGACAACTCCTACGACCCGCATTGGGAGTGCGAGTTTTTCCGGTTCTGCTGGAATGAGGGAATGAGGTTGCCATCTATCCAGGAGTGCCCTGCATGCAATGGTGCAGAAGATTCTTATCAGGGCAGCTCAAGCATGCAAGCGCATCGGCCGGCCAAGCAAAGGAAATCTGTTCATGAGAGGTTAGGGCCGATGCACCAAGACCAACAGACCGAAGCCGAGGAACAGGTCCAGAACCCTCAATGGTGCCCAAGCGATGTATTCACTAAGACACAAAAACGGCGGGTTCAGAGGCTAAGGAGGAAAGAACAAATCCAAGAGCAACAGGTGGCAATAACCCATCGGCCGGCCAAGACCAAGAAAGAGTGGAGGATAAAATCCACGGTGGTAACGGCCGATGAGGGCACCTCCAATACAGCCCGGGCCTCTGCGGCTTCAAAAGGTAAACGAGCGACATCGGCGCCTGTTAACATGGTTTTTATACTGCCAGCAGAGTACAGCGTGCAGGCGGCCGATGAAGCAGTGGCCGACGATGAACAATCTTCGGCTAGGCTACAGTTGTCACCAGATCAAGCCATCTTCGACAAGCCAGTTGACGCCAGCTACAGACACTTGCGGCCGTTATACATCAAGGGATTCATCAATGGGCGGCCGATGACGAAGATGCTGGTCGATGGCGGCGCGGCGGTCAATTTAATGCCATACACAACCTTCAGGAAGCTCGGGAAGGTACCTGAAGACCTTATCAAGACCAACATGGTATTAAAGGACTTCGGTGGCAACGCGTCCGAAGCGAAGGGGGTACTAAACGTGGAACTCACCGTAGGCAGCAAAACAATACCCACCACCTTCTTCGTCTTCGATGGAAAGGGTTCCTACAGCTTGTTGTTGGGACGGGATTGGATCCACGCAAACTGTTGCGTCCCTTCAACAATGCACCAATGCCTCATGCAATGGCAAGGGGACCAGGTTGAGATCGTGCAGGCCGATCGGACAGTACACGTGGCCAATGCCGATCTCGCAGTATGGGAGATGGAGGGAATCGACTGCTTGTCCGGACGAGTCTGGGACGCCGATTTCCTCAAAGTAACTGACTGCAACATCGAGACGATCGAAGATCAAGACAAGCAGTTACTTTAGCAGAGAAGCGCCGTCCGCCGTTGAAGATGAACAAGCTAGTCCCTACACAGATGATGCGGTGGACGAGCTAGATGGCAAGTTGGGACACGGTTTTACGTCGGCCGATGAACTTGAAGAGATTGATATAGGGATAGGTGATAAGCCTAGGCCGACGTACATAAGTGCTAACCTGCCAAAGGAATACAAGAGTAATCTTATAAATCTGTTAAAAGAATTCATGGATTGTTTTGCATGGGAATATCATGAAATGCCAGGATTAAGCCGATCGATTGTAGAACATCGGCTACCAATCAAACCAGGCTATCGGCCGTTTAAACAAGCTCCTAGGAGATTCAAGGCCGATATGCATGAAGCTATCAAGGCAGAGATCACACGACTTTACGATGCCAACTTCATCAGACCTTGCCGATACGCAGAGTGGGTCTCCAACATAGTTCCAGTAGTGAAGAAAAATGGCAAGCTTAGGGTATGTATTGACTTCAGAGACTTGAACAAAGCAACACCGAAAGACGAGTACCCTATGCCTCTGGCCGATTTGCTGGTCGATGCCGCGTCTGGACACAAGGTTATAAGCTTCATGGATGGGAACGCAGGCTACAACCAAATTTTCATGGCCGAAGAAGATGTTCACAAAACAGCCTTCCGATGCCCAGGGGCAATCGGCCTATATGAATGGGTTGTCATGACATTCGGTTTGAAGAATGCTGGAGCTACGTATCAGAGGGCCATGAATTATATTTTTCATGATCTCATCGGCTCTTTGATTGAAGTTTACATTGATGATGTCGTCGTGAAGTCACGAGAATATGATATGCACTTGGCCGATTTACGCAAGGTACTTGAAAGAGCGAGGAAGTATGGCTTAAAAATGAACCCTAACAAGTGTGCCTTTGGCGTATCGGCCGGTCAGTTCCTGGGTTTCTTGGTCCACGAAAGAGGAATCGAGATTACACAGAAGAATATCGATGCTATAAAGAAAATCAAACCTCCGACGAACAAGACCAAGTTACAATCTCTGCTCGGCAAGATCAATTTTGTTCGGCGCTTTATATCGAACCTATCAGGAAGAATAGAGCCGTTTACTCCGTTATTGAAGATAAAAGAGGATGAAGATTTCGTATGGGGTGATAGGCAGCAGAAGGCGCTGGACGATATCAAGGAGTATTTAACTTCTCCGCCAGTTCTAATCCCTCCACAGAAAGGGGTTCCGTTCAGACTGTACCTATCGGCCGATGAGAAATCCATCGGCTCAGTCTTGGTTCAGAATATTGATGGTAAGGAAAGAGCTATTTTTTATCTCAGTAGGAGGATGTTAGACGCTGAGACAAGGTACACACCGGTGGAGAAATTATGTTTGTGCTTATATTTTTCATGTACTAAATTGAGGCATTATTTACTTTCCAACGAGTGTATTGTGGTAAGTAAGGCCGATGTGATGAAATACATGTTATCGGCCCCTGTGTTAAAAGGACGAATTGGGAAGTGGATTTTTGCCTTAACAGAGTTTGACCTCAGATATGAATCGGCCAAAGCAGTCAAAGGACAAGCCCTGGCCGATTTCATTGTTCAACACAGAGACGAGTCAGTTGCATATGCAGATATCGTGCCATGGACCTTGTATTTCGATGGATCCGTCTGCAGACATGGATGCGGTATCGGCCTAGTTATCATATCCCCTCGGGGGGCAAGCTTTGAGTTTGCTTTTACTATCAAGCCTTATTATACTAACAATCAAGCAGAGTACGAAGCGGTGCTTAAAGGCTTGCAGTTATTACAAGAAGTCGAGGCCGATTCCGTAGAGATCATTGGTGACTCACAACTGGTAATTAATCAACTTTCTGGAGAGTATGAATGCAAAGATGACATCCTCAAAGTCTACAATGAAGAGTGCAAGGTGTTGCTTCAGGCATTCAAGATCGTAACGATGAGGCATATACCCAGGAAGCAAAACTTCGAGGCCAATGACCTGGCTCAGGGGGCATCGGGATACAGGCCGATGGCCAAGGATGCACGAGTTCAAATCGCCACCGTGGACGCCGACGATTGGAGATTTGCTATCATTGATTATTTGAAGAATCCTTCCCAATCGGCGTCACGAAAGATGAAATACAAAGTATTGCAGTATGTCCTGTTAGATGATGATTTATACCATCGGACGATTGATGGTGTCTTGCTCAAGTGCCTAGGTCCTGAGGAGGCCAAAGTCGTTATGAGCGAGGTCCATGAAGGGATTTGTGGAACACATCAATCGGCCCATAAAATGAGATGGCTGTTGAAACGCATTGGGTATTTTTGGCCAACCATGCTAGAGGATTGTTTCAAGTATTATAAAGGATGTCAGGATTGTCAGAAGTTTGGAGCAATTCAAAGAGCACCGGCATCGGCTATGCATCCCATCATAAAGCCGTGGCCGTTTCGTGGATGGGGAATAGATATGATCGGCCAGATTAACCCGCCATCGAGCAAGGGACACAAATATATCTTGGTGGCTACCGATTACTTCACAAAGTGGGTTGAGGCCGTTCCCCTTAAGAAGGTTGATTCCAAAGATGCAATTCAGTTTGTCAAGGAATATATTATATATCGGTTTGGGTTACCTCAGACGATAACCACCGATCAAGGATCAATCTTCGTGTCCGATGAGTTCGTCCAGTTCGCCGATAGCATGGGCATTAAATTATTAAATTCTTCTCCTTACTACGCGCAAGCTAATGGACAGGCAGAGGCTTCTAATAAGACTTTAATCAAGTTAATCAAGAGGAAAATCGACGAACAGCCGAGGCAATGGCACACAACGCTGGCCGATTCCCTTTGGGCGTATCGGATGGCTTGCCATGGTGCAATTCAAGTGCCTCCGTATCAGCTGGTTTATGGACATGAAGCGGTGCTGCCGTGGGAAACCAACATCGGCTCAAGAAGGATTGCTTTGCAAGACGACTTGACAGCCGATGAGTACCATAATCTTATGGTGGATGAGTTAGACGATTTGGCGCATGTCCGATTACGGGCCCTAGAGAAGATCAAACGTGATAAAGATAGAGTGGCTCGTCATTACAACAAAAAAGTTGTCGCCAAGTCGTTTGAAGAAGGGGATCTTGTATGGAAATTAATAATGCCGATTGGTTCCAGAGATAATAAATTCGGCAAGTGGTCACCTAATTGGGAAGGTCCTTTTCAAATTCATCGCTGTGTTCCTCGCAATGCTTATTTGCTCAAGGGGTTGGATGGCGAGATTTATGGACGAGCTCTTAATGGCAAGTACTTGAAGAAATATTATCCTAGCGTCTGGATCGACTCATGATCGGCCCTCCAGCCGATTTATGATTACAGCCGATGTGTTATGCATCGTCTTTAGATGGCCGATACATACTATCGCCCTTAGTTCAAATTTTACAACATGAGCCCTCATCTTCTAAAATTTGGGGGGCATATATATATACAAGCGCGGAATTTTTCAAGGAATTTTCTTCTTCAGAGTAAGATCGAATTCGGCTTTCTGGCCGATGAGATTGATTAGTAAAGGGATATCTGTTCGCAGGATGGATTTCAGAAACAATTTTCACACTGGAATTTTCAGATCAAATTCGGCTGCGTGGCCGATAAGGTTTGTATTTACACGGTAAAAAGAAAAAATAGGTTACATCACCCTATGAAGTCTGCAATAGCTGCAATGGCTCTACGGCGAATTTGTTCAATGTCTTCTATAGCTTGGGCGTCATCGGCCGTCGACCCTGGGATTGGCTTCAATGACTTACTCAGGGTGGCAAGATACTTGGCCGATGCCTTGAGCTTTGCCGTCTGGTCTTCGATAGCCTTGGGTGATGCAGCTATCCCGGCTTCAACTTCTTGGATTTCGTGGCGCGTGGCTTCCAGCTTCGATTCTAGCTCTGCTTCGAGACGACGGAGTTCTTCAAGTCTGTGCTTCAAGACAATCGGCTCCACCGCTAGCTCGTCCAACTTGGTCTTGTCAGCATTAACTTGAGCCCTGCTAGCGGACAGGGCCGATTCCAGTTGCTCACGCTCTCGTCGCTCTGCGAGTCTTTCTTTTGCCTTGTTAAGCTTGAATCGGTATTGCTCCAAGAAGATGGCCGGTGTTAGAATCTCCATCAGGTCTTCGGGCAGTTCATCCTGAATTTCTTGTACCCTAACCCTGATGGGGGTGCAATCTTCCACCAAGTACTCCAAAGAGGACTCCAGCCGATTGGCGATGTCGGTCAGCCGATTCTTCATATCATCAGAAATTGACGCCCTGGCTGTGGTGGGTGGCTCCTTGTCCTCATCATCAAGAAACTGGCCGATATCAAAAGAAAACATATCGGCTAGGTTTTGCAAATATCAATATGGGTCAAGGTTAGCCTCGTTAAACAGGAATCGGCAGAAAGGTGATCAGAGTAATCATGGTTACCTGTGTTGGTCATCGGTGGTGCTTGCATCGGCCTCCCTTTGCTGTGTTGAGGCAGTAGGCAAGGGGGTTGGCCGATGTGGTGAAGGTGATGGAGCCCTAGGCTAAAAAAGCAAGAAATTGGTAAATAGGGTTATGTAAATAGCAAGATAATGCGAAAATTAACTCTTACCGACACAGTCGGAGAGGGTGGTGGAGAAGGAGAAGGAGTCCTCAATCGTGCCTTGGCTCGTTCGTGCCGTTGTAGAGTGGCTTTCTTGGTTCTGGGTAAAGGGGCCGATCGAGTTCTCTCCTTCAATATAGACGACGCCGCAGCCTGAAGAGGATATGAAGTTAAAGTATGACATTACAAGGGGATTATGTAAGCGCAAAGAAGGGATTATATTGACCTTGCGAACTGCATGTCTGGTCCTCTTTGGTTGAGGGGCATCGCCTTGGTCATCGGCTAGCGGGATCTCAGTAGCTTCGGCCGATGGCTCCTGGGTAGTTTCGGCCGATGGGTTCTCTTCTTCATGTGCATCGGCCGCCGCTGCATCAACTTCCTCCTCCATCATTTGTTCATCAAGGAATTCTTCCAAGGAGGGGTCTAGCTCTTCGGCATCGGCCTGGTCATCGGTTTTAGCCTTCTTGCTGGCTTTCTGCGATTTGCTTTTGGCTGGCGCTTTCCTCTTGGGGTTTTCTTTAGGCATCGGACCTTGGAGAAGTGACGCCAGCTTTGGGGCGGTTTGGCCGATGATTGACTCCATGATAGTTGATCCTGACGGGGCTAGGGCTTGATGATAAAAGATTTCTCGCCCACTGTTGCTCACAGCCGGAATCGGACCATCGGGGACCTAAGGGCTGATGTTTTTGATAAGGTCCGTCACATAGAATCTGGCCGATTGGTGGAAAATATGAGCAGCCCACTCTTGCCACCATGTTTGAAAACTGATATGAACAAAGGCGCTCAGATGCAATCGGTCACAATCACCGAGATTTGGGAGTTCGATTTCCAGCGCTTTGCTCATGACCAGCGCCGATGGAACCTTGCCTCTGCTCTCTAGGAGTTTATGAAGATGCAAACTCACAGAAAGTTGTCCAAGCCCGCACTGTCTAGCGGCCACCATTGGATTATAAAATTCGTAAGACAGGCTGGTGCTTCTTCCTTGAAATAGGCCTACTGGGAGCAGGCATGGGGTGAGGCCGATCATGAACAATTCCCTTGACTCTGAATCATCATTTATCAAACTCAGTTGAAGATCGTCAGGGAGTTCGAAATCTCGGTCCGATGTGTAGACAAACATTTCCATCCTGGCCGATGGAGGGCCGGTGAAGAAGCGAATGAACCATGTAGCCATGTCCTCGGCCGATTGGTCTGCGCCTGGGTAGACAGAAGTTGCTTCCCCATAGGACATGCATCTTCTGGTCCTGGGGTCTTCATGATCAGCATATTTGGAGGGGAAGCAGGAGTCCGATAACGGAGGCCGATTGACCATGGGGTTGGTGTGGATGGTGAGCCAGAGCTGAACAAACCACCATAGTCCTCCGTGGGCCACAGTTTGTTTTAGTATCAAATCTTGTGTGGAGGCATGAAGCGGCCGATAGACAGCTCCCAAAAGGTATCGGCCCAAGGGGATTTGTTTCTTGTCGACCAAAGCCTGAGCCAAGTGTTGACAGTTTGTAGTGGGGCCGCAGGTCGATCCACAAAAGACAAATCTCTCCAACCACAATGTCAGGAAGGCCACATGTTCTCGTCTGAGACCGATCCCTGTTCCATGTGTTCAGAGATGTACCCAGACCAACCTCCAATCTTTTTAGTCTTCAACTTGTGGCTGCTATGCATCAGGAGGCTGAAGGGGTTGATCTCGGAATCAATGTCCAACCCTGTTAGTATCTTGACGTCGATCAGAGTGGGGGTCATCGGACCTTGTTTGAACATAAAGGCGTTCAAGGTACTGGACCAGAAGTAGCTGGCGGCCGACATGAGTGGTTCGTACTTTTTGGTATCGGCCAGGGATAAAGCGATGCATTGGCCGATCCCAATCTCGTCCCAATGGACTTGTTTGGCAGCAGCAATCCTCTTATGCCAGGTTCTGTATCCGTTAAGCTTCGATGGCTAGGACCTGAAGGTATGTTTCCAGGAAGAAACATTGGGCTTGGCTTGCCTAAAGGGGATTCTGTCTGTCTCGGCATTGATTAGCCAAGTTGGGTCATGATCGCCCATGGGGATTCTGTCCGTCTCGGTATTTTGTGAATTAAGTAGTTTAGATCTAATCTGTGGCTTAAGTCTGCCGCAAGGACTTGTTTGTTAGTTGTAGATAAGATCGTGCCCTACAAGAGTTCTGTTGTAATCTCGGGTATAAATATCCCGATAATTTGTACATAGAGACTCTCTCTCAATCAATCATACAATCAAACTAATCTACTTTCGACGCATCGCCAACCCTCGCAAGAGGTTGACTCCTGACGAGTTCTTGCTTCCCTAGAGCAAGGTAAGAACTCGTACCCGACGATTCGCATCGTCGGGGTTAGCGTGTCGCTTTAGGCACGTTAAGCCCTGATGATGTGATCATCGTTATCGTGTGTTAGCTAATCTCGATGTGGTTTTCTGATTCTGTCTCGCCGGCAGTTAACTCGCTTTAGGGTTTATTGTTGACGTCGGTCGAATCAGTTTGCTCGTTTAGATTATCTAAGGCATTTATCATCCCCAAAAGCAATCGACGGCTTGATTTTCTTGGTGTTAAGTCTTGATTCACACTTTGAGTTGCTATCGACCTTAGTCCTGTTTCGAGATCTAACACGAAGCCTGTTTTCGATTGTAATTAAGGATAGCGCCGGGGTTTCAGCCGGTCTTATCTAATGCATGTGATTATTTATGTTTTTGCATGTGTTTGCCACTTATACATGTGGATCGATGAATATAAACATATCGGTCACAGAATGTTTTTAAAGACTTCTCTGTGGTTGGTGTATTTATGTTAGCCGATTGACTTGTATAAGTTTATACTAGAGTAATAGCTAGTGTAGTTATCCTCATGAAACTCTCATCGGCCAATTTTATTAATCTGTCACACGCTTTTAGCATGGGCCGATGAGATTAGATCTCTTCAATTTGCTTATTATATCAAGTGAGCCGATACAGCTTTGCCCTATCGGTTGGGCTATAACAATGTGACATCGGCCTATCGGTCGATCGACCATTGTTTTCTGATATGGTTTACTTGTTTCTTGTTGATTGCAGATCAAATCAACTGGCACGCTCTGCGCATGACCAGGCAAGCCAATTTGGACCTGCACTGGAGTTAAGCAGATCTCCCAGGCCGCCGTGGAAACGCGGAACCTGTTTGGTTGCTGGACGGGTCTAAATTCTGCGCCAACAACAATATTAAACCATCACTGTCCAACGCTACATCCACGTTGCGACAGGCCCAAACCAACCACCTGAACTAAACCAGTTCCAGTAAATCCAATTATTAAGAAGGTGGGACTAATCACGGTGAATCTGGTTGATCGCCCATAACCGCGGGCACGGCTATTCGAATAGTTCTACTCTGATCAGAGGTGTACATCTGTACCCACAAGACACAGCCTCAACATCATGTCAACCATGCGTCGCGATACTGGAAAGTACCCGAATAGAGACTGTGACAGGACCCTTCGCATAACCCCCTCTAACCAACCGTACCACACCTCAAGTTTCGCCCCCACCTTTAAGTCCAAGGTAGGCAACCCCCTCTCGTGCCACGGTGAATCCGGCAGCCGATCAACGGGTATGTCCCCCGCCGACCCAACTCCATCACGCCCACCCTAGTCTGGTACGTCAGCTAGAGACAGCTACACTACAAGTCCAGCCGTTGCCCACGCTGGCTTGTGGTACGCACGGTATTTCTTCCAGGGTTTCCCGCGAACCGGTCCTTAATTGCCATGGGTGCTTCCATCAAAACCATGCACCCATAGCCCACCATTAGCATATTTTAATTAATTATTATTACCATGGTGGCTCCTAAACCAAAGTGTCACCATAGGGACTACATTAAATAATTATTTAGTGTGATCCCCCTTAGTGAGCTAAGTTAGCTAAGCATGGCTAAGCATTCCTAAAATCAGTGCTTGACTAGTTAAATACCCAAGCTATCAAAGGTGCATCATAATCAATATAATTGGCTGAGTACAATAGGTAAAAACCCACATGAAATGACATTGCGAAATAATACAGTGTTTACGGAAAAATGAGACATTTGTAAATATAGGTACAATATGATCAATGTGAAGCATGACTTGCCTTGCTCCTGAGCTGAAGCTACCTCTGCGACGATCTCGAAATAAACGGGCGCGTCGGAGGTATCGGAATCTATGCGACAAACAAAGCAAACAACAATACATGCTATAAGTCTACTGAAACAAAGCACAAAAGTATTTTTAATGGATTCTCTGCATTTTTATGAATTTAATGAAATTTGAATGGACTTAAACGGAGCTCGGATGAATTAGTTTATTGAATTTTTGAAGTTATCTGTGTTTTTACTACAGAAATAAAAACCTTAATTAATTTATTGCGCAATTAATGCCCAGGGCTGGCGTCAGCAGGCGGCGGCGGCCGGTCCACCGTGGATTCGGTCCACGGGACCATGGCGGCGGCGCACCACGTGGCGCAGGCGTGGCGCCGATGCGGCGGCCACGTGGGCGGCCCCGTGGGCAGCCGCGGAGGTGGCGCGGGCGGTCCCGATTGGCCGGGCGGCTAATCGGACAGCCAAGAGCGTGCGGGCGGCGGGAAGACGGAGCTCAGGCTCGACCGGGCCGGCCATGGTGCGCGGCGGCGGCGAGGCGGCGCACGGCGGCGAGGTGGAGCGCGGCGGCTAGGGACGCCGGAGGGGAGGAAGAAGAGGGGAGAAGGAGGGCTCACCGAGGGCAACGGCGGTGCGAGCGGCGGACGGGGAACCCCGCGAGCTTGCGAGCCCGACGGCGGCGGTGGAGAGGCGAGGCGCGGCGGCTATCGGCGGCCGGAGCGACAGCGGCGGTGGTTTGAATGGGAGCGGCGGGGCGGAGACAGTGGGATGCACGGGAGCTGTGGCGGATTGGGGAAAAAAAGAGAGGAGGACGCGGGGAGGGTTTAAATGGGCTCGGGGAGGCGAAAACGTGGCCGGGATCGACCCATATTTCTCGCCGGAGTGGGAGAGCGGGGAAGGAGAGAGAGGCGGGATTCCAAAATTGAATCCCGGCCGTCTCGTGAGCGCGTGCGCGATGGGGGCGTGCGGGAGTGGGGCGGAAGGTGTGGGCAAGGGCAGCGGATGCGGAGGAGGTGGGGGAGTGGCGCGGGATGCGCGGGGCGGGCGGTTGCGCCAAGCGGTGGCGCCGGCCGGAGGTTGGGGAAACATCCGACAGGTGGGCCCCACCTGGCGGTGACCCCGAGAGAGAGAGGGAGGGCGTGTGGACTTGCGGGCGAGCGCGGCGAGAGCGGGCCGCGGCCTACGGCCGGCCCGAGAGAGGGAGAGGGCGCGAGGAGGAAGCCGGCTGGACCGGCTCGGGAAGGGGAGGGGCACGGCCGGAGCGGCGCGGCGGCTTGGGCCGGGCCGCCGGCCCAAGAGGGAAAACAAAAAGGAAAAGAAAAGAAAAAAAAGGAAAACGAAAGCCCTGGGATTAATTTAAATTCTGAATTGATTTTAATTGATTTAAAATTATTTTTAGGGCTCTGAAAATTCCACTAAAATCGTGTTAATGTATTTGACATGGGGAACTCAAGAAAAATTCCACCCTGCCATTTTCACTTCTTTAATGCATTAATTAATTGGATTTTTCTCCAGATTAATTAAACAATTTCTCAGATAAATTATTAAACTTGATTTTTACGATTTGGGGAAACTTCGGGGTGTGACAGATACTCATGCTAACAAGTTGCAACTTTTTTTCCGGAAGCCCATCTCCAAAGAACCCTAAAGTTAAGCGTGCTTGGCCTGGAGAAATCTAGGGATAGGTGACATGGCACATGCGCTGGCACTGGACACACGGACGTGGCCAAGAGAGAAAGTTCTTGGTTTGGGGTTGATCGACGAGGACGTCAATCTCTTAAGTGGGTAAGGATGTAACACCCCGGCGCAAGGCATAATAGGATTGATAAGATACTCATGCTAACAAGTTACAACTTCTTTTCCGAAAGCCTATCTCCAAAGAACTGTAAAGTTAAGCGTGCTTGGCCTGAAGAAATTTAGGGATGGGTGATCGACCTCACCCATCAGTGTTTGGCCTGGAGAAATTTAGGGATGGGTGACCGACCTCACCCATCCCGGGAAATGAGGACAAAGTGGTGTTGGTTTGTGAGGGCAGTCTATGTCCTATTTAAGCCGCTAAATGTAAGCGGGCCCGGCCTCGTGGAGACGGGACGTTACAGCCGGCCACGGTGGTGGATGGATGGATTTGTGGCAACAGGCGGCGGAGGCGACGTTGTCAGGGTCGTGGAGGGAGGAGGAGGACGAGCAGGAGGCCCGTGCGAAGAGGGGTTTCTTCGTCGACTCCAGTGATTTCTTCCGCCGCATCCATATCCACCTCGCCAACACCGCGTCAATCGCACTTCACACCTCCTCCTCTGCTCTCTCTTCTTTGTCCCGTCGGCGTCGATTGTTTGAGGAGCCACTCGTGGCTGGCATGTGGGGCACACGTGGGTCCCATGTAGACTCAGCCGGCTAACATGTGGGTTCCACATTTTTTGTTTTAATTTTTAATTTTTATATTTTGCTTCCAGTGCCACGTCACCGTCACGTAGGACGAGAACCAAGTCAAACTAGCCACGTGGGCGTCATGTCAGTCGAAACCATCATCCAAACTGTCTTAGGACCTTAGTTGCATCAGTTTTGACAGTTGAGGGACCTGTTATATCTGGTATTGCGGTTCAGGGACAAAAATCGGATTCGGTATCAAGTTATAGACCTCAAATGAACTTTTTTTTAAAAAAAAAAGGCAATAGATTTGCCTTGTATATATTGATAGGGCAAGAAAGGCATTAATAAGTTCTGTACAAAACTTTGCAACGTCGAAAGTCCGTAAAAGAAAGTACTTGTTTCGTATCGCCGTGTACAACTGTACATACGTTGTGAATTCGATCGAGTTTGGAAGTGATTTTGGTAGCATTTCTAACCAAACTTAAACTTTTCTTTGCGATTACAAACTTGAACTTCGGTACAGTGTGATTCGTTTGGGCTACAAACTAAATTACTTCACACTACAACGGAGCCACCACCTGACCAAACATAATTTAAATATATGATAAAAATACTCCCTCCATTTAAAAATATAGTTAGCTAGTATCGAATATTTAAATAGGACACGTTCTATTCTACTATTACGGATAGATCAGGTTGTCATTTTGAAGCAGATGTAGTAGCATTATTTAAATACCTAGGTTTATTTTGACGCCAAACCATGCATGCATGCCAGGTGTCAGGTGTGTGTATGCAAGCAAAACAGACAACAGAGAAGCTCTTGGTCAGGTTCTTTCTGATTCTGTGAATCGACATGTATGTCGCTCACCGGCGTCTTCTTCTCACAAGTCCTGGTTCATTTTCTCTTCATCTCCATCGCCCATTTGAAATCTCGAGTGGTCGAATCTGTTATTTGCTGCATGCACATGATCCAAGCCTTCCCTGATCACCCAATCTTCTTTACATGCTAGTCGCATTTTGTGACCAAATATACACAGCCACTAACTTCACTCCACTTCCAAGACAATATCAATTATTCGCCTCCCAAGCAGCCGACCATATCAAATGTACCTATCAATGCCCAACGAAGGAATGCAATGATTCTGGCACTCTAATTGTCTCCAATAACCTGCAAGATTTCTTTCTGTACAGTGAACAAATCTGTCATCCATTCGCCGCCATATCATATCTTAAAGATGAAAAAGGCATAGCACCGATCCTCCACTTAGCTCGAGCGTGCATGAACCACCATTTCAACACTATTGTACATAAGCAATGCACTATTCCCCATAACTCGCATTCAATTGCAGAATTTTCTGAATCTTGTCAGATTTACAAATAGTGTCAGTACACATCAGGAATGCACCATTGCCTGTAAGGTCCATTCTGTTGCACTTATGAGCTTTTTTTTTTTTGAATTGCAGATTTTTTTTTTGGAATCGTGTAGATATAAAAAGACACTGATCAACTTAGAGCCTGTTCGACAAACTAAGACTGCAGCTGCAGTTGCTGCAGCCCCTGCTATCTTAGAGCTTGCTGGACTATTCCGGTTGGCTGCGGCGCAGCCACAGCTCCAACAGCCGAACATGCCCTTAGCATTTCTAGAGGACAACACCTAGCTCAGCTGGCAGGGAGCTGTCAGGAGCAGCATGCTGGCCTGAGTTCGAATCCCTTTGAACACAAGTTTTCTCATCATTTTCTTCTCTATTACTACCTGATGCTAAGTTTCTTCTTAGTATTCCAAACATTTTTTTTCTTTAAACTTGGCATTTCTAGAAACATGGTTGGACAGGATACACTGTCCAACATATGTGAAACCTGCCAAGAACCTTAACCATGAGAAACGCCTTTTTTTCGTGAGAAAAAATGCACTATTAATTGCCTGTGAGGTGCTATCAGTTAAAGCGTTTTTCTGAATCATGTTAGGGGAAAAAAAAGGGAAGACGATTCCAATCAACTTAGCATTTCTAGCACTATGATGGACAGTGTATATGTTGGACAGATACACTGTCCAACATAGTACAGCCTGCTAGGAACTATTAACTTAACCATCATAAATTCCTTTCTTTCCTAAGAAACTAACTGGGATCCCAACATACCATTGTTCCTAAAGTAATTTTTCTGTAGTCAAAACGACTGTAAAAAGGAGGCCCATAATCTTGGGCAGGATCACGCTCTATGGCACATTCTTTTCGCTTACAAGGTGACAAAAGCATGGCGCTCAAAAAGCCCCAGAAAAAGCTTCCGCACACGCAGCCGACCATGCCGTCCGGGAGAAGAAGAAAGCTTCCGCCAATCCATGCGCTTCTAGAACCTGTGGTGGTGCGCCACATCGCCCATCCATCTTCTTCAGATATAAAATGGCTCTTGCCAAGCATGAACTCGCCATCATTCGATCGACACATCGATCTCTTTCCAAAACATTCAGTAGTTTACTGATCAATTCTGCATCATATTTCTTCAGCAATCTCTGCATGGCTTCCTCTGCAGCTTTCTTTGCTTTCTCTGTGCTGGTGGCTTTACACTTATGTTGCTGTCATGGACAGCAAGCTGATGCTGCTGGTAGTAGCAGTACTGACGTTACTGCGATCTATAGCCTTGGTGACTCCATCACTGACACCGGGAATCTGATCAAGGAGGCGCCTCCCGGCATGTTTGAGACCATCAAGCATCTCCCTTATGGCATCACGTTTGGGTACCCGACTGGACGCTGCTCTGATGGCCTCCTCATGATCGATTTCTTGGGTATGCACACAGTTACTGAATGTCTGAATACTGATTGAATTGTTCATCTTTATGAAGTCTGAACTGATGCATTAGTTTTCTACATATCTGCAGAATGACAGGATTAATTATGTAATTAGCTTGCATTTTGTGACATTGAGCTCTTTGTGCATGCAGCTCAGGACCTGGGTCTTCCATTTCTGAACCCTTACCTAGGCAAGAACCAAAGCTTCGACCAGGGAGTAAACTTCGCTGTTGCTGGAGCCACTGCAATGGACCCTTCCGATCAGTTCAACGGGAGATTCTTCGCGCCTTTCTCTTCTAACTCCCTTAGTGTGCAGCTTAGGTGGTTCAAGGACTTCATGAAGTCCACCTTCAGCACTGACGAAGGCAATTCCCCTGATCAATTTCGTTCAGTTTTTTTTTCTGAAACCAATATTTTAATTAATTAATTTGAAATGAAATAAACAAGTACTGTACTAAATATTGCAGTTTACATGGGTCATGTGTGACAATATTTACACGTGCCATTTGTGTCTGCAGATATACGCAAGAGGCTCCAGTCTTCTCTGGTTTTGATTGGGGAGATTGGAGGGAACGACTACAACTACGCCTTGTTTGGAAAAAATGTCAGCGAAGTGGAGAAGCTAATCCCAGGTGTCGTTCGTACCATCATGGATGCCGCCAAGGTATCAAACATCTTCTTTCACAGCAATTTAAAAACAGTAATATAATTAATTAGGCCAAAGATAATTCAAAACACAAGATAAAATTAATTTTCTGTCGAATTACTAGGAAGTTCTTGACATGGGCGCGAACAGAGTCATCATCCCGGGCAACTTCCCCATCGGCTGCATGCCAACCTACCTGACCAGCAAGCGCTCATCCGAGCCGTCGGATTACGACTCCACGGGCTGCCTGCGAGAGCTCAACCGCTTCGCCGCCAAGCACAACGCGAGGCTCCAGCGAGCCATCGCCGACGAGCTCCGGCCGTCGTACCCGGCTGCGTCCGTCGCCTACGCCGACTACTTCAACTCCTTCCTCGCCCTCCTCGACGCCGCCGACTCGCTCGGCTTCGACGCGAGCAGCGCGCGGAGGGCGTGCTGCGGCGCCGGCGGCGGCGAGTACAACTACGACTGGAGGAGGATGTGCGGCGCCGAGGGGACGGCGGCGTGCGCGGAGCCGGAGAAGTACGTGAGCTGGGACGGGGTACACATGACGCAGGCGGCGTACAGGGCAATGTCAAGGCTCGTCTACCATGGGAGATACCTGCAGCCGCAGATACTGAATCTCGCGGAGGCGCCATAGATCTCCTGGAGAGTGTGTCATGCAGAAGCTGAGATGATGAAGCTAATTTTGAGGCTTCTTCTCTCTGAGTTCATTTGCCCTATGTTGTATCAGTTCATATGCTACAACAGAATTACGACTTACTATGTAGTATGTATCAACTACCAAGTTGCGAGAAAAAGACACATACATGGGAGCTTTATCAAGGAAGATTGATGATCGAGATGGCTCAAAGTTCTCTGACTTTGATCATTTGCTCCGGTGGACAGTGGGCAGTAGATGAGCAAATCGAAAAGCAAAAACAACAGGGGAAACCCTTTTAATCACCTAGGTGAACATCTACCCATTAATTGCATGTCAACTAAATGAGTATGAAAAAATTTCAGAAAATTTGACAAGATAGATTCATATATAATATATCATCCTACAAACATGCAAATTCAAATTCTACTTCTATAAATTGTAACAAAAATAACAAATTCTAATTTTGGTGCGGCCGCACGAGTGCCCATGGCTGCCACTGCCGGCTGGCTTGGCCTCATGTCTGCGCACCCCTAAAATTTGGTGGGCTCAGCATCCACAACCTCGAGTTTATGGGGATCGTCCTCCGAACTAGATAGATCTGGGCTCAGTGCACTTCCCAATCACGATCTTGGCAGGGGCTGCAAGTCCCTTCTCTAGGCAAGAACGCGACTTCACGGCTGCCTCCATGACTTGTGTCCTTGGCGACGGCAAGTCAATCCTCTTTTGGGAGGACGGATGGCTACAAGGCTCGAACTTGTGCTCTTGGGCACCCGAGCTGTATGGTCGCATCCTGGTACGGGTTCGCCGAAGACTCACGGTCGCAGATGCGCTAGCCAACAACAGATGGATCCGCGAGCTCTATGGATCCTTGGGGGTGTAGGCGATCCTTCAATATCTGTTGATTTGGCCGATGGTTCGGGCCACGACACTGACAGAGGGTTAACCTGACTCCTTCCTCTGTAAGTGGGACAGCTCGGGGTCGTACTCCACCCGCTCGGCCTACCTCGTGCTCTTCTCTGGCAGGATCACTTTTCCAGCACATGCCGATATGGAGATCCTTTGCTCCTCCCCTGTGCCGCTACTTCCTTTGGCTGGTCGCTCACCGCCGTTGTTGGACGGCTGATCGTCTGGAGAAGCGTGGCCTCCCACACCCGGCCCGCTGCGTCTTCTGCGACCAGAGGAAGAAACAATTGACCACATCCTGGTTGGCTACCCGGAGTCCCTCCAGTTGTGGTGGATCGTCCTTTCGAACCTCGATCTCGCTCAGTGCTTCTCCTCCGGCACCGTATCCTTTCACGATTGGCTGTGCTCTAGTCGACTCAAAGTTCATCGTGATCAACATCGTGGTTTCGACACAATCATGATTCTCGGTGCTTAGGCCATCTGGAAGGAGAGGAACAACCATGTGTTCAACAGCTGCACACGGTCCTAGCCCGAGGTAGTCGCGGCCATGGCGCAAGAAGCCATGCTTTGGTGGCTTGCCCGGCCTTCATCGCCTGCACTCCCTATGTAGGGTTCTAGATCGTTTGGTCATCATACTGTTAGCGCGAGAGTAGGTTTAAGACCCTCTTTTCTTTTTCTTTTCCTTTTTTCTTCCGCTCCCCCACCTCTTGTTGTTCTTTGGCTCGGGCTCACCTATAATTTTATTCCTCTCAATATAAAGGTACACGATCCTTTTGCGTATCCAAAAAAAACAAAAATAACAAATCAAACTCTGATTAGTATACGTATATGCACAGTTAAATTGTTGTTTTTGTTACAACTCAACAACAACAATGTGAAAAGAAAATAGAGAAGCGTCCAAGGGATCAAATAGCTATTATGCGACGGCTCATCAAATTGATATAGCCATATTGGAGTGGTTAATTAGGCCAAGACAACGCAAAACGGAGGTTCCAAGGGGCTCGGAGTATAAACTCCGAACCCCCTTGACTTCCTTAACTGCAATGAATTGCTTGCCGGGACAAGATCATAAGACACGCCCCCACGGCTTCAAGGCTGGATGCAGGGACGGAGCCAGCGCCCAAGCGGGACGGGCTCGAGCCCCCCTACTGCTGTTCCGTACGCAGAGCCCCCCTGGAGTCCCCCTTCGGTATGTATGAATGAACTGCCTCCTTTTTCATGTATTTTATGAATTTTATTGTTAATCAACGTTTTCAATATTATAATACTTTTGATCTATTATATATTTATCTATTATGATGGGTCATAGTATAGTTAAGTCACTGTAGACTTTTGTTCAGCCCGCCCTAAATTTTTTTCTGGCTTCGTCCCTGGCTGGATGTGTATGTATTTGCATGCAGGAGACACGAGTCCCAGTTAAGTTGGATTGGCGTGGTGAATTTGGAAATGGAGGTTCGAGGGTGGTCGGAGATTTGAACTCCGACTCCAGCTTCAATGCAAGGTAGCTCTACGTTCAAAAGGAGAGTTCAGAAAGTATCTGAACTTCTGTTGTTTGTAGTACAGCAAGGGCGTAATTAATCAGGGCATTTCTACTTGGGCATCTCACCTGAATACATCGACACTTGTTACTGGATGATGGATCAAATCTGAAGGCAAAAACAACAGCAACAAGGTGAAAACGAAAAACGGACCAGCCCAGGGAACAAATATAGCTGTTTTTGTCAGGTAATTTCAGAAATTGATCGGCGTAGGCGATGCAAAACGACGGTGCGAAACTCCAAAGGGGGTTGGTGTTTCAATCTCTGACCCCTCGTGCTAACGGAGTTTCCTTGCGTTTCCCCACCGGAGTGTACACGGCAATCGGCAGCACGGGCATGGCTGCTCACTCCACCTGGAAGACTTGCCGCCTTGCTGGTCAATTATAGCTGACGCACACGGACTCCATGCGCGGGAGAATGAATGCAAAACGGAGGTTCAGAGGAGTCAGAGTTTAAAATTCCGAACCCCCTTGCCCTTCCTCAATCGCGATGAATTGCTGGCCGCCGGGCTGTCATAGCAGGGCATGCCGCCGGCTTCAATCTGGGAGGTGTACTGCTAGCTCTGCACGGGTCCTAACAAAGTTGAATCGGCATGGTGGATTAGGAAACGGAGGTTGGAAGGGGTTCGGAGTTTAAATCTCTAAACCCTCTTGGGCCTTTGCCTTCTGAGAAATTTTACCATTTTTAAGAAAATATCTCAAGATATACTTAAAAATTTTAGTATCTCGAGATACCTAATACCTAAAGTATCATATTTTAAAACTAAAAAATACGATACCTCTCGGTACCTTCTCACAGGGATGGTAAAATTGCTCTCGCCTTCTTCTTCAGCAGTAGATGAACTGAGGACCGAGCCGCATGAGTCTGTCATTGCTGATACTTGGTGTCCTGTCTCAGTGAGCACTTTGAACTGATCGTATCTATGGTACACATACAAGATTACCGAGCTAGGATCGGAGTAGCTAACTGGCTACTGAATGATGAACAGAACCGAAAGGCAAAAACAACATCAACATCATGAAAAAAAGACAGACACAGAAACAGTCAAGAGAGGTTTTAGATAAGTAGAAAACTGCTGTGCGCACATGCTTGAAGTTGAACGTCGTTGTGAACTTACCCAAGGCAGTGCAAACCGGAGGTTCGGAGAATCGGAGGGGATCGGAGTTATAAACTCCGAATCCCCTTCCATTCCTCAAACGCGGCGCGCGAACCGAGGCCCGTGCCGTCGTGGGCTCGTGGCTACGTGTTGCCGCGGCTTCACCTCTTCAGGCCGGCTGGCTGATGTACTGTGCACTGGTCCTAATGAAGTTGATCGGCATGGTGAATTTGGAAACGGAGGTTCAATTGGAAGGTCGGACTTCCTCAGCATCGACGAACTGTGAGCTGGACCGTCCACGTCTTCAAGTTGGGTGGTGTTCACGAAGCCCGGGAGGCTTCAGCGGCGCGCGCCGCGCGGCATCACCACCGGCAATATCACAACGACCATCTATCACCGGCATCATCACCGCGCAGGCTGTCACCATGTATAACTGAAATGTAGTAGAAAAGAAAAGGAGGAAATGCAGCCGCCGTGTAGATGATTGGAGATACAGGTAAGAATATTGGCAGTATGTTGAACTTGGAGCATATATTCAGAAAGTGGCTTTCAAAAAATATTATCCAGAAAATTTTATACTTTTTAGAATGATGAGAGAGAATTAATATAGCAGCCTTTTGATAACCGAATTCAGATGGAAGCTGAAGTTCTGTTTGTTTAACCTCAGTTCCTTGCATGATGTCTGAAGATGAGAAATGCAGTGAACAAGAGCAAAATTTTCAGGTCAACAGAGTACTTGTGTTAGTGTGCAGCTGCTTGATGTTAATCAGCGTGCATGGTGAACTACCAAGTACCAAAGAAGTGCAAAACAAACTCTGCGACTCCCTTGCCTTCCTCAACAGTCAACACTGACGAACTTAGTGCCGAGCAAAAAAAGAAGCAGAGGAAAACAGATGTTCATAGGGGTTCGGAGTTTAAAACTCCAAACCCTTGCCTTCCTCAACACCGATGAAGTGAGGTCCGGGCGGTCATGATAGGCATTAGCTTCAAGCTAGGATAGTATTTTCTGAAAAAAAGGATGCCCCTCCATTTTCTAAAAAAAAGATCAACTTAAAAGGGTCGAAATTTCAGACGTAGATGAACTGCTGATACTTGGCGTCCTGTCTCAATGTCCTCAATCACCCGAACCTGGATGTAGGGATCCTTGGGGGGCACCATGTCCTATACAAGTGGTACATAGAATCTGGTAATCGTATTTCATCCATAAGAAAGTAAATAAAACAGAAAAACACTGCAACACTGTTAAATCTATATCTATCTCTGACACGTATGATTTAAAGATAATTTTATCATCTTTAAGAAAGTGTCGGGATGTATCACATTTTTTAGTGTAAAATTTGTTACCTCCAAATACTAAGTATTTCGATATACTAAATTTTAGCGTAAAATTTAGGTACCTTAAGATACTTTCTTAAAAACCATAAAATTTCTCATGATTTAATGGCTGCCAAGTGGTTCTTGAAGTACTCTGTCTCTTAAAAATGGATTTTTCTTGTATTTCATGAGGAAGCACTGGGCCAATTTTCCATCTAAACCTCTGAATAACTTCTGCTCGGTTATACCTGATTGAATTCAATGTTTTCAGTTTGCGTACTTAAAATCAGGTAAGCATGTGCAATCAGCATTTATTTTTAGAAAACAGATTAAAATTCGGTCTCTACATCCATAATAAATATACACAGCCTATGTGCAATCAGCATATAAAACAGCCAAAGTAACAAAGTTGTGAAATCAGCCATAAGGCATCTTTTGTTACGGAGCAGTGAAAGATGATGGACAACCGCTCCGTAGTAGTCATCATTTCTTGTTGTTTACTTGTTTCAATGTCTAGGTTTTGCTCCACCATTTTTCTGTCATAAGCACAAATCAAACCAGACATTCAGAGAGCGAGTAGACAGTACAGTTGAGGAAGTCAAGCAAATATTTTATTGGTTTGGTGTACTTATGTTTTTCTTTGCATATGAATTGTAGATACTTCGGTGCTCTCTACTAATAATATAATACTACCAGTAGTATTAAGGATAAATCAGTAATTTACTAATACGATTATTAGGGGTAACTTTGTTATTTATGTTTTTTCTGGCTAGATCGATATATGGTCATTCATCGTGTTGGCATCGCTCATATTCCATCGAAAAAGCGAAAAAAGAAGGAAAAAGAAGGTTTAGTCACTGCTAAATGACGATTATACTCTGCACCTATTTTTTAAGACAATAATGTCCCTTGACGTTTCTATTACCGTTAATTAGGGTGATAGTATAAATAGATCTGAACCCTTCGATCAAATAAGATCAACGGTTCAAATTATTTTCTAATACTAGTAAAGAGCACCGTAGTGGGGCTCTAAAAATAATTAATTTATCATAACTCATATTGCAAAGTTAAATGAAGATGATCAATCTTCTGGTCAGAGGAAAATTACCTGATTAATGACTGAAACTGCGTGTTGTGCTCGTTGAACTCTCTAATGACCTCATTAAACACATCACACTCTGCACATCCATAAGAAAATAAGTTAGGAACCAAGCATATTAAGTAAAATCAACTAGGCTACCACAGCCAAAGTAAAATAACTCATCACGCCGGACCGGATTTATATATCAGAAAGTTGTTTGCAGGCGAATGCAGTTTGATCAACTTGCTGAATTAGGCATACACAACGGAGGTTCAGTGGGGGTCGGAGCTTAAAATTCCGAACCCCCTTGCCCTTCCTCAATCACGATTAACTGCTGGCCGCCGGGCTGTCATAGTAGGGAAGAGGAGGTTCGGAGTTTAAAACTCCGACCCTCGTTGACCTTGCTTTCCTCAACAGTAGATGATTGGAGATACATGCACATTCGCAGTATGATAAACTTGGAGCATATATATTCGAAAATATAATTTAGAAATTTTTCTCTTTTTTCCCTGAATGTTGAGAGAAAAATTCAGATAGCAGCTGAAACTCTGTTGTTTACCCTCGATTCCCTGCACGATGTCTCAAGATGACAAATGCCGTGAACAAGAGCAAAAATTTTCAGGTCAAGGCAAGAGTATTTATGTGCAGCTGCTTGAAGTTAATCAGCATGGTGACCTGCCGAGACAGTGCAAAACATCCTCTGCGACCCCCTTGCTTTCCTCAACAGTCAACACTGATGAACTTAGGGCGGAGTAGATTGAAGCTGCTTTTGGTCGCCAAATGGATGCCGCGAGACATAGTCCTTAGTCCTCCTCTTTGTTTTTTTCTTTCTTTGCCAGGTGGTGGATATGTAAATTTGATGCCAAACTTTCTAAAGTTTTAATACAAAAGATACTCAATCCTTATGTGCATTCTCGAAAAAAAAAATAAACTTAGGGCCAAGAAAAACAAGCATGGAAAACAAATGTTCCGAGGGGCTCGGAGTTCAAAACTCCGAACCCTCTTGTCTTCCTCAACACTGATGATATAGCTGTTTCTTGTCAGGTAATTTCATAAATTGATCGGCGTAAGCGATGCAAAACGACAGTCTGAACTCCAAAGGGAGTTGGAGTTTCAATCTCTTACCCCTCATGCTAATGTTGCAACACTTGTAGCATAGACGATTTGGAAGGAAAGAAATAATCGAGTGTTCAACCAACATATGAAGATCTGGCCCGAGATAGCCAAGGCGATGGCAGCTGAGGCGACACTTTGGCGTTTGGCCAATGCGTTGGTGCCGGCTTTAGGTGTTTGGCGGTTAGGGAGCTTGAGGTCGTCAATGTTTGGGGCGAGAATAGGAGTTCACTGATCCAACTATCCTGTTTCCTGTCCCCATTTCCTTTTCTTTTCCCTTCGGTTTGTTTGTAATTAACCTTTTATTCCTCTTACTACAAAAATACGCTCCTTGCGTATTCCCAAAAAAAAAAACCCTCGCGCTAACGGAGTTTTCTTGTGTTCCTCACCGGAGTGTACACGGCAATGCAATCGGCAGTACGGGCACGGCTGCTCACTCCACCTGGAAGACTTGCCGGTCGATTATAGCTGACGCACACGGATTCCATGCGTGGGAGAATGAATGCAAAACGGAGGTTCAGAGGGGTCGGAGTTTAAAATTTCGAACCCCCTTGCCGTTCCTCAAACAAAGTTGAAATCGGCATGGTTGATTAGGAAACGGAGGTTCGAAAACTCCGAACCCTCCTGGGCCTTTGCCTTCTTCAGCAGTAGATGAACTGAGGACCTAGCCGTCATGCGTGAGTCTGTCATTGCTGATACTTGGTGTCCTGTGACTCCTGTCTCAGTGAGCACTTTGAATTGATCGTATTTATGTATACATACAAGATTACCGAGCTAGGATCGGAGTAGCTAGCAAGTTAGCTGAACGATGAAAAGAATGGAAAGGCCAAGAACAACATTAACAGCATGAAAAAAGAAAAGGATTTTTATCATCCTTGAGGGTGGGAGGTACCAAAATCTTATTGATCCATTGAGCCAGATCCAAGGGCTGACAAGATTCACTACCGGGAGGTACATGATTTCCATGCACACAGTGCCTCCTCACCATTCGCGTGCATGTGTTAACGTTAAAATTTGATAAGATTTTTTTAGTGGATTCGGTTAAGGAAAGAACACAGTCAACCGATGGAAAACTTATCCAGAAGAGACTGAGTTCAAGAAGAAATCGTGAAAACCATGACATGACAGCTTAATTTATCTATTAATTAGACATGATTTATCTTTAGAAAGTTTTGTTTAGTGTCCGATGAGGACTTATGTTTTTCTTTTTATCGTTGGAAAAGTTTGTGTCATGTCCGATCAGGACTCATATCGGTCTATAGGTATAAATATATGTAAGTTATCTCCATAGATCAATATACATCTACTTTCGGTGAATCGCCATCCTGTTTTGAGATTCTATTTCGACGAGTTCTTATTTTTGTGCATGAGCTGCATCGATTGAGTTCGACCTCTAGCAAGAAGTGAGTTCCGTCATCTTCGCTTGTGTTCGCGTGGCTAGGACTTTCTCGGTTGAGTCCGATATTCTAATCGGGCCGATGCAAGTGTTGCCTATCTGGTATATCATCTATATCTTTAGTCCCATTACTATTTATAGTCACATCGGCTTAGTTAGGACTTTCTCGATTAGGTCCGATATTCTGATCAAGTTGATGTTTCTTTAAGAGTGATTTTACAGTCCTTAAGAAGATACCGAGAGGTACCATATTTTCTAGTGTAAGATTTGGTACCTCTCAGTACCTCTGGTACTAAGAGGTACAAAAAATTTACACTAAAAATTTTGGTACCTCTCAAGGACTTTAAAATTTCTCTTTCTTTAAATATAATGTCGCTTTAGATACATTTGTTATATTCATCACATTAGACAGATTTATTGGCTCATTGAGTTTTAGATTATCATATATAATCTTGTGCTGCATCGGTTAGGTCCGACCTACTAGATTGTTATTGATAATCTAAGTCTTGTTAAGCTGATAGGTTTATGCTAATGTTTCATCGGAGGGTTAGCCAATCTTATCTGATCTGTTAAATTTCTTTTTGATGATTTTACTGTCTTGGTTAAATTTAATACATAACCATTTTGATCGGTGTTATATCGACTGGTTTAAATCTATCAGACAATTATTAACCTTACGTTGCATCGGTTAGATCCGACCTAACATGATGTCTGAAGATGAGAAATGCAGCGAACAAGAGCAAAATTTTCAGGTCAACACAGTATTTGTGTTAGTGTGCAGCTGCTTGATGTTAATCAGCGTGCATGGTGAACTGCCAAGTACCAAAGAAGTGCAAAACAAACTCTGCGACTCCCTTGCTTTCCTCAACATTCAACACTGACGAACTTGGGGCCGAGCAAAAAAAACAAGCAGTGAAAAATAGATGTTCATAGGGGTTCAGAGTTTAAAACTCCGAACCCCTTGCCTTCCTCAATACTGACGAACTGAGGTCTGGGTGGTCATGGTAGGCGTCAGCTTCAAGCTAGGAGTTGTGCACATGCACGGCTTAACTGCTTCGAGCCAAACCAAGAGGCCAGAACAAATCGAAAAATGAACAAGCCCCTCACCTCTCCAGTTTGTGATTCTTTTTTTTTTCAACTTAAAGGGCCACCAGGAGACTGAATATCATAAAAAACAAACATGATTGACCATTTGCCCTGGTAGACACTAGACAATAAAAACAACAGCAGCAGGGTCAAGCAAATAGAGAAGCAATCAAGGGATCAAATAGATGTTATGTACAGGTTCGTCAAGTTGATTGGCGTGGTGAAACTACACCAAGGAATTGAAAACCGGAAGTTCGAAAGGATCGGGGTCTCCGACCCCCTTTGCCTTCGTCAACAAATATGAACTGAGGGCCGGGCCGTCGTAGGAGCCGTTGGCTTCAAGCAAGAAGGGTGGTCTGAAGATTTTCAGAATAGCAATTCCTTGCAGATCAGAATTTTTCTTTATTTGCAGTCAGTTCCTTGCCTGATGTCTGAAGATGAGAAATGCCAGTGATTAGTGGACAATAAGAAAATGTCAAGGCGTGGTGAACTGCCAAGGCAGTAGGAAAATGCAGTGGAAAACAGAGGTTCAAAGGGGTTCGGATTTTCAAACTCCGACCCCCCTTGCCTTCCTCAATACTCATGAACTAAGGTCCGTGGAGTCATGATAGTCATCAGCTTCAAGCTATGAGGTGTGCACGGGCACGGAAGACTGCTTCGAGCCACACCAAGACTCCTCAAGAGCCCAGCACAAATCGAAACATGAACAATATGCCCTTCCAATTTCTGACTTTTTTTCCAACTTAAAGGTGATTGAATATCATAACAAAACAAACATTTTCCCCGGTGGAGACATGATGATTTAGCTTCCTGTCTCAGCGAATTGGAAAGCAAATAAAACACATCGCAAAGAAAAAATAAGCGAGAACAACAGCAACAGCGTGCAAAGCAAACAGAGCATCAGTCAAGGGATCAAATAGATATTATGCACAGGTTTGTAAGTTGATCGGCATGGTGAAACTACGCCATATATTCAGACAGTAGTCATCTCTACTTGGAGTAATTCAGAAAATTTTCTCTTTTTTGTTTACGACGAGAGATAGCAGCGGAAGCTGATCTGTTATTTGCACTCAGTTCCTTCCATGAATGTATGATGTCTGAAGATGAGAATTGCCGTGGACAAGAGCAAAAAATTTCAGGTAAGATAGGAGTGTTTGAGCATCTGCTTCAAGCTAATTAGCATTGTGAACTGCAAAAAAAAAACTCCGCAATCCCTTTGCCTTCATCAACAGTCAACATTGATCGACGAACTAAGGGCCGAATAAAAAAAAGCCGTGCAAAACAGAGATTCAAAGGGGGTCGGAGTTCAAAACTCCGAACCCCCTTGCCTTCCTCAGCACTAATGAACTGAGGTCCGAACTGTCACGGTAGGCATCAGCTTCAAGCTAGGAGGTGTGCATGGGCACGGCTAAACTAGTTCGAGGCAAATTAACCAGGACACCAGCACAAATCGAAACATGAACAAGATGCTCCTCCGGTTTCTGATTTTATTTTTCGACTCAAAGGGCCACTAGCACTGGCTGCGTTCGGGAGCGTTAGTCCCGCGCGCGCGCAGTGTTTTTTTCTCACACGCACGTTTTTTAAACTACTAAATGATGTATTTTTTTGCAAAAAATTTCTATACAAAAATTGTTTAAAAAATCAAATTAATTTATTTTTGAAAAAAAAAATTAGCTAATACTTAATTAATCACATGTTAATGGATCGTTCCGTTTTCCGTGCTCACTGCGCGCGCTGGAAAACAACGAACACAGCCGTCCTGTCTCAGCAAAATCGGAAAGCAAATAAACAACAGAAACAGGGTGAAAAGCAACCAGAGAAGCAGCCAAGAGATCAATAGTTCGTCAAGTAAGATGGGCGTGGTGACACTAGGCCAAGGAAATGCAAAACGGAGGTTCGAAGGGGTTCGGAGTTTTAGACTCCGACCCCTCCTTCCTTCGTCAACAACGGTAAGCGGCGGCACCTACTCCGGCATCATCGTGACTGCCATTTCTCTAAAGAGATTTGATGTCACTGCTGATATTTATGGTCTCATTGGTTGCCATAATAAACTAAAGTCAACTCTAAAATTTAAATTTTCAAACTTAATTTTAAAGTTGATTTTAAGATATTTTCAACGTAGTTTTTTTCAGCATTAGCTTTTAAATTGCTAAAAACACATATATAAAATTTTTACCCATAAATTAATTTTTATGTTCTAATAAACCATTTTAACTAGAAGAGGAACAGACGAGGAACAGACAAGGCTGTTAGCTTCCTGTGTGTAATGAGCACTTTGGACTGATCGTATCTATGTAATGAGACAAGGTTACTAGCTGGCTTGATAGCTACTCTCTCCGTTTTATATTATAAGTCGTTTGACTTTTTTTAATCAAAGTTTTTTAAGTTTGATTAAGTTTGTAACAAAATATATAGTAACATTTTCAATACAAAACAAATGTTATATCAAAATATATTTGATATTAAATTTAATGAAACTAATTTGGTATTGTAAATATTACTAATTTTTTCTATAAATTTGATTAAATCTAAAATTAAAATTTTAAGTAAGAAAAAAATCAAACGACTTATAATATGAAACGGAGTATTATAAAACGGAGGAAGTACTGAATATCATGAATCAAACCGAACGGGAAAAAAATTCAAGTTTTCAACATAAAAACATGAAAGAAAAACATAGAAACAATCAAGGAGTCAGACAGATATCGTGTGCACGTGCTTGAAGTTGATCGGCGTGTTGACTAGTCCAGAGGTCCAAATGGGTCGGAGTCTAAAACTCCGACCTCCCTTTTTGCCTTTGCCTTCCTCGACAGCGATGAACCGATGGGCGGGCAGCCATAGTAGGTGCTGCCGATTTCTGGTTTTCATTTTCAACTTGAAAGGCCATCAGGAGGCTGGATATCTTAACAAAAGAAACATGATTTAATCTGTTCCCTTTTCACTGTATTTGAACACATCGAATTCTGGGGGGGGCCATGGAACAACAGGTGGGCAATTGGAAGCGTTCAAGCGCACGCACAGAACCAGAGACTACGATGGAAGCATGGAACCAAAGCTGAAAGATAATTTGTGGCTTCTCTGAGTTTCATGATTCCATATGCTACTAAGCACATGCAAGCCTTACAGTTTTAACTTGTGGATACACACCTTCATGGTTTCATCCATTTTGCAAGGGCATCTGACTAGGTAGCTCGAACTCGAAATTCCATGGTAAAGAAATCTCATAAAGAGAAGGGACCAACGGCCACGATTTTTCAGGCTCAATTCATATATTTACAACAAGAATACCAGTCACACTGGAAATCAGGGAGAATGATTTTTGGTATATAATTCATTGAAACGTGATAGCAACATCGTTAAGTCTGGGTCAAGTTCGTGCTTCTTCCAAGCTTCCTCAAATTGCTGCCCCTTGCATCTGCATGAGGATAGCTTGCTGTCAGAGAGATCTTGTAAGCACCAATGGTGAAATGCAACAATAAATGATCTTTCTAGTATAAGAATAAGAATATAATGCAAGTTGAATTTGTTCCAGGGTATCTCCACCTCCAGGAACAGCAAGAGGACTAGAGGTGCTCTGTTTTTTGGCCAAACAATATTTAAATGTGATGGATTTAAAAGTTGCACCAATTTGCATCCTTTCTCGGTAGTCAGTACCCCCCAGCAAATCCATGAATTTCTTCTGAACATATACCATATGCATACGCTGAATGGGCAAGAACAATATTAACTACTCTTAGTGTAAAATGTGCAATAAAATGCAGGCTAAGTTTTTGCTCCTTAAAGAGATAGAAGATGTGAACTCATATTAGTCTGGATTACTATGAACAAAATGAAATCTGAAAGAGTGAGTCTGGCTGCATGGCTTACGTGCATGTGATGCAATCATGCAAAAACTGGTAGTTGCTACCAAATGAGAATATCTTACTTCTGCAGTGTAGCGAGCATTTCCAGGACATGATTTCGCATGACCTCACGGCTGCTCCTTGTGGCTGACTCTTTGTACAAAAGGACAAGCTCATCCACCAGCCTAAATACGCACAGAGTGAGTTGCAAGTCACCTTCATTAGCTAATAATATAAGCTTTTGATCACCATATCATAACAAGCAGAGCAAGAGGACAATAAAAAAACTAATTCATAACTCATACTTCCTGATACCTTGAAGTATAAGGTGATTTCCTGATCCATGTGAGCTTAATAACTTCATGGATTCGCTCTAAGACCTGCAAACGGTTAACACCAGAAATAAGCTTGACAATGCTTTAAAATCCTTTAAGCAAATTTTTGGTATGGTTATCTTACAGAAACAGGAAGCAAGAATGTACCACTGATGTTATCTAATCGTCATATAATTTTATTATCTATGATCTCTAAAATTTCCTTACCAGAAGAACTGTCTTGTCATCATCTGCATGCATCCATTGAAAGAAGAGAGAGAAAAGGAGACGAAAATGTGCCAATAGGAAGAGGCCCATAGCTTCAAAAACTGGCCCGATAAGGGTAAGCCATGCAACACGTCGTTTTTTATTTAATGGTTGTCGTTCCAGGTGGCCCAACATCTCACCTAGCATACGATCATACCTGGAACCAATGCAAAAGAACTGAAGTTAATGGAAAAGAAGAGATATTTTTTGGATGCTCACACTACACATGGACAACATGTCGATATCTACTAAGGCGATTGCCGGACTCATACTAAGCATCAAAAATATCAACCAGTAGATAGTTCACTAAACTAAAGTCGGTGTCAAAATTTTCCCTATCCTTGCCTTCTCCAATAGTGACCAATATTTGGATCATAGATTTGTTCCATCAATGAAATATAAACATAATGCCAGACAACAAGCTTATGTTCTCCATTGATAGAGAAGTTGTTGCACTTCCTGTATCTCATATTACTTTATAGAAGTTATCTTTATCTATACTTATTTCTCAAAGAAAGATCAGTTTTCTAGGTTTTACGCTGTTCCAGTTTTAAATGCTAATTCCAAGTCATCAGGGAAGTATCAGGACCTGATTTGTAGTCCCTAGTCAATTCATCTTCATTCTTTGGTGCAAAGGGGGAAAAAAGATACCTATCTGTTCCTAACTACCTATACTCCATGCCAGGGTAAGGTTTATTTGCTCTGAATTTGTAGAGACAGAAATAGTAGCTGTATTCAATGTAGATGATAAACGAAAACAATAAAGAGCTAGAAAGAAATCGCACCAAGGACTCCGTGGATTACTTCGTTGAGTGCAAGTCAACAAAAACACGGATACCTCAACAATGCGGTACCATAACTCATCATCGGCAGGAATGTTATGGCAGCATGCGTCAAGTATTGCATCTTCATACAAATTTAGTTCTGTTGCTTTCACGCTCTTTGCTATGTGCATGAAGCTAACCATTCCCTGTTCCTGTAATCGTATGTAGCAATGTCACTTAAAAGGGGTCATTAACAGCACACACACAGTCACACACACTATATGATGAAGTGTAATCAGCAAGAGAGTTTTGAGTTGCTTAGCTCAACGACGTGAACTGTTAAGACAAAACTTGCATTGCTGTACACACTAGAGCCTCTACGCTAGTATTAGCTGCAATAGATAAACCAAACAGATAAAAAGAGCATGTACCTTAACTTCTGGTGACCAATGGTCCAAGGCAGTCAAAGCACACGGAATCACTAGCCAACACAAGTCACCAAGCTTAGGATAAGTAGCCTGAAACATCCATAGATGAAGTAATAAACCTCTAGTTCCACAAGGTCATACCTTCACTTACCAACTATCGCTGGTCCGGCGAAAAAAAAAATCTTCACTTACTAATGCTTCTGCAGTTGTGCTGCTACTACTACTACAAGTTTGCAGTGCAACACATTCCATCTCAACCTTTCGTTTTACTGAGTACGAAATTCTCTTCTCCTATCATAAGCTTATTTCATAGTGGTGTTATAACATATGGAATGCACAAACCTGAGAGACCAGCCACCGGAACTGGTGGGCGGCGACCACGGCGTGCTCTTTGGGCGGCTTCACCTTGCCAATCTCCTCATTCTCCGTGTCCACGCACGTGGCCTTCACGACATCCTTCAGCGGCGGCACTACCTCCGGCATCATCCCCACCACCATCTCCCCTACACCGCCCCAGCCGCCCGCCGCCGCCATCTCCTCCATCGCGGCGGCGGCCGCATCAGAGAGGGCCACCGGGACCCAGTGCAGCGCGGGGTACTCCGGGGAGGCCGCGCGCGCGGCGGCGCAGAAGAGGAGGAGGTCCGCGGCCTCCTTGCGGGCCCCGCTCGCCGGAGGCTGGGGCTGGGACGACGGGAGGAGGGAGGCCAGGAGGGACTTGATGGAGGTGGAGGAGCCCTCCGGAGGCGCGTAGGGCGCCGCGGCGAGGGAGTCCCGGATCGGCGCCGCGATGCGGAGGAGGGCGTCGCGGGGGATCCCCGCGCCGGCGGCGGGAGGGGCCATGGCGGAGGACGCTGGACTGGACAGTTCGAGCAGCCACGTGCACAGTGAAAGCCCAGCTAAATATTTGTGTAATTGTGATTGTTCCGTGGGCCGGCTTAGAGATGGCCAAACGGGCGGCCCGGCCCGGCACGGCACGGGCACGGGTCTGGCACGGCCCGTTTCGGCACGGCCCGTTAGGCACGGCTCATGAAACGGGCCGTGCCGTGCCGGCCCACGTGCCGAGCCGCCGGCCCAAGCACGGCCCGTAGATGGTCGGGCCGTGCCCGTGCCGGCACGGCATGCGTGTGGCCCACGGGCCGTTCGGGGGCACGCCGGCCCGTGGAGCTGCACAGTGCATATTTTTTTTAAAAAAAAAGCAGACAACATGTATTAGGAAAAAAAATAAAAAATGGAAATATAAGTTTTAAAAAAAAGTAATGATTTACTAATGTTACAAAATGAAAAAAATGGTTTTTTTTGTCTTGAAAAATTTAAAAATATAGATTGTGATTCATTATTTTGTGATTGTGATTCATTTAAAAATTTAAAAATGGCCCGTGCTGCTACAGTAGCCATGCCGTGCCGTGTCGGCCCGCGGGCTCGGCCGGCAGCCCAAGCACGGCACGGCTACTCGTGCCGTGCCGACACGGCCCGTTAGCCACACGGGCCGTACCGGGCCGTGCCTGCTACAGGCCCCCCGTGCTCGGGCCGCCCGTTTTGGCCCGGCCCATCTGGCCACCTCTAGGCTGGCTTGGGCCAACGGTGACGCACAAGCTGGACGAGGTCGTCTGCATCTGCCTGACGGTTTTTGCTATAAATTTATTAACAAATTTCCTCATCGATTTTTTAATAGGAAAAAAATCTATACATACTAAGTTTTGTCTTAGTAAAGCTTACTAAGGCCACGTGTCACGCTGAGTGTATATAGATTTTTTATAACTTCCATCTATTCAAATCAAACGGTTGAGATTTGTAAGAGTTTTGTAACATCGTAGACGCAGGACGCAACGGCTCAGATGCAGAGTAGACACAAGAGGCAGACACAGAGCATAACCACAAATGTCCTAGTTTCTCGTTTGATGGCATGCATGGATTGAATCACCACCAAGGGATGAAAAACGGTATAGCATGCAACTTTTACCATGTTTCATTGCACAACGGATAAGAGAAAAAACCCACAAACTCTATTCCACGTAGCCATGACACGTTTTTATGATATTTACCAGTAAATTATACAAAATAAGTCATAACCCTAAATTATCTTTCAATTTGGCCCATACGGCCATACCTATATGAAGGAGGCAATATTATTGGGGCTAGATTTGTAGTATTTAGTTTTTTACCCCTTTTTATTATACGGCCATCAATACTTTCTACCACCCCTTCATCTCGAGATGGCTACAATAGATCGATGTTGATGGCACCGCTTTAATTCTCAAGGAAGCCCCTAGTGGTGGTGCTTAGAGTCTTGAGGAAGCTCCCAAGGGTGGCACTCAAGGACTCGAGGAAACGCCCCCCTCTCCCCTCCAACACTCTTAATGAGGACTCGGCGATGTTTCCGGTGGCATTGGTCTGGAGCTTGGGGTGTCGTCGATTTCTCCTCTCTCTCATCTTCAATGAGAAGCTTTAACGCTTGTTTCCACAGCAACCCCGAGCTTACATCATCAACTGAATCAATCGGATCTAAATTGTTGTAGTTTTACAACTGTCGCGGCAATTTTGATGTCTACAATTGTAGCCGTAGGGGTAGACTAAATCTACGAGCTATGTTTTTTTTTTATTTTTGATGTGCTTCATCCTATATATGCTTGCATGTTTGTTTCAAGTGGACTAACCGTGTCGTGAAAGGGTAGGGCTGAAAAGGGGAGGTTGTATAAAGGAAAGCTATTTATTCGTAGTATATGTAAGCTACGATGTAAATTATAGGCACAAGTTATGATTTAGAAGAGAAGTATGGCAGCCAAGGTTATCTGGCAAGAACAGCCATAAAAAAGACAACGACAATGGTAAGGGGGTGAGTCGCATCAATGGTGTGGAGAAGCAAGTTAAAAAGTTGCTAAGTCCTGTACCGGATACTACCCTTTGAAAATTAATGGTCAGATATGACTAATAACCCTAAAAAATAATAAATGCATTCTTTTAAGAATATAGACAAGTTACATTACCCTAAAAAATGATAAAAGCCCTCTTTTAAGAATATAGAAAGTTACATGACGTCCAAAAGAAGAAAACTATTTCAAAGGAGGGACTATTATTCATTGACCTTTGTGGGCTAAACAAATGTTAAAAGATAGGCTACAATTCATATATTAGGTGGTGTTTGAAAGTCCTGAAGATAAAGATAAAGATGAAGATAAAGTGTTTCACGCAAAACGAGGTGACAATAACGTGCGATTAATTGAGTTTTAATTATTACAAACTTGAAAAATGGATTAATCTAACATTTTAGAGCAACTTTCATATTAAAATTTTTCGCACGAAACGCACCGTTTGGGAGTTTGAAAAACGTGCCACGAAAGTTTATTTTTTATCTTCACTGTTTTAGAAGATTCGAACGGAGCCTTAGTCTCATAGTGTCGTACTCTTTGATGAAAAAATTTTTATCTATCATTAATTGTTTCATTTATTGTTGAACCAAGATATCGTCACGCTTGTGTTGTCATGTACTTTTACTAGAAAACTATGTATCAATCAAATATCGTTGTGTACAACAAGATAAACCGTAATAAAAGTTTTATTCGTGAAAAAGTTTTTATTTGTCATCAATTCTGTTAGCTATAGCAAATATATTGTGTACTTTAGTACTATCTTAGTTTACAAGGCATATGGCCGTATTGTACACCCAGCGAGGTGACCTTCATCCAACAGGTACACGACCGGCCACGGCGTTCGGTGGGCATCATCTGGTCCTTGGGGGAGCAACAACTTTGATCCGTGCTCCGCTCTCGCACGCCTTGTCGCCAAAGGAAACCACCGATCTCCACCGTCCACGTACTCCGGCCGACCAAATCCGACGGCGGATTAACCGCACTGGACGGCTCCAGTGCACGGCAAGGTCGGTTGCGGCCGTCCCGTCCACTCGTTGGGGTTTCCTCTTCCTCCTCTCCAGACAGCGAGGCGGCTGCAGCAGCAGCAGCAGCAGCAACCCAAGCCCGAACCCACCACCTCCGCCCATTTCCGCCTCTCTCTCAAAACCTCCTCCTCTTCTCCTCTCATCCAATCGCGAGCCACCAAACCCTAATCCCCCACACGCACCCGCACCCGCACCCGCACCCGCGCGCGCGCGTCGCTCACCGCGCCATGGGATGAGCCGCCGCGGCGCGGGAGCTCGGATCCGGAGCTAGGGTTTCGGGCCGCGAGTTTGCCATGGAGTGGGACAGCGAGTCGGACGGCGCCGGCAGCATCGGCGCCGGCGAGGAGGAGGAGGAGGAGGAGGAGGAGGAGGAGGGTGTTGTTGGGGGAGGTGGTGGTGACGGTGGAGGCGGCGGAGGGCTGTTCTCGTTCGCGATTGAAGGGATGCTGCGCGCTTCCGGGCCGTGCGGGCTCGTCGTCACCGACGCGCTCGAGCCCGACTGCCCCATCATCTACGTCAATCGCGGGTTCGAGGAGGCCACGGGATACCGCGCTGAGGAGGTGCTCGGCAGGAACTGGTTGGTGCCTATCAATCGCATGGCTCAGTTTTGGCCAGACTTATTTGATTTAGGTGTTACTTAGAATTAGTGCACACAGGATCGAATATAATTTCGTACTTTGTATGGTCTTGTCACGCCGTGCGCAGGATATTTTCAGTGAAATGGCAATCAGTGCAGCCGTTTAGTCATTTTTAGCATTCCTAGCTATTATTTGTGTCCATTTTGTGTATTAAAAAAATCGGAATTAAGTTTTTCCACTATTATTATAGCTTACGGATAGCTGATGGTACTAATAAATCAGATAAAATAGAAATTAGCACTTAGCACCATAGGGTATCATGACCTGTTGCATCCTGATCTGGGTGAAGTTTGGCTGAGGATCGATTCACTCTATTGATTAGAACTAGTGTCTAGTCAGTGATTAGGTGGTCCGAGACGGTTTACATTGGCTGGGTGGCCCTAGGGAGGGGGGTGCTTCTTAGCAGGTAAGTGGGTTTGTCAGGCGCTTTTTAGAACATTGCTTATGTTGTTATATCCTTAAGGAAGAATAGCTGTTGCTTGTTGGTACTTGGAACTTAGGCTACTTAGACCATAAAATGAAAATAAATTATTCAATGGAATGATCTCTATGGAACTGATTCAGTTAACGAAGTATGTCCGATAAGACTTTTGTGTCCTGTACAAGGATCACTACTCCCTAGAAATTTGATGATCAGATTGTTGATACTGGGCTAGAAGCCTGATGTTTTGCACTATTCAACTGTGTTGCAGGAGATGATTATGAGTTGGTAAAGGTTGTGAAAAGTTACCTTGAGATCCTTAGCCTGAATGAAAGGAGACCCATAGGTCTAACACATTGACACAAAAGGTAGAAGTAGAACAAAGAAAAGTAATATATTGTAGTCCCAATTCATGGCTTTCCCCCAGTCTTTGTTAGCGATCAAACCCCAAAAAATAGGATACATGTGGACATAGGAAATGATAAAACTGTGACATGTTATAATATATTGCAGCAATATTCTTTTTGCCTTTTTGGTCAACATCTCCGATCTTGAAGTTCATATATCAGAAACTTCTAATGCTCTTTCCCCCCCTGATATGATGTAGAACTTCCCAGGAGAGTGAGGCTTTCTTAATGCGTATCTAAATGCTATATTGTTTTAAAAAATGTCTACTTTGATCTATGATTTTACTACAACATATTAATATCAAGTATCAACTATGGAATCGTGATTGTTAATATACATCGGAAAGCAAATCTAGTGGTACTACTTTATGTTTGGATCAAATATACCACTGGAACAATTGGCGGTCTAAGTTTACAAAGCTTGATCATGTAAGCGTGTTCAGTTTTTGCACATTTGATCTTGTGTCGTCTTCCATCTCCACTAATTTTTTAGTGGTGTCAAAGTGCTGTGAAGTTATTTTGTTAGGCACATGGTTTAACAACTTGCTTGTGCAGAAAAAAAATCTTCCTTTTTGAAGAGTATTATTCAGATGTCACCACGATGAACTAGCTTGGTTCACTTCACAAGTTTAGGGATCAAAATGCAAGGTTAAGGACCTATGTGTTACACCCATGCAACTCTAGGGGTTTACCAGCCTATGATGCACTTCTATTGATTGATTATATTATCCTATATTCGTTATATCAGTTTAGGAACTCTATTATTACTATGACAATTGCCTAATACAAGTATACAACACACTGGCTAAGTATTTTAACATCAAATATCAGTTGGGACGGTGTAGTTTATGTTGTGAGGTAAAATTCATATGTGCAGACCCATCCAACTCATGCATATGTTCTCTCTTATTAATTCAAAAACCTGCCCAAGATATTTTTACTCTATGCCCTATGAATGTATGAAGGGTTAAAAATTTGGAGGGAATAAACATTTGCTATTGCTGAATTATATTACTACATCATTGTTCACATCAAAGGGCATATAAGGATGATAAGAACTTCTGAGCTAACACAGCATCTATTACCAATATGATTTTGTGAGAGGGTGGGTGACTTGAGTGGTGCTTACAATACTATGAATTTCCTTGGAGACTTGTGCTCAAAAGCAGTTGGAAATGACACTCGCCAACTGAAAGTAATGTATTGGATTTTTTGCCAGTATGGTTGACATATTCTTTTAATTGTTCCATGTGTTTTACTTAGTATGCACTTATTTATTCTTAACTTACTTTTCTTGACATTCTTACGCGCTGCTGTTTCTTTCCACTTTCAGCCGATTCCTGCAATGCAGAGGGCCCTTTGCTCAAAGGAGACATCACCTAGTTGATGCCATGGTGGTTTCTGAGATTCGCAGATGCATAGACAATGGTACTGAATTCCGTGGTGATTTACTAAATTTCAGGAAAGATGGCTCTCCATTGATGAACAAGTTACATTTGACCCCTATATATGGAGATGATGAGACCATAACTCATTACATGGGCATTCAGTTCTTCACCAATGCTAATGTTGATTTGGGACCATTGCCTGGCTCAGTGACGAAAGAACCTGTCAGATCTACAAGATTTACTCCAGATAACTTTTTCCGGCCCATATCCACTGGGCCAGGGCAGAGCAACTTCTGCCGGGAATATTCTAGCATCTTCCAGTTGACTGATGAAGTACTCTGCCAGAGTATCCTGTCAAGGTTGTCGCCAAGAGATATAGCATCTGTGAGCTCTGTGTGTAGGCGGTTGTATCTCTTGACAAGAAATGAAGATCTTTGGAGAATGGTTTGTCAGAATGCATGGGGTAGTGAGACTACTCGAGCTCTTGAGACTGTCCCTGCAGCAAAAAGATTGGGCTGGGGTCGGTTGGCAAGAGAACTGACCACCTTGGAAGCTGTTGCTTGGAGGAAATTGACAGTTGGGGGTGCTGTGGAGCCATCTCGATGTAACTTCAGTGCCTGTGCTGTAGGGAATCGTGTTGTTCTCTTTGGTGGGGAAGGTGTTAACATGCAACCAATGAATGACACATTTGTGTTGGATTTGAATGCCAGCAATCCAGAATGGAGGCATGTCAATGTAAGCTCAGCTCCTCCTGGCCGCTGGGGCCATACCCTATCATGCCTAAATGGATCGCTGTTAGTTGTGTTTGGTGGATGTGGAAGACAGGGTCTGCTTAATGACGTGTTCACATTGGATTTGGATGCAAAACAACCAACCTGGCGCGAGATTCCCGGAGTTGCACCACCAGTTCCACGTTCATGGCACAGCTCCTGCACTTTGGATGGGACGAAGTTGGTGGTTTCTGGTGGTTGTGCAGACTCAGGTGTACTACTCAGTGATACATATCTTCTTGATGTAACGATGGACAGACCTGTGTGGAGGGAGGTACCTGCATCTTGGACGCCACCTTCGAGATTGGGCCATTCAATGTCTGTCTATGGTGGCAGGAAAATTTTGATGTTTGGTGGTCTTGCTAAGAGTGGTCCTCTACGACTCCGGTCAAGTGATGTGTTCACAATGGACTTAAGTGAAGAGGAACCCTGCTGGCGGTGCCTCACCGGTAGTGGAATGCCTGGGGCAGGAAATCCAGCCGGAGCTGGTCCACCTCCTCGCCTTGATCATGTTGCTGTGAGCTTGCCTGGGGGGAGAGTTTTGATATTTGGTGGGTCAGTGGCAGGTCTTCATTCAGCGTCACAGCTTTATCTCTTGGATCCAACTGAAGAAAAGCCTACCTGGAGAATACTGAACGTTCCTGGGCGACCCCCACGCTTTGCCTGGGGCCACAGCACCTGCGTTGTTGGAGGAACAAAAGCAATAGTTCTTGGAGGACAAACTGGAGAAGAGTGGATGTTAACCGAAATCCATGAGCTTTCTTTGGCTAGCAATTCAGTTTGAGGTTCGAAGTTTATTTTTGTGTCAGCAAAGCTTCCTTCAGAACAATCATGACTATTCATGTGTGTGGCCTGAAACTTGGTTGTCTTCACTGGCAGGACTGGAACACTGGATGAGCATACTGAATCTTTTGGCAAATGGCAACTACTTGTATTTACATGGAAGAGGTGGTTGGCCTCGAGTAGATGAAACCTACATTTGGGGTTGCTTGCTTTATGTAGTCAAGGTGTAGTGATATGTTCTTTTTCTTGTTGTTTGTTTTGTCTTTTACCAGAAAATATAATTCATAAGCTACTCTTGTGAAATGAGTACCAATTTTATGTATTCTCAGACGCTTCTGACATGCATTATGTTAGGGAAAACAGAACCACGTTGTATAGCTGAATCTATGCTTCTTGGGCATCTTGCTGCCATCTTCTGGCCTCTGGGACACAATTTGACGCTCATGTGATGTATGGGAGAATTTTTGATCGATCCTCTTATTGTAAAACATGTAACATGATGTAGCTGCTTTGTCAGGTGAGCTAAGCTCTCTTATGTTTCGGCATGATCATCATAGGCACTTGCTGTTGCCTGAGAACTGTGTTTAATTATCTTCTCATCGTTCTTTGTTTTTATCCTGGATAATACTTCATGATGATTTATTATAAACACATTGAAAGGCTGCCCGCGTTTTCCTTATGTGGTTGAATGTATATAGCCATATATTTTCTGCTAAGATGCTAGTATAGCAGTATTTGCAGTACAGCGATTGGATTATATAAATAGCTTTACGACTAGTTTATGAAATTCTAGTAGCAAAAGTATAAATAAAGAATGAACAGTACAAAAGGCACCCCATTATCTCGAGGCCTAAACAGAGTTACCCTGCAATTCTGCATTGCATTACAATTTACAATGTAAGTACAAGAATATTTGAACGACCATCACTTTCACAAACTCCCGCCTACCCGGCAACGCTGGTGCCATGATCACCACAAGGCAGCAGCAGTGCCTCGACGTTGGCGGTGAACCACGGAAGCCGAAGCGCCTCCGCCGCCGACAGCCGCGCCTCGGGGTTGCAAGTGAGGAGGCCGTTCAGGACGTCGAACCCGTCGCGCGACAGGCGCTCCTCCGGGAACAGCTCGCTCAGCCGGTTGCGGTCCCAGCTCCGGCAAAGCGGCACCGCGCCGAAGAGCGGCAGAGACGGGTAGCTCGGCCATGTCTGGCGGCATGGCGCGCCGAGCAGGCGAAAGATTCTGAAGAGCTCGTCGGTCTCGCTGTGTCCCCTGAACAGCTGCACGCCGGCGAGAAGCTCGCCCATCACGCAGCCGAGCGACCAGACGTCCACGAGCTCGTCGTAGTCCGGCTTCCCGAGGAGCATCTCCGGCGCCTTGTACCCGGGCGATCCGGCCTTCTGGTACGGCGGCTTCCACGCCGTGTCCATGGCCAGCCCGAGGTCGCATAGCTTGACGACGCCGCCGCCGTCACCGACGAGGATGTTCCCGGGCTTGATGTCCCTGTGGACGATGTGGCGCTCGTGAAGCCTCTGCACCCCGCTCAACAGCTGCCGCATGATGCGGCGCACCTCCTCCTCCGTGAACGGCGGCCCGCCGCCGCCGCCGCGGCGCTCCCGCAGGACGTGGCTCAGGCTCGGCCCGACGTGCTCCAGGACGAGGCACCACGTCCCGGAGCGCGGGTGGCACGCGAGGCCGTGGTAGTGGACGATCGAGGGGTGGTTGCTGAAGCGCGCGAGGAAGAGCGCCTCCCGAAGCAGCCCGTCCTCGCCGACGGGCTTACCACCCCTGCCGCCGCCGCGGCGGAGGAACTTGAGTGCGACGTCCTTGCCCGTGGCGCGGTGGCGCGCCCTGACGACGGCGCCGAACGCGCCCTTCCCGAGCCAGCACGTGACCTCGTAGTCGTCGGTGCTCTCGAAGCAGCTCCGCCTGCCGCCGCCGCCGGCGTGCTCGTCAGCGTCGGTGATGCCACTATCCGCAGCATATCGCTTCTTGCCCATGGTGACCAGAGGAGATTTGAAGAAGGTGTCAGCTTAGCCGAGGTGAGTAAATGGAGGCCAAGGCTGGACGGGGCGAGTTTAAATAGTCGGCTTTCGCGCCACGAATCCGCGTCGGACACGAACTCGTGTCTCCGTTTCGCATTTGGTTTCTCGAATTCGAATCCGACTCGAACTTACGAATCCGCATCAGCGCTAGCCTTGGCTTCGCGCCACAAAATTCGAATCGGACTCCCTTCTCGTGGCGATATAAGGCGGCCACCGACGCCATGAGAGCGTGTCTCCCCTCTTGCATTCCTCCTCCTCCTCTCAATTGATCGCGCGCGATCGATTTCCTCTTGTCCAGCGGCGACCAAACCCTAAGGTCGACATGGCGGCGGAAGGCATTCTCCGGCGGTGGAAGCGCTTCTTCCCGGCGTTCGCCACCATCGACGCCGCCATCGAGGCCGCCGAGCCGGGTATCTCCCGCCAGGAGTTCCGCGACGCGACAGACAAGATAATGGAGATGCTCTGCAACACGACGGATGACGAAGCGATGGCGGAGAAGCTCCGCGTCGTGCTCGACGAGATGATGATCGAGGCGCTCCTGACGCTGGAGCTGGTGCCGGCGATGCCCAAGATGCTGGCCTCCACAGACCTCGCGCAGGACGTCGGCACGCTGAGGAATCACCCGTCGGAGCGAGTCCGCGGCCTCGCCACCGGCATCGTCCGCGGGTGGAGGGCGTCCGTGAAGGACGAGCTCCTCAAGGCCGCAGCCGCCATGGAGAAGCTCTCGCAAGCGATGGAGCCCCACGAGACAGACCATCACGCCAAGATCCTGCAGCCATCGCCGCCCAAGAAGACGGCAAACTCCTCACAGCCGTCGTTCCCCAAGAAGCAAAGTGCTCCTCCGGTGGTCGGCGGCAGCCGCGATCCGCCGCCGGCGGCCGCCGCTCGAAGCTCCCACCACCGCGAGAGTGTCGGGCCGTGCTATGCCGACGAGAAGGCCATAAACGCCGCAAAGCGGAAGCTCCGGGAAGGGTACCAAGAAGCAGAGGACGCGAAGCGGCGGCGCACGATCCAGGTGATCGAGGCGCCGGACAGGCAGCGGAAGATGCAGACGATCACGAGGCCACGAAGCCGACCGAGTTTTGCTGCCTCCACGGCCAAGAGGAGCTCTCGCCTGTCGCCTCTTCGTTGGGTTTAGCTAGGGTTCTTCCCCTCCGGTGTAACAGCGCTGTGTCCATGATCAGATCATCCTCAAGTGTCTGATCTGATGTATGTAATTGATTATTGAGTTTATCTTGCTCGTTGAACAACAATTGATCTATGTGATTAATCCAAATCAAAGATGTATTGTTTTAAAAATCGACGTAACATTTTTGAAGGCTTCATTTTAGGAGCTTTTTTTTTCTCGTTGGACTGCTGTTTTTAGGTTCAGCATGTCAATGTTAGGGTTTTTGTCGGTTTTTCATAAATTAACCATGACATTGTAAGGTTCTTGGGTCTGGTTTTTCTTATAAACTGGATCAACTCTCTTCTTCTATAGTGAATTGCACCCCTCGAAAAATAAAATCGAGCAAATTTCTTCATGTGATTGTAGTATGTGTCAATCTGATCGCGATCAGAGTGAAGCTTCTGCTTGTTTGTCCCGAATAACAGGCTTCTACATGGGCCTGAGGGGCCTAGTATTTGTGGGCAGAAAGCCCATCATAAAAATGGGCCAGCGACGTGCGTGAAAGAAGAATTTTTTTATTTTTTATTTTATTTTTAAAATATTTACAAAAATGATTTTTTTTTGAAAATTTTACAAAACTAGTCGCCCAACGCTCTTGGGGAGTCCTCCCAGAGAGCGATTTTTCTGATGTAACAGACGGTCGTTGGCCCCCGCCTAACGGCCCGTCGAGGAAGGGCTTTTTTACAGGCGGCCTCTTTGCCGCTCTCCCAGAGGGCATTTTTTACGGGCGAGGGCCGCCTGTAAAAGGGCCGCGAGGGCAGGCTGGCAATTTTGCAGGCGACCCCCTTGCCGTCCTCCCGTAAAGCATTTTTTTTGCTGTAGAGGGCCGCCTATGAAAGAACGACGAGGGGCTGCCATTTTGCTGGCGGCCCTCTTGCCACCCTTAGGGATGACTTTGTTTTTTGCTATTATCCTGTATGAAGTATAATCAATAAAGATAATAAGGAATAAGGGAATATTTGACTATTTGCTCCAAAAAGAAAGTTAAATTATCGTTTTGAAAAAGACCAACATAGAAAGAACCTTTTCAAATTCAATGATTTAGGGAAGCAGCGTACAATTCCACGTAGGTTGAATCATGTACACAGTTGAAGATAGAATTTACAAAAATATTTACGAAAATATAAGCATGTACTTAATTTATAAGGAAGACAACGCAGTGGGACGACAAAGGGACTTTATAAATCGAAACGATACAATGCCAATATTTTTTAATTCGTGACGCGTACACCAGCACACTAGTAGAATTTGCGTTATTATGATAAGATAGTTAAGAAGTCCCATGGATACACGATACGAATTTGTCCGTCCCGACGAATCGAGCCAGAGCTTATCTACCGACCCCTTCAACGTCGTTCAATGCGTATTGCATTTTCGTGCTCCTTCAATCGCTGGTACTCTACTTGTGTTTCAAACTCAATTATTTTTTCGCCATGATATGTTGGATTGACATTGTCGATCCATAAAGTGGATCCGCACCTCCTTGGATTGGCCTGAAAAATAAATGCATTTAATCAGTTAGGGTAGTAATATTATGCAAATGTTAGCGAAATTGTAAAAATGTAAGGCTTCGACGTACAACGAAGTTGTTGTCTACATTGGGGCAGACAAAATATCTCCTTCCAAATGTTTCTTCTGCAAAGGAGGTAGCCACCTGACAGTGATCTCTATAACCACACTTTGGACGCTCGGACCATTCAGGTAAATCTAATGGATTGTTTCTCCAGTCTAAGCTAGCAAATTGTATATGACGTTCATACTCCATTCATGCCTGAATGAATTATGTGGTCGTCTCAGGTTGCGTTATCCTTTGACCGGTGGAAGTAACTCTCATCGTATCGATCCACTTTACAAATTGATATTTCCTTACGTCCTCCTGTTTGTATAATTTTATTAGGAGAGATGGCATAGGTAATGCATGAAGTAGTGATTGGTGGTAGTGAAAACAGAATGATATTTACGACGAAATTGTCGTCGACAATGTTAGGACACACGAAGCATCTTTGTCCTAGAGTTTGTTGTCTTACGGATCTTATCACCTGACAACGGTCACCACAATGACACTCTGGACGCTCCCACCATGTGGGGAGTCTCAAGAGATTTTACTTGTCATTCTAAGGCTTCTGCGGCAATTCGTCGTTCGTGCTCATCCTTCCGTCTAAGATAGTCCGATCTTGTTTCACTACATGACTATCGACATGTTCCGTCATTATGTGGGTTCTCCGTATCTACCAACTCAATGAAGTTGCACACTTTATGGTATGTCTGCGAAAGATGTTATGATTGTGTAGAAACCAGTTAGCGTTTTATGTATTGAGTGTAGTTAATTGAACTTGGAACAAATGAATCATACTTGATCAATGTTTGGGCAGTGGAAGAATCTCCTTCCCCAAATTTTACCCTGAGGGATGTTTGGAGTATGCATCGATCTTCGCAAGCACACAATGGGCGGTCACACTACGGTGAAAACAGACCAGCGAAAGGATCACTTAACCAGTTAAGATGCTCAAGAAATGGAGCTTTCATTCTCTCTAGATCTGTGAGAATGTGAAAGAAAATATGGAGAACTTGTATTCGGCTTGTCTGTATGTCTATATATAGTGGAGCAACCAATGCTAGAACTGGCCGTGGCGAGAGTCGATTGTCAGAACGCTATGTGACAGCACGGGCACACGCGAGCAGGCTTTACTTTCCAGATGGACCAACATCCGCGGCGCTAGGACCTACAGTATTCTTCGGGCATTTCTTGTAAGTATGACCGCACTAATCACACTTGCTACAACGTAGAGTCCTACCACTTACTTCGGACTCATTCATATCATTTCTGATGCGTCTTGTCTGACGCCGACCCTTTTTCACCCTAAACTTGAATGGATCTGGAATGTAAAAAACTTGGGGCCTCAAAGTTGTGTAAGATCCTGAGATCCCGAACCCATATATCTCATCACTCCATGTATGAAAGTTTGCTTCTTTCCTGAAATAATGTGACACGTACATATCGGGAAGTATGCCACAATCGCCGGCTACGGCAAGTACGTGAGAGCAAGGCAGGTGCCGAAGCTTAGGCTTCATACAGCTGCAACTGCATCCGCCATCCGCCTTTAGGACATTCCTGCACGGCTTGCTTGTGGTAGATACCACGTCTGCTCCTATCAACACACATTACTTCATACCGATGAACTTTGATGCCTTGAGGAACAACTCTATGCCTCTGGGCCTTAGCTATTTTAGCTTCCATATACTTAGTCACTACGATCCCAAAAATTATATTGTTGTCTGCCATTGAGGGACCAATTTTCTTGTCTCGATCCTTGAAGTATGTCTATGTGTCGTGAAGGATAAATTCAACAATACCAACCAATGGGAGTCCTCGCACTCCTCACATTACCCAGTTGTAAATCTCGGACAGATTAGTTGTCATTATGTCATATCGAGAACCATCAGTGTTGAACAAGAGAGCTCACTTCTCCTTTGATTCATTGTCAATCTAATGCGAGAAATTTCGAATAGATGATGCCGACCTCCTTCTCATTGTGTGTGTGTCGTCATGTAGTGGACCTAGAGGTACTGGAGACTCGTCACCTTCAGCTTGTGCCCGACGAGATTGCTTGTCTATTTGCTTCGTTGTCAACTCATCCAACCTTCTTCACATCTTGTTGAATTTCTTCTCTTGATTCTGTGCACAAAGCCTCTTGAAAAGATCCATCAGATGCTTGTTCTTGAATTGCTTGTAAAAATTAGCACCCATGTGATGCATGCATCGTCTACTCCGAAGATCGGGCCACCTAGCTAGAAGTCCCTTCTTATCCCAACCGTTCTGCAAGTAGTCAATAGCCCGTAACATGCCCGCATGACGATCATGTATAAGGCAAACATCGGGCCTCATACGCACGACTTTATTGTGCACTCTCTCCAGGAACCAGTATCAATTTTTAGGGTTCTCACTCTCTACAAATGCAAAAGCTATAGGTAGCACCTACCTGTTCCCATCAGCTCCAATCGCTGTCAATATCTGACCTCTGTATTTACCGATCAAAAAAGTACCATCTATACACAGTACAGGACGACAGTGCACAAAAGCGTTGATACAAGCGCCCAATGAGAAAAAAGCTCTTTGCAGCACACTCTTGGTCGAATCATCAGATGATTGGAATATATGAATGTCGAAGTAAGTATTACTATTCCTTTGGGCAATGGCAGCTAACAGACGAGGCAAATTATCATAGGATGATTCAAATGTGTCATATCTCATCTCTAAAATCTTCTATTTAGCCCTCCAGGCCTTAGCATAGCTTATAGTGTACTTGAATTTGTCTTCAATGTGACTAATAATTGATCTTGGTTCAAACCCATTATTACCGACAACATCGCTATATATCTTAGTTGCAATAAAAGTTAAAGTCATGTTGCGGTGATACTTCTCCACCGCTTGTAAATGGCACTCATGCTCGGTCACAATACTAACTTTTCAATAACCATTTCATTTACCCTTATATGCATGAACATGCCACGAACACTCTTCCTTCATGCACCTCATTTCATACACATAATTGGTTGACTTGACCATCCTAAACTCTCTCTGCAATGAGATCGCCTAATGCTTCACCGTCTCCTTTCAATCCTCCTTATAAGCATACCTAGCACCCTGAATTACCTCGTTCTCCTTGTATTCCCACGGTACATGATGCCCCTCAGAGATAACAAGCCCCGAGAAGTCCTCGTTTGTCCAATCAGCGAGCATTACATCATCTTCCTCGTCGGACAATACATTTCCCTCCGCTTGCTCGTTATCCGAATCTTCCCTCTCCATTTCATTAACGATTATACCGACTCTCTCCCCCTCGTCCGCCACGCCCATGGCTTGTACCACCTCTGTTTGATTTATCTCATTTTTCATCGATGTTCCAACATAATCCCCCACATGGCTTGGACCCTCAACATCTTCTATTTTCATTGCAACACTGCCATCATTTTCATGCACTGACACAAAAATAATAAGGGGCCATGACCGTTCAAAAGTCATTTCCACATACCGTCTTCAGGCAATAGTGCTATTCATAGCATTAGTTCCCAGAAATAACCTTCCATTGCACGACTCACTACGACAGATATGGACATTGTATTAATTTTTGGGTCGACTTTGAATCCTCACAGCAACCAACTATAAATTGACTGAAAGGTTCTTTCAGCAGGCCTATCGATGCCTTTCGATGTCATGCTAAAATCCGAGAGATCAACACCATCCGGACCAAATCTAAGATTGCCTTGACCGTGAACTAACTGAAATATGACCTTACTTGACATTGTGCCTGATGAAAAAAAGGTAGGTTAACTAAGTTCATATCATACTAATCAGATCTAACGTCACATTCGTCAATAGATACTACGCCCTAAGTCTTAAACTCTAGAAATATGTTGTATGTCCTATGTCTCAAATTCTACAAATAGGGTATGTGCTCCAGATCTACCATCTAACTAAAATATATGATATAATTTGCACTATGCCCTAAGTCTCAATTTCTAGAAATATGTTGTATGCTCTAATTCTCAAATTATACAAATAGGTTGTGTGCTCTAGATCTACCGTCTAACTAAAATATATGGTAATAAAACTAAAATGATACAGAAATTAAAAAGACAATACAATAGAATGTATTTACCTGCGATGGAGTTAGCAAACCGACAGGGTTTCGCCGCTCCCCTTCTGCTCTTCCTTACCCTTCTCTCCTTTTTTTTGGATTTTGAGTGAATATAATAAAAATTTGGAGAAGGAAAAAGGGTCTTATACCCCAGGGGCAAAAAATTGCCTTCCCAGAGGGCGGCAAGGGGGCTGCCTGCAAAAATGCCACCCCCTCGCCGCCCTTTCACAGGCGGCCCATAAAATGTCCTCTAGGAGGGCGGCAAGGGGGTCGTTTGCAAAAATGTCAGGCCGTCCTCCCAACCCTTTTGCAGGCAGCCCCCTAGCACCAAAAACATCCTCTGGGAGGGCGGCAAGGAGGTCGCCTGCAAAATTGACACGCCCGGAAATTTTTCCCAAATTTCCAGACCATTTTGTGTATTAAGTCCCTGTCCAGGCATCAACCAGGATACACAAAACGACAAATCAATAAACAGACCCAAACGTAAATAAAGCGATAAATACTTACAACAGAGGCACTTAGTCCTTACACCAAAAAGAAAACAGCAGCGGAAAGAGGCGACCCTAACGGGGCTTCAGTTCCACTCCACAGGCAAACTCAACTGGGTCTGAGCCTTGGTCCTCTAACTTCATCTTCAACTCAGAAGTACTAAACTTCTGAAAAGAGGAGAAAATAGCAAGATTGAGTACAACCACCGTACTCAACAAGCCACACCAATGATGCAGACGTGCACAGGGGAGACAAAGGGAGGCTTGTGGCTCCTTGCAGAAAAGCGGTTGAAAACCTCTATATTTTAAAGCAGTAAAACAGTTGTTTACTTAAGGCAATATTAAATCTCCACTGAACAACGCTACAACCACGTTGAACAGGCCCAACCATTCCACCTGAACTACACCAGTTCATTAAGTCAAATTAATTAAGCATGTGGGACTAATCATGGTGAATCTGGTTGATCGCCCATAACCGCGGGCACGACTATTCGAATAGTTTTACTCTGATCAGAGGTGCGCAACTGTACCCACAAGACACGATTCCACACATGTTACCATGCCCCGAAGTATCGTGACAAGGCCTTTCACATAACTCCTCCTAACCAAGCGCTCCACACCGCAGGTTTTGCCCCCGCTCCCTATATCCAGCAGCGGGCAGCCCCCCTCGTGCCACGATGAATCCGGCAGCCGATCAACCGGTATATCCCCGGCCGACCCAACTCCATCACGCCCACCCTTGCCGGGGAGTGTCGGCTAGGAAAGAGCTATACTACGGATCCAGCAGTTGCCCATTCTTGCTTGTGGTAAGCACTGTTATTCTTCCAGGGTTTCCCATGAACCGGTCCTTAATTGCCATGGGTGCGACCAGCAAAACCATGCACCCACAGCCCACCATTAGGTCATATTTTAGTTGGATAATTACGACCAATAAAACCTGGTCGGGTGTCCCGAGCGAACCGCTCGTTAGAAGCTAATTGTAAACAGTGTAATTATCCCATTAAATGAGCTAGTGGCAATTAAGCATGGCTAAGCATATACAATTCTAGCAAAGTCCACATAAGTGACTTACGCTAGTCAAATTATCACCCACAGTTAACAAAGGACGGTTTAGCAAATAAACATGGCACAAGCGGACGGATAGGTAAACCTTATTCCCATGTAATTAGCAAAACATGCACTTTATTTGCAAACATAAAACATTTCAAAAAATAGGTACAACATGCTCAAGGGGAATGTGTGACTTGCCTTGCTTCTTCAAACAATCTTCCGGACTTCTTTCCTCGCGGGCGCGAACTTCCAAAACGGCGGAATCTACACGTTGGCACGCAAAACGGGGAAAAACTCTAATAAAAACCAGGTAAACAATACATAAAAAGTAAACAAACATGTAGAGCTCAATTTTAGATGAATTTTGCAAGTTGAATGGCTCAATTTGGAGTTCGTATGAATTAAATATGAATTTTAGAAGTCTTGAGCCATTAAATGGATTTCTGGAAATTAAAACGATTTATTGCGCAATTATTAATTAATTTTACAAAGGAAAGGACTATGCTGACATCATCAAAGGCAAACGGCACCGGAACAGCGGGTCCCACGTGTCAACGGGTCAAAGGGGCGGCTGGTCCACGAGAAACCAAGTCCACGCACGCACGGGTGCGAACGCACCACGTGGCACTGACGTGACGGCCACGGCTGACAGAAGGGAGGAGGTAGCGTCGACGTGGACGCCAACGTGGCGAAGCCGCGGGCGGCCACGTGGTCTGGGTGTGGACCGGATTAAACAAAGGGGGCCCACGAGGTCTGCGACACAAGGGTCGGTGAACCGGAGAGGAAAAGGAGGTAAAATGGACTTTGCAGGGGAAAGGGGAGAAATTAGGCTGAGAGGAAGGTAAACTAGACTTGTTCGCGGGAAAAACAAATGGGCTGAGGCCTGGGAGGAAGAGAGGAGGAAGGACGGCCCAAACTAGACTTTTCGCGAAGGGTTTTGCCAATTAGACCGATGGCCCAAAGGAGAAGGACGTCAAATGGACTCCGAGGGAGATGGGCAAAAGGGCCGACAGCCCAAAAGGGAAGGGGCTACGAGGGAGTAAAAATGGACTTTTGGAAAGAGAGGGGAAATAGGCCGAAAGGGAGGGAGTAAAAAGGCCGGCCCAGAAGGAAAATGGGTCGGGAGGAGGTAGTGGGCCGGCCGCGGCCTCGCGGCAGGGGCGCGGGGTGCGGCGGCGATTCCGCCGACCGACGGCGGCGCGCGCACGGAGGGCGGCGAGTGGCGGCGGCGCGAAGGGCAGCGAGCGGCCGAGAGGAGAAGGGGAAGAGAGGGGGAACGGGGCACTCACCGAGGGCGCGGCGACGCGGAAGGGCACGAGGGAGGAGCGGCCGACGGCGGGAGGTGGTAACCGAAACGGTGGCGGCTCAGGCTCGCGACGCGGGTGGCCGTCCGGCGGCGGCGAGGCAGGGCAGGGTGGCACGGCGGCGCGGCAGGGGCGAGCGCGCGGGCGCAGGCGGTGCGGCCGGCGTGGCGCGACTAGCGGCACGAGAAGGGAGGGAGAGAAAAAGGGAAAAAGGAGGGGAGCTCCTCACCAATGGCCGACCGACACCGGGAAGACGACGCGGCGGCGCTTCGGCGGTGGACAGCAGAGGCTGAGGCGCGGCCGGGGCGTGGGAGGGCCCAGCGAGTGCGGTGATTACGGTAGCACGGCATGGGAGCGGCCGTGGCGGCGGCGGCGCGCAGCCGAAGCTCGTCGGCGGACAGTGGTGCACGGGAGCCACGCGGGAAGGGGATTAGAGGGCGCGGGAAGGTCGGGCGAAGAGGGAAACGGCGGAGGGGAGCACGAGCATGATTTTTATAAAGGAGGGAGGGCGCGGGATGGCCGAGAGCGCCCGAAATCGCCGGCGGAGTGGGGGGGTGGCGTCGTGGGAAAAAGGCGGTGATTTCGGCACCGAGCCGCGCGGGAGAGAGAGGGAAAGTGGGGGAAGGCAGGCGCGGGCGCAGGCGGGAGCCGGTCCACGCGCGAAGGAGGCGGGAAGACCACGAGGGAGGCGGCAACGTGGGCGGCCATGGCGGCAGTTGACCCGACGGAGAGAGAGGAGGCCGGAGGTTGAAGGAGGGAGGTGATTCAGACTTGCGTGAGGGAGGAAACCAGTGGGCGGGTGGACTGGGCCGCGCAAGGGGGAGAGAGGCGGCCCGAGGAAGGAGGAGGGAGGCGGGCCGCACGGGAAGGAGGGCGTGGGCCACGGGGAGGAGAAAACGGTTTTGGGCCGGAAACGACCCAAAATGAAAAAGAAGGTTTTTAAATTGTTTTTCTATTAATTTAATTGATTAAATGATCTTTGTGACTTTAAAATTATTTCTTTAGCTTCAAAAATTCATGAAAAATTTTTGAGAGTACTTTAGGGCACAGAGAATATTACAAAAATATTTCCGGCCATGATTTTTAAAGGAAATTTTTGATTTCCTTGCTAATTTTACTTGTTTAATTGCTTTAAATTTTTATTAAATTTCTAGAAAATGTATTATTTAACGATTTTTAATCCCGATCGAAAATCGGGGCGTGACAAAAATTCACATCCCTCGACGGCTGTCCGTTAGGGGAGATCCAACGACCGTCTGTCACGTAGAAAAAAATGTTCTCCGAGAGGACGCTTTCAAAAAACCAGAGAGCGTTGGATGACTAGTTTTGTAAAATTTTCAAATAAAAAATTATTTTTATAAATATTTTAATAAATCTTTATCTATTATAAAAATGAAAGATGATTTCGTACTCACCTTAATTTTCATCCATCAACTGTGTTAGACACGTATAAAACCCACCTATTATAAAAATTGAAGATGATTTCGTCCTCACCTTAATTTTCGTTCGTCATCCGTATTAGACACGTATAAAACCCACCTATTATAAAAATTAAAGATGATTCCGTTCTCACCTTAATTTTCGTCCGTCATCCATGTTAGACACGTATAAAACCCACCTATTATAACAATTGAAGATGATTCCGTCCTCACCTTAATTTTCGTCCGTCATCCATGTTAGACACGTATAAAACCCACCTATTATAACAATTGAAGATGATTCCGTACTCACCTTAATTTTCGTTCGCCCCCCATGTCATATGCGTATATTATGCAAAAATTAGGAAAAACATGTAAAGATGAGATTTGAACTTGGGTCTTCAGAGTATATGATACGCTTATAATTTGAACCTACTATGATCTAACAATTTAACAATCAAAGTAATTATAATTAAAATATATAGCTTGTTTTTACCCGTTGCAACGCACGGGCATCTTTGCTAGTAAAATTAAAAATAAAAAAATTCCGTGCAAGAAGGGAAGTCTAGGCCGCCTGTCGGGCCAGTGGGTTTATGACCCGGCGGCCGGCTACGGAAGAATCTTCTCGAATCGCAGCCGTTCGCACATGATTTGACGGTCGAGATGGTAGATCGCCGCCGTCGAAACGTCGCAACGAAGCTACGAAAGCAACATCTAAAAAAGAAATGAAGCCCCGACACGATTGCCATGCTCTTCAATAATACAAAGCATCACATCAGGATGAAACATGCATCGTATATGGCATCGGATCTTGCTATTATTCGCATTTAGAATTGAAACCTTGAAGGAGATTGGTAGGGTCAACACGGGAGATTCCAAGAAGATTGTAATAGCTGTCCTGCTCATCTCAACACGTCTGGTGTTTGAAAGTCCTGAAGATAAAGATAAAGATGAAGATAAAGTGTTTTACGCAAAACGAGATGACAATAACGTGCGATTAATTAAGTTTTAATTATTACAAACTTGAAAAATGGATTAATTTAACATTTTAGAGCAACTTTCATATTAAAATTTTTCGCACGAAACGCACCGTTTGGGAGTTTGAAAAGCGTGCCACGAAAGTTTATTTTTTATCTTCACTGTTTTAGAAGATTAGAACGCAGCTAGTTGTAAGAGATCCTAAACAAATATAAACCACAACACCCTGCATATTATAGATAGATCAGAAATTGCTGGTTGTTTGCTTTTGGGTGCCTTTAACACGCAAGCACATCAGCAAACGCTATCATCACAAGCAAAGAACAACTTTTCTTCAGTAATCAGCACAGCACTATGCTGTCAATGCACCTGTAGCTCTCCAGACGCTTGCCTGATGCGTCGTGAGCTCAAAACTGCCAACTACTGTGGCTGTTCACGGATCAAGCAGCAGAAATCTTGTGACTGTTGTGGCTAAGGCAGTTTTGAGCAATGACCAGTGGCAGTTACAGTTTTCAGTTGCTTGACCCACATATGTATTGCACAACTTGAAAACTGTAACTGCCTACTCATCGAAACAGAAGCAACTCCAGGCAAACCACTGGGAATGAACTCAACCTTGTTCTGGGAATGTCCTATGAAAGTCTGCTACATCCAAGCAGCATTTTCCAAAAACAGAAGTTTTCACCAACATCGCTATAAAGATGGGTGCTGGATATATACAAAATGAAACTAGAATCATGAAACCTGTTGTGAACGATCAATGTAAGGTTCTGTTGCTAATTTATATATGCACAGGAAGTTTAGGCTGGGGGGGGGGGGGGGGGGACCTAGCAACGGTAGAGGTCGAAAAGAAATGTAAATGAGCAGAGGTACAATAGTTCTCATGATCGCTGCATCACATAAAGACTATGCTCCTTTTTAACAGCTGGTCCTACAAGTACACCATTTATCGTCCATATCTTGTATCCCTGGATCCATCAAGAAAGCATCATATATCAACTCGTCAGAATTGAAACAAGAAAAGGATAGCGTCATGCTTTAAAGTTTTAAATAAAAAATGTGAACTATATTATTTACATCTCATGCTGAATTTGGAAGGTAGTATCAAATTGCTTTCTCTACAATGAAATCAAACTTTTAGGGTAGGTAGCCTCATGTTTTCAGCATTGTATTGCACATGCATGCCTCATGCACTAAAATCCTCACCTGAAACTTTGCTAACCCCACCTAAACATACCAAAGTCTTAACACCTAGCTCATAAAATATGCCATAAATTGGGTAAAAAAATGTAGCTACCTCAAAGATGCTTTCACTATGCATATTGCCATCAAGAGGAAAGCAGGGAACATGACAAATAGTAAGAAATGTAAAGGCTGTATTTTCTATACATAACATGGCAGCTCAAGTAGGTATTATAAAAGAAAGTGCATCAGGGACAAGAAGACTCCAAAAGTACAGTATGTTTGTATTCCATATTCTCTAAACCTGAATATTTTTCATTGGACTAGCATGTGTTCTTTGTTCTTACAAAAATGATAGATATAGCTCCAATAACTAGGGAAGATTAACATTAGACTGTTTCTACAGACCTGTAATGGAAACTAGCCATTCTTCCAGGTGTTGCAATACTAGGTATGGCCCCTGTGACTATGTATTCATCATCAATTTCATCAAATCTGATTTCTCTCAAGTCAACAGATTGTGTGGGAACCTCGAGGTTAAAGCTTTCCAGATGTGCTTGATTGCCGTTCCTCCTTCCACTGCCTCTTCTTTCCCTTGCTCTTGCTCTTCTTCGTCTTCTTGAAGATCTAGAGAATCCCCTAAAAAACATACAAGACCACCAGTTCCTTCTGACCCGCCTGAAAACTTCATATTCTTCTCCAGTTTCATCATCCCCATACTCAATGACATAATCTCCCAGAACAATTCCATTAGGAACTTGTGCATGAATTGTGCTGAGCACATCGACAATATCAGAAGATTGCTGGAAGTTCTCCCAATCAACTTGTCTAGCAGGATCAATTTCCGAAGGGCGTGAGTCTGGATGCTTTTGTTGTGTGTGCTTCTGAAGTTCATTGAAGTTACCAATGAATGAACAACAATCCTCTTCACAGCATCTTTTCTTCTGGTTAAGATGCAGACGTGCCTCACCGATAACAATCCATCCAATGACATCTCCTCTACACAATGGGCAGCTTGGGCGGTTGTTCACATTAGGAGCCACAATATGGATACTATCAAGTGGAGCAACCGCAATGGTTGAAACTTTCATATTGGAAGGGAGCTCATATGCACCTTTAAACCTCTCAAGACAGTTTGAGCGCGTTTGATCTGTGTCACAGACAAATGGCCTGCAACCTTTCTCATACGACGTACATCTTAGCAGGACAGCATTGTGAGGGTAATCAAGACAGATTGGGCAAGTAACATCCTCTGTCCAACTTTTATCAAGCTGTATGTCAAAATCAAAAGAGCTGGGCCTCACCACCTTCTTCATCATCAGGTTTCCTGACCCCATGTTGGATTTTCTACCAAAACTAGTAGCTCTAACAAGTGCTACTTTTCATTAAAACCTGCATGACATCAAGATGCAAACAGATTAGTTTGAGACTCATCATTTCTAAACATCGTATATTTCCAATACACAACAAAGTTTAGCATTCCATCGATCCAACATGAGTTTAACGGTATCACAGAATCATGTCAATGGACATTTGGTTCCAACTTGTTGTTTTGAACTGTAGAAACTAGAATCTCTCTTACATCAACACACATGATTGCCAAAAGGTTGAATTAGTAAGCCTTCTCCCAACAAATTCAGCTACTCCGCGTTCATATCATCTTCCTCAAATCCCCAAAACAACAGTACCCATCTGGTCAAATCCACCCAAACCAGGCTCCTCCAGGATGCGACACATACAAAAGCAATCCGCACAACTACAGAACGAGCTCTAATACTCTATAGTTAATCGCATGGGAACTACGCCTAAATTCAAACAAGTGAATCCAAACCAAAATTCCATTCCCCAAACACCAGTAAAAAATTTGCAAAGCAAATCCCCATAAAACTCGATCTGAAAACTGATCGGACCCAAACCCCAATTCCTAACCAGCTCTTCCAATCCACATGTAACCTGGGCACACAAAACCACGCGCAAACGAGATCAGGAGACAGAGCGCCCCAAAATTACACCTCATCAGCATACTCCGACTAAACCCCGAGCTCGTATTAGCCAGACCGAACGAACAAACCCCTCAAAATCGACTACAACCCAATCCAGAACTCCCGCTACACCCGAGAACCCAAATCAAACCACACACATACACATCAAACCATCGATCGCCAGAATCCGAGGGGGGCAAAAAAAAAGTCAAAATCGAACAAAAATCTGGCGAGAAGGGGAGGAAGAGGAGGAGGAGGAGGAGAGGGAGAGGAGACGTACCACGGCTGCCGCTGCCGCCACGGCCAGGGTAGGTGGCGGTGGTGGTGGGAGAGGAGAGGGGAGGAGGGTTGAAAAAAGGAGTCGAGACGCGAGGGCAAGAGGGGGAAGATGCTGCTGCAGCCTCTATCTCTCTCGCTTCTCTTTTCTACTCGCGCAAGTCGCCCTCCATTTCGGCTGTTTTTTTTTATATAATATAATATTTAAATCTTTATTATTTAGGTCAGCACACTGGTACTTTTTTATTTGTATCTGAGCGGTTTTTTTTTGGATTATCTTGTGGCGAGGAGAAAAACATGCAGACTGCAGCGTGAATGATTAGGCAAGGTCAAAACCATGTTTGGGTTTGTATGTTCTATACGCGAGTATGAATGCAGTACGGATTGAATAGGTAGACGGGTTTGCTTGCCACATGCTAATTATATCTGAAATGAATTTGCAGGATTTTCTTTGGAGGTAGTTCAATTCATGTCAAAATACTCTAAAATTTTTTAGGTAATTTTTGAATCTTCTGAAGATAAATATAAAGATAAATATTAAATGTTTCACGTAAAATGAGGTGACATTAACATGTGATTAATTGAGTTTTAATTATTACAAACTTAAAAAACGGATTTATTTGATATTTTAAAACAACTTTCATATAGAAAATTTTCACACGAAATGCACCGTTTAGCAGTTTAAAAAACGTGCCACGATAATCTGGAATTTTATCTCCCGCTGGTAGTAGAATCGAAAAGGGCCTTAATCTAGATATTTATAGTAGTCAAGTTTTTTTTATTATTACATGAAACATACACATGCATATACACCAACAAATACGTTATTATCTAACACACACTTATAAAAAGAGAAGAGATTATGATACCAGCGACAACTCCTCAAACTTACTGCTTCCAAAATTTATTATATTTTATATTTTATGATTGAGAGAGTAACATTCTATTGTGTTTAACACACGTAAAGCTTGATGGATGAAGTTAAATACTACCAGTACTTCCTGTAAAGATCTGTTAAAATTTGTATTCCAGTGATCACTCCTAATCGTTCTACGAAACATAAATTAAGGTAAAATTCCCTACACAAACCGAACTTCCATGCACTGGTCATTAAAATCTGTATTCTAATGATCACTTCTTCTAATCATTATCCTATGAAAGATAAATCAAGGCCAAATTCCATGGACAAACCGAACTCATCTTCACATTCCAAGGCCAAATTCCATGGACAAACCGAACTCATCTTCACATGGTCTTCTCAACGCGAAGACTATGCCCGTGTTTAGTTTCAAAGTTTTTTTTTCAAAAAACATCACATCAAATCACATCAGATATACGGACACACATTTGAAGTATTAAACATAGTCTAATAACAAAACAAATTACAGATTCCGCCTGTAAACTGCGAGACGAATCTTTTGAGCCTAATTAATCCGTCATTAGCAAATGTTTACTGTAGCACCACATTGTCAAATCATGGCGCAATTAGGCTCAAAAGATTCGTCTCGCAATTTACACGCAAACTGTGTAATTGGTTTTTTTTTTCGTCCACATTTAATACTTCATGCATGTGTCCAAACATTCGATGTGATTGGTTTGAAGTTTGAAGTTTGAAGTTTGAAGGGAACTAAACAGGGCCTATATAAGATGGGAAAGGGACTCCCATCGTTGGAAAACAATGTGAAAGGGACATGCATGACTCATGAGTGATGCGTAGAGGACGAGAGCACGACATATGGAGGAAACTCATTTGCAACTTCTACCACCATAAAATTTTCAGCGCTGCATACTTGTAACAAACATCTGATGTGAAATGAACAACTTGCATTTGCCGTGGAAAAGTGGCTTCTGCTATGGAAAATTATACTAGACTCTATTTTCCATACGAGTACTAGTTTAGATGCAAGTTGTGAAAGTCGGCCTTTCGAAATCCCGATACTACAATTCAATTTTAGATATGCCGTTCAACCATTTGTTTTATTTTAAAAAAATTTATATCAGTATTAACTATTTTATCGTAACATTTTATCATTAAAAATATTTTAATCATAATTTATATTTATATATTTGCACTATTTTTAGAAAACAAATGGTCATACATAACAAAAGGTCATAATATTAACTTGAGCACAAATGGAATGGGCTAGGCACGATAAGGGCATGGCATTAAATGGGCCATGACGGCACGGCGCTTGGGTAGGCTTGCGCAGGCCGGCCCGGCACAGTCAGCAATGAGCATGGCCTCTTTCCCCTGTTCCCCCTATTTTTTTCTATTTTTATCCTATTTTCCTTTTCCTCATATCTTTTCTTATTTTCCACAATTTTTCCCATAATTTTTTCCATTTTCCCTCGATTATTTCTTTCTTTCCATTATAATTTTGTTAAAATTTCGTGGGCCAAACGGGCTGGCGTGCCTTATCTGGCCCATAGCCATTTCATGCCCGGGCCTGCCAAAGTCTTGGGCTGCGCTTGGGGCAAATGGTCAGGACAGCACGGTCCGGTTCACTAGCCGTTTCGTTTCGTTGTGGAATAAGTTCACCTGATGTCCCTCAACTTTACGTCGAGTCTGTCTGAGGTCTCCTATTCACAATACCAGAAATCTCTACCCCTCAACTATCACAAACCATGCAAAAAGGTCCCGAGGCAGATCAACCCAATTTTTTCCTGGTTTCACTGACGTGGCATACGGTAAACCCCACATGTTAGCGAGGAGACATTGCACATGTCAGCGGCAGTCGGTGGAGGAGCCACGCTGAACTATGGGATGGCCGCTGCCGCCGCCACCCTTTCCCTTCCCCTCCTCTGCCTCCCCCCACCTCGCCAACGACGACGATGACGACCACATCGACGCGAGCACCTCCTTCCCTTCTGTCCCGAGCACTGCCACCATCCTTCCCTTTCCCCTCCTTTGCCTCCCCCAACCTCGCCGGCAACGATGACGACCATCTCGCGATGGTGCTGATCAACCTCGCGCCACGTTGACGAGGGAGGATAGCCGGAGCGACAGCTCGTTGGGGCTCGACTTTGTACTACGGCGGTGAGCTCTTCTCCATTGGCCGCGTTGACTCCGACTGGTTGGAAGCGACGACGGCTGTCCTCCCAGGCTTGTCAGCCGCCTCTCCCCCCTCTCCCATGGCCCGCTGCACTCGCCCATTGCCGTCGCTTTGCCTGCTGCCCGCCGCTCCTCCCAGGCTCGCCCGCCACTAGGCGAGCTTTTCTTCATGGGTCGTGTCGACTTCGGCTAGTTGGCGGCGGCAGCGGCGACTGTCCTCCTAGGCTCGCCGACCGCCTCTCCTCCCCATCTCTCGCCACCCGCTGCGCTCGCCCGCCGCCACTTCGCCCGTTGCCNCGCTCGTCGCCCGCCGCTCCTCCCAGGCTCGCCCGCTGTCGCCGCGCTCGCCCGCCGCCATAGCTCTGCCTGCCGCCGCTTTTCCAGAGAAGAGAAGAAAAGAAAGAAAAGAGAAGAGAAAAGAAATAAAAGATGTGGGTCCCACAAATTTTTCTTCTCACTTACGTGTGGGCCCCATAACTTTTTAATTTTTTTTCTGCCTAGGATGTCATGTCAGCAAAACTAGAGACCCATACTGCTATGGGACCTTTTTTGCACAGTTTGTGATAGTTGAGAGGTAGAGATTTCTGGTATTATGGATAAGGAACCTCAAACAGACTCGACGTAAAGTTAAGGAACAGGTGAACTTATTTCTTTCGTTGTGGGCCTAGGCCATACCATGCCATACGACCTATTTGGACAACGCTAATTAACTACGATATATCTATACTACTTTAAATATGGTTTACCACTACCTTTATCATGTTGACACATGACATCAGTGTCAACTGTATAGATCAAATACAACATGGACAATTTATATCAACTGCTCATCACTATGAGCACAGTTGCGTAGCTTGACATACATGTATAAAATTATATTAAATATGATATGATGATTAAAAGTGTGTGAATAATTTTATTTTGCCTTTTAGGCTTTACTGTAATTTAGCATATTTAAAAACGTAGGGAATACTCTCAATCCTTTTGTGATGGGATCGTATACAGTAGCAACTGCTACAGCCTAGCTTGAGCCACTTTTGGGCTATGTCAAATCTGAGGCCCTGTTCGTTTAGTCTAAAGAGAGAGGATAAACTTTTGGATATACATGACACATTTTTCAAACTGCTAAACGATGTGTTTCGTGCGAAAATTTTTTATATGAATGTTGTTCTAAAATATAAGATAAATCCATTTTTCAAGTTTGTAATAATTAAAACTCAATTAATCATACATTAATGTCACCTCGTTTTACGTGAAACACTGGTGTTTGAAAGTCTGAAGATGAAGATAAAGTGTTTCAATTAAAACGAGGTGATATTAACGTACGATTAATTAAGTTTTAATTATTACAAACTTAAAAAATGAATTTATTTGATATTTTAGAACAACTTTCATATAAAATTGTTTTGCACGAAACGTATCGTTTAACAGTTTGAAAAGTGTGCCACGTTAATCTTTATCTTTTATCCTGAGTAGTAGTGAGTTCGAACGCAGCCTTAGGTGGTGTTTGAAAGTCCTGAAGATAAAGATAAAGATGAAGATAAAGTGTTTCACGCAAAACGAGGTGACAATAACGTGCGATTAATTGAGTTTTAATTATTACAAACTTGAAAAATGGATTAATCTAACATTTTAGAGCAACTTTCATATTAAAATTTTTCGCACGAAACGCACCGTTTGGGAGTTTGAAAAGCGTGCCACAAAAGTTTATTTTTTATCTTCACTGTTTCAGTAGTGTCGAACGGGGCCTTAATCTTTATCTTTATTTTTATCTTCAAGATATTCAAACACCACCTGGATGACACTCGGCTGTGCCGGTTGCTTGAAGCTTTGGAGATAGAACAACAGTTGCTATTGAAGCTGTGCCGACTCAGGCTGACCACTTCCCCGCCATCGCCTGATCTGTCGACCTATCCGGCTATTTGGATGACATCGCACCGTTCACCTTCCATCCATGGCAGCAGCTTCATCGACATCCCGTTAATGGAAGCATCTCAGCAAAAGTCAGCTATATCTCCGATTTTGACGGCTTGAACTTCAGTTTAGTGTTCATTTTCTTCTAAAATGGCTAAAATATCCTGTTTATTGTTGGAACATGTTTTGGCTGTCGTATTGTTCTATCAGTTTTCAATTTTCAATGTGCCCTTGTTATCATTCTGAATACCGTAACTGCTCTGACTGGATGGAGTGATCTCTGCTTGATCGATTTTGAGCCCCTGCAGAACAGCAAATTTTCTTGCACATGACTTTTTTGTTGCAATGCAGTTTCAAGTTTACAAAAGGGGCTTTGTTATCTTCTAATTGGGTCATTCAAATCTCAATTTCTTAGCAACTTGATTACCAAAAAGGGTAAAATATCTTCAATATGTTGCAGCCTCGCTTGGACAATGGAAAAGGGTGAAATCACAGCATAGAAACAACTCAAACATGTAATAGTATATAGAAACAAGCATGATATGATACTCTTATTCCAGGAGCAACTTCAACAACATAAAGATCTGTGTCCACTTTAACAGTTACAGAACTTGACAGTAAGGTTCTATTATTCGATTATTGCTTCTGTGCCATGACTAGCAGAAGCACAGAAAAACACCCATGGCCACAGGCACAAAGGTGATGATGGACTGGAGCTCCAGGGACTCTGCTCTCACAACTAGAGTGGGATGGACTAATATGGGCAGTTCTTGGGCAGCTTGCGGATCACATTGTTCTTCATTCCAATCTTGGTACGCATGTTCTCCACAGTCCTGTTCATTGCTCGGAGAGATTTCAGCCTTGCAGCTTGCTCCTTCGACTGAAGGGTCACCAAACGCATGCCCTTGTAGCTGAATATGAGAGAAACAGAACATGAGAAATACTAACAACATTTCACGTCAAAAAAAAAGAAATACTAACAACATTGGGCTTGAAGAGTTCTATGATCTTATCAGTGTACCATACCATTGCAACTAACCAAACGGATGGGAAAAAAAAGGAAGGAAGAAATAACGGTTTCGGACCTGGAAGCCAGGGAAAGTGGAAGAGCACGATCCTTTGCAACATGAATACGTGATTTCAGGCGATCTTCGCAAGAGAATCCCCGAGAACGAAGAGTTCTGGCATAAGCTTCCCAAGGATCAATGACGTAAACCTCGTTATGGGTGACAACGGGACGGATCGGGACCGGATTGGCCCAGAACGGCCTCAGCTCTGATCCCCAACTTCCTCCCCCGGACCCGGCCCCGAGGAAGGAAATGGGGGCAAAACTCGCTCCGGCCCTGGCCCTGAGGAAGGTTGTTACCTCATGATGCTCTTTGGTATCTTCGGTATGTATGTCGTTCCCTAGTATCCATTGACGAGTCCCTGGGTTATCTGAGGATGAATGGGAAATGAAAATGGAAATGAATGGATGATTAGGATTAAACGAGGTGAAGAAAATGGATGGTTAGGATGGAATCTTACACTCTGGTGGGTGGGCTGTCTTTTCCCCCAGTAATTTAGCAAACAATACACGAACAGAACTGCAATTGAAGTATCAGAGACCGTAGGCCGTTAGATCTAAAAAAACACCACTCATTCACCACAGAAAAGAAACTCTGATCTCCAGCCTTGACCTGGGTTGCAAATCTTCCCCTGTGAATTTCATCGTGTCCTCTACGGACTCCACGGAAGATTCGCTTTCTGTCATTGCAGTATAAGGCATATAAAATCACGCTTCACCTGCAGGTAGAACAATCAAAACAACCTCACTGTAAAAATTAAAGCAACCCCGTAGATGATAAAACTCGATCCGGATACTGATTGATCAGAACCAGGACACCCAAATACTCCGGTGCACTTTACTAGTAAATTATACTACTAATAAAAAAGATATGAATCATTCGTTATTAAAGATAAATTAATAATTTACTAATACAATGATTAGGGATAACTTTATTATTTACTTTTTTTTTCATCTAAATCAATGTGATTATCCATTCTGTTGGCATAGCTTATATTCTATCGAAAAAGCCAAAAAGAAAAAGAAAAAAAAAAGAGTCTAGTCACTGCTAAATGATGATTATATCCTTTCACTTTTTTTTAACAATACTGTTCGTCTACATTTCTACTATCGCTAACTGGGATGTAATACAAATAGATCTAAACCTTTCGATCAAATGAGATCAACGATTCAGATTGCTTTTTACTATCAGTAGAGAGCACCGGAGTGAGTCTCGGTTAAGATTGAGAGAGAGCAAAATAGAGTAGCACATGAACAAGCTAAATTTGCTAGAAGTGATTTAGGTTCAACGGTTTGGTTGGGTAATATTCCACCGGCCATTGAATCTTTAGTTCTTGGTGAATGTAAGCATCTCCTTAATCGAATAATAGAGCTCTCCCTTCTTCGCGAACACACACACACACATCCACCAGCCAATCAAAGGAGATCAGGAGAGCGCCTCAAAATTACAAACACATGAGTATACTCCTAGACTAAAACCCTGAGCTGGTAAGAACTAGCCAGACCGAAACAGAAGAAACAACAACAACCCAAAATTAATTGATCGAAACTTAACCCAGAAATCATATGCTGCGACGACGAGAACCTAAATCAAACCATGAATAAACAATCTAGTCGCAAACGGGCCGCCGTCGATCGCCAGGATCCGAGGGAAAAAAATGCCAATATAGAACAACAATATGATGAAAAGGGGAGGAGAGGAGAAGAGAAGAGGAGGCGTACCGGAGCGGCCGCAGACAGACAGGCTAGGTGGTTGTGGTGGGAGTATGAGAGGAGAGTGAGGGTGCTTTAAAAAGGAGCCGAGACCCTGGAGGCAGAAGGCAATCCAAAAGACCCAAAACACACGACCTCTTCAAGCAGGCCACCAAACCAAATCCTACACCACTTCACCAAGCAGGCAGGCGAGGGCTGGGGGAAGGCTCATCTAAGAATTACTATTATAAGATTCTAAATAACCAATCCCATTTTACAGGCTGAAAAAATTGCAAATCTCTCTTATCTATTGTACCCGCCCATTTTACAGGCTGAAAAAATGTGCAATTTCTCTTATCTATTGTACCCGCCCATTTTACAGGCTGAAAAAATTGCAACTCTCTCTTATCTATTGTACGCGCAAGTCATGGGTGACGTCATGCATGTATTACTATTTACTTCAGCATTATCTTGTTGGTGTATTGCCTCCATTACATATACTACCACTTATGCTTCCCTAGTTTTGTGGCAAAGAAAAAAACAAATGCAAACACAGGAGACGTGTATGAATGAATGGATAGGAGGATGTACCAGAACTCAGAAGCGTTCACATCATCCTAGCCATGCATAAAAGGGGTTCAAAATCACATAAGGTGATGTGTTTACCGAAGTCATATACCGGATACAGTCTTTGTTTCCAGTAAGCATGATACTCTCATTTGAGGTGCAACTTAAACAGTATAAAGACATGTGCACATCTTAACACTTACAAAACTTGACAGTACGATTCTATTAGAAGTCAATTGTTTTTGCGAATATCATAAGCTCTCTGCCATGATTAGCAGATGCACAAAAAACAGCCATGGCTACAAAGGTGATGCTGGAGCTCCATGGGCTTTGCTCCTGCAACAAGAGTGGCATTGACTAATATGGGCAGTTCTTGGGGAGATTGCGGATCACGTTGCTCTTCATTCCAATCTTGGTCCGCATGGTCTCCACACCTGTCTTGTTCATTGCACGGAGAACTTTCAGCCTTACAACTTGCTCCTTTGACTGAACTGTCACCAAACCCATGCTCTTGTAGCTGAAGAGAAGCAGAAATCGTGAATAACAGCATCAAACTAAGGAGTTTCTATGATTTTATTGATGTAACATGGCAGATATGGCAAATGAAGGAAAAAGAGGACACTAGGTTTTCAAACCTGGAAGCCAGGGAAAGTGCAAGAGCACGGTCCATTGCAACAGAAGGACGTGGTTTCTGGCGATAGTAGCGAATAAATTCCCTAGAACCAAGAGTTCTGACATGAGTTCCTTTCTCACTCTTGTTCGTTATTACAAGCTCAGCCCCACCACTTCCCAGTTCAATGTTGTTGTCCTTGTCATCTGCAGCAACCAACTCCTTACCCTCCACATCAGCATAACTGCAATGAGAATATCAGAGACCGTTGGCCGTTAGATCTACAAAAATTCCATGCATTCAACCAAATAAGGACTCCAGCGCTAACCATAATACCTACAACTAAGGGTCTGTTCAACATGACTATGGTACAGAATGGAGGAAGAATTAGCATACCCACCATCTATATCATCTCTTACATAGTTGATCACCAAGTGTTTGACATGATTTTCAATTAAATCTATAGTGCTAGCATTGTTCCATTATAAAAGTCTCACTACCAGTCTGAGAATATAATTGAAATTATATCTTCATAAATGCATGAGAGCTGCCTCATGGAACATAAGGGTCAAAACTCAACAGACAATAGCAAAAACTATTCAGTCATCAATAGCAGATGCTCGGAGGCCTCTATAATTTGTAAAACATGTCAAACAGTAGTACGGCACACAAAATGTTAGTGACTAAACCAAGGTACCCAAAACCCACAGTTAAATTCATTTTATGTCTAACTCAACATAGAAACATACTAATGAAAACAAGCAATATTGAACTATTGTAAGAGGAAAGTCTTAATAGGAACCTGCTGCTGTAATCATAGAAATCTTCAAGGTCAGCATCTTCATCATCACCACCATCTCCATATCGTACTTTGCAGTGACCTTTTGCATCCATATGCTTTCTCACAGCCTCTAGACTTTGGAAAGGCTGGCATCTGTCATTGCAGTATAGGCATATAAAATCACGCTTCACCTGCAGGTACAATAATCAAAGCAACCTTATGATAAGATTATAGCCCAGGAAAAATAAAAGAAAAGACTTTACACAGATGAACAATGCCTACCTTCAGACCAACATATATAAGAAGACCATTTGGATCTTTCAAGTATTCACTATCAGGTATGAAAAACCCATGCTTTTTGTGCATGTGGACCATGCAATTCTCTATGGTATCATGCTCAAGATCACACATAAAGCAGAACGTGGGATCCAACTCTTCAAACTCATCCATCTCATCATCTGATTTGGAGGAATGCACATCTACTTGCATTTCCGAAGTCGACTCCAACTCACTTGGGTCCACTTCAACCCACTCTTCCTCCTCATCTTCATCTTCATCCTCTTCTACTGCAGATGGAGCCCTGCGTTGAACTCGCTCAGGACGAGGCTTGACTATGGTAATTCCAGCAATGGATGCGTTGGGTTCCTGAGAAGCTTTCATGAGATGTGATCGTGAATTAAGATGTTGGGCATGAGCTTTTGAGCTCCTGTACTCCTTTCCACAAAGAGCACAACTGTAGAGCATTGGAGTGCTATCAGAGTTGCTCCCCTCTGCTAAAGCAGTTTGTCTAGCCAAAAACAGAGCCTCAGTCACTCCAGGAACTCCAGCCACCTGACACAAAAATAAATGTCTTGGACTCAGTCTCACAGAAGTTCAATTAATAATTCTCTGGAAGCATGTGTTCCAATCGTAGTGATCAAGATAGACAAATAGAATAGCAAGTATGCTTCCACAATATAGTGGCGAAGCCAGGATCTAGACTTGAGGGGGGCCAACTTAAGCTAAGTACTGAGTGAAAATGACCATAAAAAAGTTGCATCATATTACACGCAAAATTGAAACATTTTACATGGATAATAAATCATATCAATATATTTATAAGTTTTGACCATACAAAAGGATGTTTTTTGCCTATTATTTAATCATTGGCTACATACATGATTTTTGAAGACTTTAGTATTTCAAATTAAAGTGAAGAGTTAAATCAAGTATTAGGGCTTACAAAGAAATGTACATTAGGAGTAAATACTATATGGAGACATTGGAACAACCAAGCTATCCAAACGTTGTTGTGTTCCTTCATGTTAGCTTGCATTGTTAGCTAGGTCTGTTTAGCGTAGGAAGCAGTAATCACCATGTAAAATGATATACTGATATGCTTTCTAAAAAACTTTTTTGCCTGCAATCCTAGCTGGCTAGTATTGGAAGCCTGGATGTGGTCTAATGCACCAAAGTACATGACATAATCACGTATGAGAGGATTAATTAGCCAGTACTTAAGAAAAAAGTTCAGCATTGAGGGAGGCCTGGCCTCCCTCCGCCCCTCCCTGCCTCCGCCCTGAGCATATATACAATCACACATCGACTTGCATCTATGTTGCTTCCTAAGAATCACCCAACAGGAGGCATGCTTTGAAAGGATAAGCATAATGAGTAAAGTAGTTTGTCTAAAACAAAAGGTGTATATCTACACCAACTATTCCATATAGGTTTTTGTAACAACATGCGTGATATTTCTACTGGGAGCACGACAATGCTTTTTTATAGGGCATATCATGCATGAACAAATTCACCAAACCACAGCCATTCTCTGAAATCTCTGCCAGCGCCAAGAGGCCAACCAAAATGCTCGTTTAACGCATATAGAAAGCTCTCCTCTCGAGTTAATCAAAGCATTAGAGCCTCCAATTCAAATTTCGGCCACCATAATTTTACTACTATTGCCTTAATAACCATAGGAAAACATTCATCCTGAAATTCCCCAAAATTCCAGGAAACTGACGAATTTCAGGTGGAAAAACAAACTATTTCCAAATTTCCAAACTTTTAACAGGCGACTTCAAAATAAGAGCTAAATTCCATCACCGAAGTGCTCGCGTGGGTTTTCTACACTCAAAAATTCAAATTCGGTCCATATGCGCGCAACACACAGAAGCGCCTAAAGAACGCATCATCTCCTACATGAACGGAAAAAACCCTAACAACAAACACGCTCCTCATCGACCCAAACCCCGAGAAGTCGATACAGATAGGAAGGCGGCCACCCACGGCGGAGGGCAACGATACCTTGCGCTTGAGGTTGTAGCGGTGCCACTCGGAGCGGTAGTGGAGGCGCTGCTGCTCCTCGTCGTCGAACCCCGCGTTGCACGCGTTGCAGGTCACCGTCGGCATTTCTCTCTTCCCCTCTTCTTCCCCCTCGTTCTAGGCTTCGATTGGCTTCTCGCCGGAGGCGGCGGCGGTGGTGGTGGTGAAGCTCTTCTTCCCTCTCTCCTAGTCTCCTTCGGGTTTGCCTCTCCGCGGCGGCACAGTGAGTTGCGGAAGAAATATCGAGGAGGGGCGGCGGCGGCGGCGGCGGGTTTTATTGGGAGAAGTAGACGAGAGAGGGCGAGGCGAACACGCTCTGTGCTGACGTCGGCGCTTCGGTCAGGCCCCCACCGCCTTTGGGTTTGGGCCCATTTATATCAGATTCGGGCCTTCTGAAATGGGCCCTCTATTTCGGCTCTCTAGATTGGACCGTTAATATTGAGGCCCAGTACCTGGTTTAAGAAACTACTGAATTTTTCTTGATTCACAACCAGCTCTTTCTCCATCGTCTTCATATTTATTCAGGAAGTATGCAGCTCGGATTCATTTGATTGAACCGCTTTCTTGCTTTATCATCTCTTCTCAGTTTTTTTTCTTCAGTTTGTTTCCTCTATTCTCGACAGCAAGTGATAAAATTAGCAGCACTTTTTTCCCAAGATGGGAAGGATTGGGAATATTTGATTAATGTGAGCCCAAACAGAGAAAACGTGTCATTACTCTATTATTGAAAAACAAAGGAAACATGCTGCTTTTGTATTCTTGAGCTGAGACTTGCACACCGGAGTATATTATTAGCAGTTAGTATGATAATCCACGCAGACCTGCCCAGCACGCAAGCAATTTGCGAGCTGCCTAGAACTGTTTAAAAGAGAGAAGGAAAAGAGAAGAAGAAAAAAGCCTTAACGAGTAGAAACCAGAGAACGTTGTTCACCCACTTCTGCATTAGACTGGAAAACTGCTACTCCATTGTAGAGTCAGATCCATATAATCTGAAATTTGGAAACATTGAACCAGAATAACTGTTCAGTATGTGCAAAGGTTCTGAAAATTTGCATTGCCACACACAGAAATAAACAATCAGACAAGTGCCTTAGGTGATTGTCAGTCTGGTGTGAGGATCAATCAAGTCCTCTCAATCTTGGAGCAACTAGCAGGCAGCAACAAGCAGGTTTCAAGCACCGAATCCAACAATCGAAGAATAATTTTGCGTTGCATGGCTACAATATGATCAAATATTCTGTTCCAAAGGCATGACAGGTAAAAATGTTGCTAAGAATTCTCATATCCTTAAAAACATGTGTTATCACAATATACATGCAGCATACTATTCTTCGTCGTCACCGCTTTGCTCAATCCTAGCCTTCTTCACTTGTATTTGCATGGCAGTTTCTGGTCTTCTCTTAGCATGATGGATCCGAGAAGGTAATCGAATCGTTGACAATGGCACCATGACTGCCTCAGCCTCGGGTGTCCCAGTAACTCTTACAAGACAGTGTCCCCTGTGATCAGCTTGTCTCAATACAAATGCTCGTTTCCATTTCTGATCAATTTTCACTTCAATGGGCACCCAGGGTGGCATGGTATATGCACCAGAGACCAACTTCCTTGGGCCATGACCCATTTGAGCACTGGGTTCCCTACACAAAAATATTCTGCCTTAACATACAAAATCTGCTATATCATGTTCATGCAAATATGGCAGGAACTACTGTACACACTTGTCGTCATGTGCGATCCTATAAGGCAATACTACCGACAGACTTATGGACATAGTGCAAGTACAAACATATAAGAACGAAATTAATGCAAATAGCTGAACGGTACAAACTTGTAACTTGTAAAGCGCTAAAACTTATGGAAAGAATGACAAATAAAACTAGTACCAGAGCTTCAGGAAAGCAATGAACCATGGTAGGAGACTAGGAGTCACATCCCAGCAAAAAGGAAAAGTGGTAACGATCTAACTGCTGGACTGTTTGCAACTTCAATTTTTTTCCGCAGGAATGACATGATAAAAGAAGGTAATAGTTAACTCCTATAATTATCACCTATACCTTGTAATAAAGGAAACTATGTTTGGACTGTTCAGAAAATACAACAGATGGATCTTCACATATTGATCACAACGTTGTTTGAACAGTTGTTAAATTAAAAAATAAAATGGTCAATGAGGATTCTTTAGTATATCACATGAACTTGTTCAACTCATCACTTGGGACAGAACGTTCCGGGATGATATTCTTGTGGAGAACTTTTTTTTTTTCACCAATTGTAACTATGTAAAAAAAAAGATCAATCCTACATTCTTACCGCAGTTTTCATCACTGAAGCCAATGTTCTAGAATTCAGTTGTAGACGCACACCTATTAGGCGTTAGGCTCCAGGTAGACACGGCGATCAGACACTAGATGGTGCAGCCCTTAGGAGGCTAACCTGCCTTGGGGGCCCATGTGCTGCTATGTTAGTATTCTATTATCTATTTTTTATGCAATATGATTGCTAATTGCTTGGAATAAACTAGTCGAGTTGACCCTAGGCGCTAGATGACAGCCCTGTGGATCGTCTAGTGTCTGGCGCGTTCTTGAACCATGATCCAAACAATGGAGCAACATCAATTCTTATGGTGTCAGTGCATGATTTGTCACATGATATCGTATCTATTTCCTTGCAAACACATCTGTCACCACATATTTCCAACATTCAACAGAAGTCTAAAGCAGCCTGCAGAACCATTAAATTGCCTAAAAAATAAGCCAGGGGTGGGAGGCCAGGAAGCACCAGCAGCCATGCACCCAAGCAGTTAGGAGAATATGAGGTAAAAAAAAAAATCACCACCACCATTTTAAGAGGGAGGATTTGAACACGGGTGCGCTAGCACACCAACCATTAACTAACAAATCCATACTGCTGCAAATTTCAGATCGATTCATTGCAGTATCATTAGGTGCATAAATGGCAACATGAGTAGTTCAGGTTGCTCCTATATATAATCATTCCAGGAATGGAGAGAGCATCAGTAAAGCTGCTCCTGTGCATGCTCACATATAAGCAGCAGACATCGTTTCATAAATCACAGTAGCACAATCACCTAATACCTCAACGGCTCAACACAGAATTCCCCTAATAGGGAAACCCAAAATTCAAATGTGGAGTCTGACTACACTTGTAACAGCTTGACACTTTAACATGCAAGGAGTACCAGCATTGCCAAACTAGGTACAGGGGGCAATTCTGTGCTCCTCCTTATATTGATTCCACTAATCTTAAATCAGGATTGAAACATAGGCACTAACTGTTTTGATATCCCTACAACTCTAGTCTAGGCTGAGGATGGAGCATACAAGCACTCCAGGTACAGTCCTCGATTTAGCCATGCAACGTGAATCACAGTAGCAACACAAAGAAAAACGGCATCGACTTTTCTGGAATATAGCATAACAAGAGTAGACTGATGACTAGTGAAAATGTGAAATCCTACCGTTCCCAAATTGACTTTCACCACAAATCAAATCCCAGAACCAGATAAGCATCTCGAGCAAATCTGAGTCCCCAAACCGAGAATTGTTTCACGGATCCAGCCAGTTCTTTTGGACTCAACCGCACAATCCCCATTGAATTGAGGTCTCACGAAGTACCATTTCGCACAAATCGCAATTCATGGATTAACAGAGGTCCTATCATATTATGAGATGGAGGAAGAGACGGATGATACCGAGAGCCGCCAGCGAGGACCGAAAGAGCGCCGCCTCCTCCGCCGCCGCCGACGACCGCACGGAGCTGCAGCGGCGACCCTCCTCTTCGCGCGCCGGATACGCTCTCCTGGAGCGCGGCGGCGGGGCGAACTCTTTTATTCCTTCTCGAAAGCGGTTTTCCGTTTTCCGCCTTCCGGTTCAGGACGCACCCAGAAGGGTGGGAATTCGAACCCGCCTCTCTGACACGGAGGCCCCACCTTAGCGTCCACTCTTTTCCTGCGGGTGACAGCTGTAATTTTCCCCACGCCACGTCATTTTTCTCACGCGGCTCCGATTTTTTTATTTTTCCCGCTCAAACAAACTCCGCCTCGTCCCGTCTCCTCCGAAACCGCCGCTCCGACGCCGGCGAAATGGCCGCGGCCGCATCCTACTTCTCCGGCACGGCGCTTATGCCGTCGCAGCGCAGCGGGGCCCCCGCGCCGGAGTACTCCACCGCCGGCACCGGCGCCGCCGCTCCTTCCCCTTCCAAGGTTCGTGATCTTCGTTTCGTTGTAACCCTATCTCCGTCTCGCTCTCCCCCGAACCCTAACGCCCTCGAGGTATCCTTCTCAGCCGCGCGACCCCCGCTTCTCCGGATGCGTCCCCGCCACCGTGCTCCACATTTCCCGGTCCTTCGCCGCCGCGGCCGCTGCGGACGGTGGTGGCGACCCCGTCCTCTCCATCGACGGCGTCGAGACCACCAACGTAGGCTCGTCGGCACCTCCACAGCTTCCCTCAAAATTTTGTTTCCGTGGCCCCGCGTAATCTGTTTTTTTTTTGTGTCGTTGATGGTTGTAGGTTAGGGTTTTGGGGAGGGTGGTGAGCGTGGTGAGCGGGGATACTGACGTGTCCTTCACTCTCGATGACGGCACCGGGAAGATCGCACTCGTTCGGTGGTGAGTTGCAATTTTCTTTCCTTTTTTCCCCTTCGAATTGAATGCTGTTGTGATGCAGTGCATGTGATATTTTTTCTGGGATTGTAGGATCACTGATCAGTCGGATACTCGAGACACGTCTTACATTCAGTATGTGATGTGTATAGGCTCTGAGATGTGTTCATTTTAGTTTCAACGATTTTTTTTCTGTTATTTATTTTCCTGTATATATGAAGGGATGGAGTGTATGTCAAGGTTCAAGTGAACCTCATGGGATTTCAAGCTAAGAAGCAGGGTCTTGCTCGATCTATCAGGTAAGGCACCTGAATTCCTTTTGTATTGATGTGGTGGTACTCTGTTAATTCACTTAGAAAGCTTTTGCTCATTTGAATGAAGTACTACTATGTTTTTTTTTACCGCTGAAATTCATAGTTCTACTGGAGCTATATTCATTTTCAATAGCAATTATGTGTGCTCTGAAGTTTGCGTACAATGCTCTGGCAATCTTTGTTGTGCACTTGCACACAAATGTCTTGACCGTTTGCTTTGTTTAAGATCATGGACTCACAAAGTATTATTTTGTGGGTAATACTTGAACTCTGTTCTTACAGTAAGCTTTCCTGAAATATATTATATCATTTGAATGGAGTGCTAATCTTGGATGGCCTGATTAGATACATGGTGGGTGCAAATTTAGAAGTGTTTTGAAGAAAGTATGGGGATGTTTGAGATAAAGGTTTTGTTGTATGTGTAGCAGCTATCTTTCCTTTTCTTTTCTTTTTGTGTGTTTGTGTGTGCGTTTGAGTCTTAACATTATCCTCTTTCAGAGTAGTTTTCTCTGTTCATCTAAGTTCTGCCTGGGTATGTCTTTTGGAACTTGTTGCTGATTTTTGTCAGATAGTACCATCATTAGCTGTTCTAATTTATTAGATCTTTGCATAAAACATGCTGATTTTTCCTTCGTTGCACACTACCTTTTCTTCTATTTCTTCACCTCAGGTGTTTTGGAACCTTTTCTTTAACTTGTTCAATTGATGGGCATGTTAAATTTGTTGCACTGTTATTGATTGATGTATACTGTATGTACTTCTTTAATTGCACTCTTTTTTGTCATGTATTGCAGAACCATGTTGCTATCGCGTTTCTGTATTCTATCGCTGTTATACGTTTTCTGAAGTGTACTGTTGGATGAACTACTGATCCTACGAACAAGCTGGAAACTGAATTAATCAATCCTTGCTTAGCTGACTTAATTCTTTATATTTCTAATACAAGTGAAGTAACGGTCTGTAGAAATACTGGCTCACTATTGTAGTGTTAGTTTATGAGTACTTGAGGAAACTATATATTTTTGCGCATTTCTCTGTTATTTACTAAGAGTACTTCTATTCTATTAAGCTTCAAATTGTGAGTACTTCTATTCTATTAAGCTTCAAATTGTGATTCGTGTATTTGCAGGCCTGTTAACAATTTCAACGAAGTGGTGCTACATTTCATTGAGTGTATGCATGTGCATTTGGAAAGTGTTCAGTCGAAGGTACAGAAAGCAAGTAATTCAATATTATGGCAATTCTATTACTAATTTGACAATGCAAGAAGTCATTAATGATCGTTACCTTTTCATTTTGAAGATGCAAAGGCAACTCCCTCCTGCAGTCCAAACCAATGAATATACTCATGTGCCCTTATCTGGTGGAGTGAGGGATTACCAAGTTCATTTCACTCCTCAAGTAAACCAAGGACTACCCCCTGCGGTTCAAACAAATACATCTACTTATGTGCCTCTTTTGGGTGGAGTTAGAGATCATCAAGCTCATTTTGCTCAAGTAAACCAAGGGCAGTTTTCTCCGGCAGTTCAAGCAAACACATCTACTCATTTGCCTTTTTCTGGTGGAGTTAGAGAACATCAAATTCATTTTACTCCTAAAGTAAACCAAGGGCAATTTCCTCCATCAGTTCAAACAAACACATCTGCTCATGTGCCTTATTCTGGTGGAGTTAGAGAACATCAAGTTCATTTTACACCTCCTGTAAACCAAGGGCAATTTCCTCCAGCAGTTCAAACAAACACGTATAATCATGTGGCTTCTTCTGGTGGAGTGAGAGAACAAGTTCATCTTACTCAAGCAAACCAAGTATGAAATTTTACATATCTTTTGAGAATTTCTTGCTTATAAAAAAAATATAACATATTAACAGTATATGATTTAGTTGGTATATTTGAGAACTGAGATTTGATTTTATTTGATAATTTGTGTCAGTATTATGGAATTGAGATTTTTATTGCCTTTTCCCTAGCATAGTTTTTAGTGCCTTCAGTTTAATTCACCAACATGCATTCTTTAAGGCCCTCTTTCTTGTTACATGTTCGCTCTTGCCTGATCTTGTTAGATCTTTTATTTCCCTGGGCCCAGTTTTCAGCTTACTCAAGCACTGGTGGACTACAGCATGACCCACAAAGAATGGTTTTGGAAGCTCTGCAGCAACCAGATATACTGTAAGTGTATTGTCTTAGGCATTGTTAACTGATGATAGCTTATTTTGGATATTTGGACTGACTATTTATTTCCACAGTGCTCTCGAACATGGAGCACACATTGATGAATTGGCTAGAAGAACTGGAATGCCCAAAGCAAATATTATGTACTCTCTCTCTCTCTCTCATGTATATATATTTTTCTTGCATGTTAGTAGTATTATTATTTTTTAATTGCACATGAATGATGATAAGCTTGACCGTTTACAATGCAGGGGGGTTGTCAAGCATCTGGCTGCAGCAGGTCTCCTCTATTGGACCATTGACGACAATCATGTCAAGTCTATGTGTAACGGTTGATCAATGCAATCATCCTCAAGACTAGTATAGCAGTGTGAGATTAAGTGCCCTGCGGATACTAAAAATTCGTGGCACAGGCTGTAAGTAACTCATATGGGGTATGACTCAGTCAGTCTTTCCTTTCAATAATCAAGTAGATCAAGTAGGGATATTATGACCTTTTTACACTTGGAAACTGTGATTGCTGAATGGATCTGTTTATTACTGCATACAAAGGTCACTGGCTTCTTCGATATACAATTCACACTTTTCATACTTAGGTTTGCTAAGCTTGATTGTCTGCATGTATATATGTTATATCACTTCCTTACTATGTCAGTGATTCTTTTCATGCTTATGGGATCTTAATTCTTATTTTTAAAAAATCTGCTGCTTTAACCGGATATAGACATTGGTAAGCTCTGATTCCTCAGCATAAGTGGCTACTTAGGTTTTGGTAAAAGAAAAACCTTTTGCCTGGTGGTTTGCGGTTATACTTGCTTATCAAGTACATTGTTTCTGTCTTGTCCAATTCATTGCCCCATGAGAATAGAATAAGAAACAGTAGGAACGATAGGATAGGAGTTTGGTCTGATGATTGGCACATCAATGTCAGGTCAACTACTATTTGTTTTTACTGTTCATTGTGCAATGCATTTTTAAAGTTTTAGTTATCTTTACTCTTTAGGTTGTCTTCTCAAAAGGATTCTTATCTTCTTTGGGCATTGTATAAAAGCTTTAGTATACTTTTCTGAGGTGCATTTCTTAATTGCTGTCTAGTGATCATAAAGGTACACGTGCTATCCTAAAGTTTGTGCACCAAGGATTCTTAATTTATCCATCTAACTAACACTAGTTTGCTAATACATGCACTAGCATTGGAACCCTCTACATCTTATTCTTATCCTAGATCATTCGGTATTACATTTATTCTGAAGATTACATACAATAGCTATGATAAATTGACTATAAAGCATGTGTAGAAAGAAGTCAATATCTTGTTTGAGACGTTTTAAAACACCCTTGGATTAGGTACACTGTTAGATTCTCTATGTGACCTGTTTTACCATGAATATGCAAAAGATTGGCGCTGTGCATCACTGCATCTCTGTATTTCGAACAACCAAAATACAACGTTTTACATGAGAAACCTTGGACTGAAACAAAGGATCTAAGGCTACTACTCTGAAATAAAGTTGTGGTTCTGCTGTTTTGAATATTTAATTACGTGTCCATTTTTTCCCCTGTATTTCACTCGCATCGGTAAAGAAATATCTCAAGGCTGCACATGACATGATGCATCCCTGTCAGGTCCATTTGGTCTTGTTTTCCCTGTAACTCTTTTTGGTTTTTTTTTGAAATGAAAGTAGTTTCTTTTCTGTATTCTTATCAGCAGATTTCCTTTAGTTGTCCATGCATAAATATGTTACGATGCTCAACATACTGAAACCACTATGGAGATGAAAGCAATATGGCACTAGTTCTTAAATACACAGGAACGTCCTTACCAGCTTATTTTCTTCTGGTGGTGCATTATGTGTTTTCTGTTAATATATTAAGAAAGATACAAGGATGAAGGAGCAGCAACCAACTGGCCTCTGGATCTTTCTATTGGTAGACAACTCTCTTTAATATTCTTTAATCATGTCACAAACATTTATACATTCATCTTACACCTTACTGGCCAGCATTATCAATGTGTGGTCCTTACCATGTCTAGATGCCTTCCTACAATCCAGCATCGTCAAACTATACCACAGGAAAAATGGGCTGATGCATTATAAAAAGTGTAGTCTTGCATTTATCTTTGTTAGGGAATTTTACCATGATACATGAGAAAATAGATTAGGTAAATGAGAACTTTTTTCCATTAAGTGATAATCTTAATAATTCTAGCTATATATTCAGAGAAACTTATGGTATTGTTGAACATCGCATTCTTCCATTCCTGTCTAACATTTGCTGGTGGACTGTCAACCACTGGGTCAACAGTTTTTGTCAGGCATTTAGTTGCTATAGCTTTGCAAGTGATTACAACTTACAAGAAAGAGATGGACAAATTGCTCATTTCAATGTATTAGGTCCATGTTGAAGTTATTCTTATGATAGTTGAGATTCGTTTTCCTGCTGATCATGCAAATGTTGCTGGTAATTACAAAGTATTTACATTGTCGTTTTCATAGGATTCTTTTTCCTGCCTTGCAATTTTTTTTTGTTTCTGGAAAATAGAAATGCTTGCCTTCTGGTTTTCATAGGGCATTTCATCTCCAGGTTGCTCACTGAACCTTCTGTTTGTCTTGGTTTATGTAGGCACTAGGAACTGTCCCACTCTGGTTTGATCAGTTGATCTTTTTGTGTATCTCATATCTGCTAGCCATGGTAGGTTTGACTGTGCTCTAATTCTGAACCTCTCACTTCTCATTTCTTGGAACCAAGCCCTTGTTTCTTTCTCCAACGAGTCAGATTTGGTCAGACCTTGCACGCTTGGATAAGCGTTAGCCATGTGTATGTTCTTATTTGGTTCTAGGATACCTAAAAGGCTTGAGGGCCAATTATTGAGAGCTGATATATTACATGCATCAATTCTTTCATGTACCGCCGGTTTCTCCTTTTTGCTGGATTCTTTTCTTGGGACTTCTCTCACAGGTGTAGAAACCACCTTAATCTGTCAGAGAACTATTTCAGACCAAATCATTTGGCACAACACTGAAGCAAGCACAAAGCTTTCAGGTTTTGAGTGTCACTGTTCATAGTGTAGTATCGTGCCATTAAACTTAAGGAACACGCACAAACATTGCCCAAAAACAAGCACATCATCAGTAAACCGTACGCTTGGAAACCAATGTATTGCACGACCACTTTTAAGTTTTGAAGCAAAATTTCTCTTCAATTGAGATCCTTTACAGTACTTCTCACTGACACGTGGGTCTAGGTAGGGGCGGATCCAGCGTGGGTGCGGGGGGGGGGGGGCTCAAGTCCTCCTACCCCGCTGGATCATCATTGATAGAAGAGGAGAGAGAAGGAGAAAAAAAGAGAGAGAAGAAGAGGGGGTTGAAGGAGGAAGAGGGAGATGAGTCCCCCCTAAAATGTTTTTCTGAATTCGCTCCTGTTAAGGGGCCTATGAGGTTCACATGAGATGACCTGCATCCCTCTTTGATGTGCACTAGAGTTCCCGATCTTCCGAAAGGTTCTGATAAACAACGATTTGGACGGAGTCGCGACACAAATCGATCCGGCTTCTTGAACGCGCATGCTCTTGAGCCTCGCAATCGCAGCACCACGTCTCCTCTGGTTATCACCCGTGTCGAAACGCGGGTGACCTCGTCGAGAAGGCTAATCCCTGTTTGCCAATCGAAGAACACAAACAAGAACGAGATAGAATACAACCAAAATTGCAGATGAATGATTAAGCTCACAAGTTGGGGTCTTACAAATCGATCTAGCGGCGAAACTGTTCTTGACAGATTAATCTAAGCAAAACCCAAAACCTAAAGATAGCGACGGCTACTGATATATGGAGTTTAGGGTCGTGCAAGCACCCCTTGACGCAACCCTAATGGCTCCAACACGATACACGGCCCAAAGGCCCAAATACGGCGTCGCAGCACCGGGACAGATTCTGAACGTCAATTTGTTCGGTCAATTCCCGATGACTCGTAATGAATTTGGACATGGGACCAGAACCATTGGAAAGGTTATCTTCTTAGCTTTCCATCCATATAAAGAATGCCCCAATCCGAGCACGTATGCGACCTGGGCGCCCGTTTTAGTGCAGACTGGTCCTGGACTCCGAATTGCACCCGAAGTCGACTTGGAGAAGGTCTTGGTTTGGTCCCCAATCAACTTCTTTGATATTCCATGCATTCATTATGCTCGGCTTCTTTTCAACTTCTTTGATATTCCATGCATTCATTATGCTCGGCTTCTTTTCCTTCATCCAAACAAGTACCTCTGCAAACGAAAACAAACAAAACTTATTGTGTAGCAACGTATGTTCAAAAATATAACAAGTAAATCTTATGTAGAACTGGTTAACCTTTGGCTGATTAATACACAAGGTAGTCATGGTTATATCCGAGCTAGTTGTGTCCTCGTCACTCTTTCTCAAGGATGTTTTTTTTTGTCAAGCTCTAGGCACACGCCTAGACATGCTCAACAACTTCGAGAGTCTAGAGAAGATAAACACACCTGCTGCACTTCACAGTTCACCTCAACAACTGCCACAACCATTAGGATTCATGTCTGAAGGAGCATCCAGCAGCAGGCAATTTAGATCAGGATGGGGTCCAAGAGCCGTACCATAGATGCAGCACCAGCACGTACCCTGGCTTTAAGGGGGCACAGCTCAACCTGTCCCAAACTGCCATGCCACGGCATTGCACTGGCCTTGTGCACTTGGCACACCAAATTCAAGCCTACTTGGCCACGAACCCAACTGCTCGCCTTATAAATTAGTGCCACGCTATGCCACGCTATGTCGCCTTATAACACCTGTAACCTAGCTGAGGTTGCAGGTAGCATTGACTGGTACTCTTTCTTCAGAGGGGCCAGCTCCAGCCAGCCTCTCCTCATCAAGGTTTAGGTCAGCCTATGGCCGACAAAATCTCAGTTTGCTTGCTACTATTCCGCTGCCGAATTGATACATTCATCAACACACTTCCCCCCCGTATTTTATGCGTGAAAGTACACTATCTTTTGATGTTCATGTCAAGATCAATGGGACTGGTACTACTTGCTTTTCATACACTGTTGGATGATGATAAGATGAAAATCCTTTCTATTTACAAGTGGGCCCAGTGGAGCAACTATCAAAAATTTCATCTTGTAACATCACAAGCATACTCACAATCTTAGATACTACTACTAATTGCTCAAAGTTGATGAGCAAGAAGAAGGGGAGGCAGTGTTGAACTCCTCTTCATCTTTGACATCGTCGTCGTCGTCCAGGTCATCGAATCCCCAGAGCTCCTCGTCGTCGTCCTCCTCCGCCTCGGGCATCGTCCACCGGTCTTGCCGGATCTCGACGCCTTCCAGCAGCTCCAGCACCTGCTACCACAACCAATTTATGGCCTACATTACTAGTGCTGTTGCCAATTACTTCTGTTGTTACACGTAAACCAAGCAACATCAAGGAGTAGTTTGTGGGTTACTGCTACATGGAGACATGTGCTTGGGGGCGCCCTGTCATGAATCTCTGCCCTAAATTATGACTGTTTACATGGAAATGCTAACCATGCTGATGAAAAAAAATATTTGCAAGTAGGTAGCAATGTAGTGTTCCATCGCAGCAATCCTACTTGAGAAATGGGCAAGCGTTGGTTGCCTTCTCAAGGAACAGAGTGTGACCAATCATGTTACCTCGGTCATGGATGGCCTCCACGTCGCCGACGAGCGGATGCACAGCGACGCCACGAACGCCAGCCGCCGCGCCTCCTCGCCGTCGTAGTCGCCGGCGATCCTCGGATCCACCAGCGACTCGATCCTCCCCTCGTTCAGGAACGGCCTCGCCTGCACGCTCACAATTCAGTGATAGTTTCAGACTTTTCAGTGATCAGGCAGTCGTTTCAGTGATTGCGAATGGTGAATGATTTTGTGGCTGGATTACCCAGCTAAGCAGGCTCTTGTGGCTGCCATCCACCGGCTTTCTCCCGGTCATGATCTCCAGGAGGAAGACGCCGAACGCGAACACGTCCGTCTTCTCGTCTACGATGCCGTGTGTGTAGTACTCCGGTGCCAGACACCTGAAAGAAACCATGTCATTTCCGCCAAAATTCACCGTCAAACCCAGCAAGAATTCGACTCGACCAGAGCAGAAATCTTTACCCGAATGTGCCTTCGATTGGCGCGATCGCACGGTGCGTCCACTCCGACGGCAGCCACTTGGCGAGCCCGAAATCGGAAATCTGTCATGATATGATCAGCTCATGTCAATTCCTCTGTTTCAAACAGAGGAGGTGATGAAAAATTGAAAATGTGGTGGATGAGATGCCTGACCTGAGGCTGGAAGTCGTCGGTGAGCAGCACGTTGGATGCCTTGATGTCCCTGTGGATGATCCTCCTCTGGCACCCCTTGTGCAGGTACTCCAGCCCTCTCGCCGTGCCGACGGCAATAGCGCGCCGCACCGCCCACCCCATCGCCGGCGCCTTCTCGTCTGCATCAAGAAAACGTCAAACAAACACGCCATTAATGGAGCTTCAGTTACTGTTTGGTGCTTTGTTTGTGTCATCGGGTGGTGGTGGTGACGTGTACTAACCGTGGAGGTTGGCGGAGACGGAGCCGCGGCCGGAGAAGTGGAAGACGAGGTAGAGGTCGCGGTCGACGCAGCAGCCGAGGAGCGCGCACACGTTGGGATGCCGCGCGTGTCCCACCGTGCCGAGCTCCGCCAGAAAGTCCCGCTCCCGCCGCTCGCACGCCCACGCACCCATCAGCCGCTTCACCGCCACGGCCCGCCCGTCGGGGAGCTCGCCACGGTACACCTCCGACGACCCGCCCCTCCCCACTAAGTTGCCCTCGTAGAACGCGTTGGTGGCGCGGTGAATCTCGTCGTAGGAGAAGCACCGCCACGACGGCTTCCGTGGCGACTCCGGCGCCGACGGCAACGTCGGCGTCTCTTTGTCCTTGCTGGCGGCGTCGCCATTGCCGTTCTTGGTGCCACGGTGGCCGATGGAGAGGAGCAGCTTCTTGAAGCTGCCGCTGCTGCGCAGGTACAGAGGCCTCATCTCCCTCGACGACACAATGCCCTGCAAGCTGCAGTGGTGATCGCGCTGGCGCCGGCGAGCGAGCTGATCAGAGGAGGCGAAGCGGAGGAGGGAGACGAGACGGCGAGCTGGTGGTGGTGGAGGAGGAGGGAGGCATTGATGGGTACTAACGCCGAGGTGCTCGCGAGTGCCGCGCGAGCCGTGAGCATATGAACGCGACGAGGCGTTTCGCGGGGATGCACGCGCTGGTCACGCGTGGACACGGTCCTCCCTGGACCGCCTCATAATAATGCAGTAATGCTACAGCAGACTATCAGAGCAACATTCTCCTGAATTTGACACTGCATTTTGGTAATCGAGGGTATCTAAAAAAAATGCTGCAAGTTTTTTGGCTAAAATTTTTTAAATGTAACTATAGTATAATAGAAATATAACTACATTATAAATATACTGTAATTGCAATATAACTACACTGTGACTACACTGTAACTATAATATAACTATAATATAATTTATATAAAATATGTAATATAAAATATGTATTCAACTATAGTTTGGTTAATTTGGTTAGTTAGTACGGGGATCTTACACATAATATGTGTGAAAATTTGTTTCTAGTAATTTGTTTTCTTCATGCACAAATCTTAGGCAATCCGATGGTTATAAATCTAAAAATTTTGGGGACAAAAATCTTGCGAAAGTTTTTTAGGTATTCCGATTTGAGAAACTCTTCTACTGAGTGGAGTATTGATTTTGTTCAACGCATATGATCAACATCGCATATACTACATGTGATCAACAGTGTTCAGGGTCGTTGTCTCGTTGATAATAGCGTAGTTGGTGATCCACGACCATGTTGAGCAACATGTTTGTAGGTTGTACTAACACAAATAAGAGGGTCATGACTTTAGAGGCATCGTCTTCGAGATCTCGTCTTCTTTTCACGGGTTTTTTTCAGTTTTGTTTTGAACGTTTTGTCAGTAATCATCATCGGGTCGTGAGGACCAGGAGCCTGTTGAAGATCTTCTGTTTTAGAGCTGATATTCGGTGAGGCATTTACAACTCCTAGGCTGTCCATTAGCACGTGATTAATTAAGTATTAGCTAATTTTTTTTAAAAAAATGGATTAATTTGATTTTTTAAGTAACTTTTGTATAGAAACTTTTTGCAAAAAAATACACCGTGTAATAGTTTGAAAAACGTGCTCGGAGAAAAAAGTACTGTGTGGCGCTGGAACTTCACTGCCGAACTCATCCTAAGGCTAGCAATGTTCGATCACGCATAATGATGATTGGTTTGGTGCTAATTCTTTTTTAGGATGTATTTGGAGCTGCTAGCATATGACGATGGTGTTTTTTTTTCTTTATTTATTACAGTTTTTCAGGATTATAATCTTGTTTTTTTGGTTATGTGCCGCTTTGTTAAGAAAAAAAGAAAAAAACATGGCAGTGTATTCATCTGGACCACTGCGCTTTCCTGCTCTGACGGATTGTGCACATACACAGGTCACAGGTGGTGCCGTGGAACATGTCTAGATGGGGTGTGACGACGGGGACAGGCGGCAGCGTAGAACGGCAGTTGCTTATAAACAAGGGAAGGAAGCGTTTTCAGCAGCAGGGGAAGGGTAGCCCTTCTCTCTCTCTCTTCTGTCCGTCTTCTCTGTCCTTTTTTGCTACCAGTTCCACTGTGCAAAGGGAACCTGTCTCGTGCCATATAGTACTAGTGAACAACACAACACTCGCCACCTATGTGCCTACGTGCACAGTAACAAAACGTACCGACGGTGAGTGAAAAAAAAAGACCAGGCATGTGAGCTAGTAGAATCAGCTAGTGGTAAGAGTATAGTAGTACAGTAGTAATAAAGCATCGACACAGATGTCAAACGTGTCTTTGTAATCTCGCTCGTGCTGACACTGTCGCGAACAAAGAAAATTTGTGCTTCTACATGACTCATGTCGCTTGTCAGTGTCCTTAGCTTATGCTGCGTCTCATTTCAGCATTTATGCTCTTGTCTTGGACTGTATCAGAGCCTGGGCCATGAGCCCATGATGGTGAGAAGGCCAAGGCCCGTTTGACGCACACTCCTCGATTGGACTTAGGGAGGGGATCATTGTGGCTTCTCCTCTGTCGTCTGACCTCTGACGTAGTGATGTGCTTGCGGCGGCGCTGATTCTTGGCTCATCGCGGTTCATCGCCATGGGGGATTGGGGGTTGCCGTGTCGCCGAGGGCAGTTACATCTTCCTCAATCCTCATCTTCACCCAATCTGCAGTTACATGTCAGGGCTCCTCCCCTTATTTTGGTCAGTAGTCAGTACCCAGCACCTAGTACTACCAAACATTCTCTAAAAAAAAACATTCTCTTTTCTACTTTCTTCCTCCAACAAAAAACATTCTTTCATAACTGAACCAGAAATTATTGGAAGAGATGAAGCTAAAGATGAGATTGTTGAGAGGATTTTGTTATCTACAGAATCAAATGCTTTCTCTGTGTTTCCTATTGTTGGTTTAGGAGGCATAGGAAAAACTGCACTAGCAAAACTAGTTTACAATGATGCACAAATTACTGAGGAGTTTGAGAAGAAGTTATGGGATTGTATCTCTGATGTATTTGATATCAAGAAGATCTTGAATGACATTATGGAATCAGGTACAGGTCAAGAAAGCAACAAACAATTGAGCCTAGAGATGCTACAGAGTAAGGTATGTGGGTTTTTATGAAAAAAGAGATATTTGTTATTTTTGTTACGCATTTTAGAAGTTGAATTTGAACCTGCATGTTTATGGAGTGATATATTTCATATTAATCTATCTTGTTATTTTTTTTAAAATTTTTTGATAACTATTTAAGTAACATACAAGAACGAGAAGATATCCCTTCGAGGGATAAAAACACTTTCCCAAAAGAGGTAACATACAAGGAATTTGTTAGTGTTGGATGATATGTGGAATGATAAGGCTGATGAGTGGGAGGACCTAAAAAGTTTACTATCCAGCGGAGGAAGTGGAAGTATGATTATAGTCATCACACGCAGTATAAGTGTTGCATCAATGGTGAAGACCGTGGAACCAAATGATGTGGCAAAATTACCTGAGGATAAGTGCATGCAAGTATTCATGTGTTATGCATTTAGAGGCGGAGGAGGAAAGGACCCTGAGTTGTTGAAAAATGGGGAATCCATTGTTGAGAAATGTTGTGGTGTTCCCATGACAGCAAAGACATTGGGGTCACTATTGTGTATAATAATCGTGATGTTGGAGCTTGATGGCACATCAAAGAAGGTAAACTCTGGAATATTAAGAAAAATGAATACAATGTAATGCTAGCACTGAAACTGAGTTATGATGCCCTTCCACCCCATTTGCGAGCATGCTTTTCTTGTCTATCCATTTTCCCAAAAGATTATAAGATATTTCCATTTCCCCAAAAGATTATAAGATATTTGTAAATCTTTTGGTTCTGTTATGATGGCATTGGGGATGTTGGATACAGGTTCAGAAAACAAAGAAGTAATATCTATTGGAATAAAATGCTTTCATGATCTTATGGGAAGATCTTTGTTCCAAGACCAGTATGTTACTTACCAACTCGCCGGCGTAGCTGCATCGCCAGTCGTCGGTTCGAACGCTCGCAGCTTGGGCTCTCCACGCAACGAGAGCATTGCACGAACAGGCCGGAATCGGTTGCACACGTCGCACGAACAGGACTCGTTGGATCGTTTGGGCCGGACGACTTGGCAAACAACCAGGCTGAATGGGCCTCCTCTGGTGAAACACGAAAGCCTTCAGCTTCCTCCTCTCTCCCTGACTCTTGGTCTGTTCCTTCCTCCTCAATCCTTCGTTCCCAGACTCTTCCCTAACAAATCCTCCATCAAATCCCCCCAAAATCCCTAGAAGTTTTGTATCAGGTGATGAAGCAACCTGACGCTCTGCCTTCCTGCAGCGAGGATCCGACAGCTTTTCGATGGCTGATGTGGTTTGTTTCTTCTTAGTAAGCCCGTGGTTACCATGTGTTGGCTTAGTTTTTGCATGATTCCAATCCAGCAGCATTACCTTATGGTGTGCCATGGTCGTGCCTAGGTGCCGGCAGTGAAGGCGAGCATGCCGACTGTCACTCAAATGCCGGTGCGGCTGCCGCTAGCTTCAGGGAACTTGCCGTGTTTCTTGTTCTTGTTCATTTCGACTGTTGTGCCACCGGAATCACCAAATGGTTTATGTCCTTCTCACCGTTCCATTTAACCATCTTGGAAGCCGTTACATCTCTCAGACTCTCACAGAAAAATGGAAAAGAAAGGTTGGTGCTCACTCAACAACTTGGAGAGGGAGAACCACTTGTTTACATTTTGGAAAATGACATGGAGTCGCTGCGTCCTGGTATGGTACAGACGTACAATATAGAGGAGCCCGCTTGCCAGAGGAATTTGGAGAAGGTATTTTGTTAGCGCGCCAGCGAAAGGTCTATATATGCAATAACTGACAGCTGACTTCAAAGTCGTCGCATGGCTGCCAACCATGTTCTTATCCTTAATCTTATGTCTTATGAGACCAAAAGCTTATCTGTGAGCTCTGAAGCGAATGTTGAGCTTGAGCCCCTCGGCTGTGAAGGTGAGATCACTAGTAGCTTGTTTTTGAAGTCCTTTCCTTTTGCACTGTTGCACATCCACCAGATTATGTCTAAGTGTCTACCTGCGTACAATTATTCTAGTTGGATGAATCAGATCCAGGATTCACTTGATAATTCATTGACTTAATTTCTTGCTATTACGCATGTAACCAGTAGAGTTTTACATCTACCCTTCCTATAGCTATTTTTCGTGGTTCTTGCAGCGATCAGCTTCTAGCTATTCTTTTTAGATAAAGGATTTTCATTAAAATCCAGCCTCTACATCACAAAGGATGTACACGGCCAAAGCTTCTAGCTATTACCTCAGCTCTCTTATATTTCTCCAACTGTAGTAGACGATAGTGGTTTTAGTTTCTCTACGTTCCAAATGACTTTGCTCTTTCACACTCATGGATGTGGAGACTATATTTCTTAAAATTGTTAAGGGAAAATTTTGCCACATCATAACAATGTTCTTCCACTGTCAATATGAAATGGCCATGCCAAGCACGGCATCAAAGAGACGTATCTACTGTTGTACATTGCCTTGAATCTCTTACTTACGGATTTTTTTTGTAGTACCCACAGGTACACTATGGCAGAGGTGAATATATCAAGCTTGGCAATCTCAGTTCTTGCAAAAGCTGCGTCTTTTGGCACTGACTGGGCTGTTAGGGAGATCAAGTCAGCTTGGAACGTCAAGAAAGAACTAGAGAAGTTGGAAAGATCATTGAGATCCATATGTGCTGTTCTTAGAGACGCCGAGCACAAGCAGTCTACTTCCCATGCCCTTCAAGAGTGGTTGGACAATTTGAAGGATGCAGTCTATGACATAGACGATGTTTTGGATGACGTGGCTACCGAAGCCCTGGAGCAAGAAGTTCAGAATGGTTTCATCGATAGAACAAGGCACATGCTTACTTATCCATTCAAATTGAGTCACAAAATTAAAGAAGTTCGTGAAGAACTTGATGACATAGCAGCCAATAGAGCACAATTTGGATTAACCGAGCATGCAATTGATGTCCATACATCTGGGAGCAACAACAGGGAAACACATTCTTTCATAACTGAACCGGAAATTATTGGAAGAGATGAAGCTAAACATGAGATTGTTGAGATGATTTGTACAGCTACAGAATCGAATCCTTTCTCTGTGCTTCCTATTGTTGGTTTAGGAGGCATAAGAAAAACTGCACTGACACACCTGATTTACAACGATGCACAAATTACTGAGAAGTTTCAGAAGAAGTTATGGGTTTGTGTCTCTGATGTATTTGATCTTAAGAAGATTCTGGATGACATAATACAGTCAGGCACAGGTGAAAGCAACAAACATTTGAACCTTGAGATGCTACAGAGTAAGGTACGTGGTTTTTTACGTGAACAGAGATATCTGTTAGTGTTGGATGATATGTGGAATGATAAAGTTGATGAATGGGACGAGCTAAAAAGCCTGCTATCCAGCGGAAGAAGTGGGAGTGTGATTATAGTCACAACACGCAGTATGAGTGTTGCATCGATAGTGAAGACTCTGGAACCACATGATGTGGAAAATCTACCTGACGACGAGTGCATGCAAGTATTCAAGCATTATGCATTTAGAGGTGGAGGGGTACAGGACCCTAAGTTATTGAAAATTGGAAAATCTATTGTTGAGAAATGCCGTGGTGTTCCCTTGGCAGCAAAAACATTGGGTTCCCTATTGTGCACTAGTCGTGATGTTGGAGAATGGCAGCGCATTAAGGAAGATAAACTTTGGAATACTGAGGCAAAGTTATATGGTATAATCCCGGCATTAAAACTGAGTTATGATGCACTTCCTCCCCATCTGCGAGCATGCTTTTCTTGTCTATCCATTTTCCCAAAAGACTATGATATATTTGTAGATATTTTGGTTATGTTTTGGATGGCACTGGGGATGTTGAATACATGCAAGGAAAGCAAACAAGTGATATCTGCTGGAAGAAAGTGCTTTCATGATCTTCTAGGAAGATCATTGTTCCAAGACCAAATTGTTGCATATTATGAAATCATTTACGGGTGTAAAATGCATGATCTTATTCGCGATCTAGCACAATTCGTTTCGGAAAAAGAGCATGATGTTATCAGTTGTGAAAAAACTGTTTTCTCTAAAAGGGTTAAGCGTCTGGTGTGGGATCGCAAGGACTTCTCAGTAGAGCTCAAATTTCCTAAGCACCTGAAAAAAGCATGTAAGGTGAGAGCATTTGCTAGCAAATACAACTATGGTACCGTGAGCAAACCCTTTCTTGAGGACCACTTCTCAACGTTCACGCTTCTGCGTGTATTGATATTTTCCAATGCTCAGTTTGAAGAGCTGCCAAATTCGATGAAAATTTGAAGCACCTACGGTACTTATAAGGAGAACCGACACCTTTTTGGCTGTGACATAGGTGCCGGTTCTTAGTACGAACCGACACCTATGTGATAGATGCCGGTTTGTAAAGAGGGCCGGCACCTTCTTGGACACGAGGACCGTTTGGAGAGGAGTCATTGGTGCCGGTTTTTCTTACAAACCGACATCAATGTATTTCTCTCAACAAACCGGCGCCTATAAGATCTCATAGGTGCCGGTTCGTGGAAAAATAAGGGGGAAAAGTCTTATAGGTGTCGAAAAATAAGGGGGAAAAGTCTTATAGGTGTCGGTTCTAGCAAAATCGATATATATGTGATCGGTACCTATGAAGGTTTTTATAGTACCAGAAAATCAAATGCCTACCGAATTCTTTTTATAGGTTGGTGAATCTACAGTCGGTTAATCCTGGTCGGTGCGACCAATTAGAGGGCCTACCAAGAGACGTGCATCAACTTGTTAGCCTTACATTGTTGAACCTCACGTCAAAGCAGAAGTATCTATTAAAAAGTGGGTTTTGTGGTTGGCCTTCCCTAACGTTTCTAAGTTTGGATTCCTGTGTTGAGTTAACATCACTGTCACTCTGTCAGAGGGATTAGGCAGCCCTGTTGCCCTACGGGAGCTGCACATCTTCAACTGTCCGAAGTTGGCTTCTCTCCCCTCTGCGATGAAGCAGCTCACCGCGCTTGAGAGGATGACGCTTAATAGCTGTGCTGAGCTTGATTTGATGGAACCAGGGGAATCATTGAGCGGGCTGGGGAGTCTTCGTATGCTCCAACTTGAAGGGCGTCCGTTTCCCAACGAGCTTCCAATCTGCCGCATCCTCTCTTCAATATGTTTGGATTGGCGATTGCAAAGGGTTGGAGAAGCTGCCAGATTTCATCCAAAGTTTCACTTGTCTTAAGAAAATTGTGATTCGTGACTGCCCCGAGTTGAGCATGAGATGCACCGCTGAATCCGGCGAGGATTTTCATCTCATATGCCACGTTCTGGAGATTGACATCGACGAGAAAATCTGGGAAAAGGTTAGTCCGCTAGCTAGCTCCAAAACGCTTATTGCGTGTTTATCTACTTGGGATTTTACTACTGTATGAAAGGGAGTTAGTTTTGTTTGTCTGTACTTTTGTGCATAGATATGTGATTATCTCCTAAACATGAGCTTACCTCTTTATCCGTCTCATTTTCTTGCACTAGAATCGTGATGCCCCGCCGACGCCAAGCCTGTAGACAACCGGCTGGTTTCAAGACTTTCCGCTCAAAGAAAATTGCATCCGAATATTTGGTTGGAGTGGCCTTCCCGGCTGGGCGTCCATACTTCCCATGTATTGAAGCACATCATGTCTCTGCCATTTGTGCTGCACCCTATTGTGTACATACATACATGCTTGTTCCTTTGTTCTTTCCATGCATGCATACAATGTGTGTAATAATTGGTACATTTGCTACATATTTGTGCAACTTTCATGTGTAATAAACGGCTCAACGTATGTACGAATGCATGAGCTGGATACTCATGTTTGTATTTATAATATCACATCATTTATTTTGCTGGTAACGATGTGTTTTTTCCTCTCTTTTGAACGAGTGAGTTTTAGAGCAGTTACTGGTGTAGAATTTTTTTATTTTTTATTTATTTTTAAAAGATTTACAAAAATAAATTCTCATTTCAAAGTTTTATAGAAATATACTCCTCCTGACTTACCGTAAGGCAGAGCATATAAATCGCCCTACGGTAGGGCAATCTATGTCTCCTGTGGGAGGTGCGTTGTGGCAATTTTGCAGGCGGCCACCTCCTGAGGCAATCTATGTTCCTCGTGCAGGGTGTCACGTCACATAAATCGCTCTACCATAGGATAATTTATATGTCCCATCCTACGTAGGGTGGGAGGAGTATATTTTTGTAAAACTTTGAAACGGTAATTTATTTTTAAAATATTTTAAAAAATAAATATAAAAATAAAAAAAATCTACTAGTGTACTCATGCATTCATGGGCCAAAAGAGTTGGATCGTGTTTGATAGATCTGGATGGGCCTATGTAACACTCCGATTTTCGCGTGGCATTAAAAAGCTAATTTACGAAAATCCTATATGTGAAAATTTTGTTCTTTGAGCGTCGAGTCTAAGTTGTGTCGTAGATCTCAATTTAAATCCCTCCTTTGTCTCCATTCCTTGATGTCAAAATCGCCTCCTTAAATTTTTCGTTCAAAAATAATCTCAGAATCTGAATGTTCATATTCAAATCTCTTTTCTAAACCTCTATCAAGAAATCTCCCTTCAAATAATTCCAATTCATATTTGAGTCTGCACTCAAATCATTCCTGATTCCTCCCTGCGAAGTTCCCACGTTTTCAAATCTCAAATTCGGCAAATTCTAATCCCTGATCCAACCTCACAAAATTTTCATTTGAAACTAGTCTCGAAGTTTGAATCCTTATATTCGAATTTCGCTCCTGAAACCCTAATCGCAAATTCCGTTGAATATCCTTGAATTCAATCTTGTCCAAGCATCAACCTCGTAAATCCTAACCTCTTCCCTTGATTCACTGAAAATGATTCTTGAATTCGAATCTCTGGAATTGAATTTCTCTCCTAAATCTCATTCGACCAATTTCTCCCGAAAGCATCCAAGCTCAATAATCCCTCCGAATATTTGAACCAAGGCTCAAGTCATCTTCAAATTCTCGCTACAAAATAAACATCTCTAAAATCAATTCTCGAGTTTGAATTCAAACTCTTAAGTTTCATCTTTCTCTCTCTTTCTCTCTCTATATATCTATCTATCTATGTATCTTCCCTTTGAATCCTCTCCGAATATTTGATCCAATTCAAATATTGCTCCACCATTGAACCCACCTTCCTAGGTCCCCTTTTTCATCTCCCCTTCGAATCACTTCCCGAAAATTTGTTCCAACTCCGAGATGCAAATCCAATCAAATCTCGCTGGGACCCTAACTGTCACGATTCCTTTTTGTTCCCTCTCTTTGAATTCTCTCCGAAATACTCTTGCAAATCTAAACACAATTATATCCTAAGGAACATCAAAATTCCCGCTTTGAACTTCAACCTCCCAAGATTCCACTCTCATCCGAAATCTCATCTAAATAATCCAACAAGTCCCCAAATATACGTCTATTCCAAAAATATCAAGTTCTCGATTTGATGCTCTCTGCTTGATCCCTTGTATTTCCCTCAAATCCTCTCCAAGTTCCCCATGAAAAGATCCCGTGATTACAGACCTTAAATTTGAAATTGATATCTGTATTAAACTCCTCTCTTTATAATCTCTCCCTACCTATTGCTCTATCGTCCTTTGAAATCCTTTCCCGAGTAATTATTTCAAATCCCAAAATACAGATACAAATTCAATTCCTTTACTTGAACCCCAATTTCTGAGATTTGTTTCCTTCCTTCTTAAATCTTATCTAAATAATCCTACAAGTCCCCAAGTATACGTCTATTCCAAAAATGTCAAGTTCTCGATTTGATGCCCTCTAATTGATCCCTTGTATTTCTCTAAGTGCAAATGTCAAGTTTCGAGTCCCGATCCCAACTCAAGCCCTATATCTCTCCATTTCTTCTTGCAATAAACTCCTTGAGTTCAAACTTTGAAATTGAAATCCGAATTTCAAATTACATTCTTGTCCCCTTAAATACGTCTCAAATTTAACCAACTCCCAAATTTGAGTTCAAATATCCCTTTTGGATTCAAATACGGGCTAATCCAAACAAATATCAAAATTCCCAATGTGTGCCTTTCATATTTGTAGACCTTTTGGTTATGTTTTGGATGGCGTTGGGGATGATGGATGCAGTCAAGGAAAGCAAGCAAGTTATATCTGCTGGAACAAAAAACTTTCATAATCTTCTAGGAAGATCGTTGTTCCAAGACCAGCATGTTGTTTTTGATGGAACCATTGATACCTGTAAAATGCATGATCTTATTCATGATCTTGCGCTATCAGTGTCTCAAAAAGAGCATGTTGTTATCAGCTGTGAAAAAACTGCTTTATCTGAAGGGGTTAAGCATCTGGTGTGAGATCGCAAGGACTTCTCACCAGAGCTTAGATTTCCTATGGAGCTGAAAAAGGTGTGTAATGTGATAACATTTGCTAGCAGATACGACTATGGTACCGTGAGCAAAGCTTTTCTTGATGAACTCTTCTCAACATTCACACTTCTTCGTGTCTTGATTTTTTCCGAAGTTGACTTTGAAGAGCTGCCAAGTTCGATTGGAAATCTGAAGCACCTAGGGTACTTACATCTACAACGGAACCAGAAAATCAAATGCCTACCAAATTCTTTTTTTAGGTTGGTGAATCTACAGACGATTAATCTTGGTCGGTTCGACCAACTAGAGGGCTTACCAAGAGACGTGCATAAACTTGTCAGCCTTACATACTTGAACCTCACGTCAAAGCAGAAGTATCTACTAAAAACTGGATTTTGTGTTTGGCCTTCCCTAACGTTTCTACATGTGAATGACTGCGTTGAGTTAACATTCTTGACAGAGGGATTAGGCATCCTCGTTGCCCTGCGGGAGCTGCACATCTTCAACTGTCCGAAGTTGGCTTCTCTCCCCTCTGCGATGAAGCAGCTCTCCGCACTTGAGAGGATGACGCTTAATAGCTGTGCTGAGCTTGATTTGATGGAACCAGGGGAATCATTGAGCGGGCTGGGGAGTCTTCGTATGCTCCAACTTGAAGGGCTTCCGAATCTCGTGGGTTTCCCAGCGAGCTTCCAATCTGCCGCATCCTCTCTTCAATATGTTTGCATTGGCAATTGCTAAGGGTTGGAGAAGCTGCCAGATTTCGGGCCCGTTCTAATATGGATAGTTGGCTGGGCTGAGCTGAATTTGGTCCAGTTGGAAAATGTTGATGGGCTGAATCGGCGCTTTTGAGGCCCGTGTGACCGGCGACGGCATCAATGCCTGTTAAGGACGAGCCCATCCTCCGTTGTCTTCCTGTCGTCTGCTTCGTCGCACACGGAGGCAGCGCTTTGTCCAGCAGGCAAAACACTTTCCCCAACTTGCATAGTAGAGCACGCAATCGACCGACGGTCGTCGAGGCAGAGGTGGAGTGTGCTAGTGTTCTGCTCCTCTGCACGTGGTTCGCAGCGGCGTTTCGCTGGGCGACCTGGCGCATGACATCGACTATTCACGCGCAGGGCGCATCACGCCAAAGTAAAGAGCCAAATTTATGGTTAGTTCCTGCAAATATTGTTTTTGTCGATATAATACAGTAGAGCTTGTTTTGTGTGCATTATCTGCAAATAATTTCAGGTTCATCCAAATACATCAGTTCATATTATTTGTTCATTAGCCCAAATCCATATTTATTTCGTGTCCATACAATAGTTCAAACTTCTGTTCACAATATGCTTATATTAACTTGTGTGCAACATACTTTGATTGCTCTGAAGTGGATCCATTACATTGTTGCCATTGGTTTTCCTGGCTGAATTTGTTGCTAATAATATTTTTAATGCAATACTGATTGCGAACTATTCTTGTGCAGAGGAGGAAGGGTGCTCAGTCTTTTAGGAATGGCCCACTGTTGTTCATTCCCGAGTACCACGTGGTGTTTCGGGAATGGACTGTCACCGGCAACTGGTCTGCAGTTGCTGGAGCTGAGCCTAACTTGTAGTTGGCTGTCCCCAACAGGTCCAAATACTTGATGTCGGGCAGCTGACCAACATCCAAGAGATGCCTCCATCTCCGGAGCCAACACTGCCTGCCAGGCGTCGCAAAGGGAAGAGGGTCGTCATCCCTGGCAGTACTGATGGTGGCTCCTCCAAGAGGACCCAGAGTACATCAACTGGAGAGGCCCTCAACAGACTTGTTGAGCTTCAGGTGCAGTCCTATGAGAGTAGGGCTAGAAGGGTTCAGGACAAGGAGTCCTGAGGAGCCAAAGCCTGCATTCAGCTGATCAAGAATGATGGCCACACATATGGTTCAGACTTGTATGACATGGCAGTCACACTATTTTGTGATGAGTATTACTGCGGGTTTTTCCTTGATGACTAAACTACACCAGAGGATCGTGTGCGATACATATGCACCCATTACCTGGGGAGAAAGGAAGGTAACATGGCACCACCACCGAATTGCTCTGGTGGTGTCACTGGATTTGGAGAACGGTTTGGTCCTGTTAACGCCAAAATTTGGTAAGCCCAAAGTCATCATCGACTTTAGAATCATATCGGCTTCAGAGTCCTGGGGTGAGCCGATGGACATATCAAGTTGCCAGCACTTGGATTTTTGATGGATTCGGTTAAAAAAATTAATCAATTAAAGAAAGCTTATCCAGAAGATACCGAGTTCGAGGAGGACACAACATGGCAATTACCTATTAATTAGACAGACTCAATTAGTTTTCTTTTACTTTTAGGAAAGATTGTTTAGAGTCTGAATAGGACTTCTATCTTTTACTTTATAGTTAGGAAAGTTTGTGTCTTGTCCAATAAGGACTTGTATCTACTCATGGATATAAATATGTACACTCAGGGTCTATGTAAGCTATCTCTCGATCAAATACAACTACTCTCGGCGCATCACCACCCTCTTTTCCGAGGTTTTTACTTATCAACCGGTGGAACTTGGCACCTGACGCGGGGCTGCATCGGCTTTCGATCTCCGACGAAGGGGGTAAGTACTACGTTCCGCCGACCCTGGCAATTGTAAGCTATCTCTCGATCAAATACAACTACTCTCGGCGCATCACCACCCTCTTTTCCGAGGTTTTTACTTATCAACCGGTGGAACTTGGCACCTGACACGGGGCTGCATCGGCTTTCGATCTCCGACGAAGGGGTAAGTACTACGTTCCGCCGACCCTGGCAATTGTATCGGCTATATTGGTGTTGTTCAAGGTTGCATCGCTTCGACCTCTTGGATCGCTCTGGTTCGTTTGATATATTTTTCTATTTATTTATCATATATCTTAGTTAATTTAGTTTGGTAGCTTGATTTACTTGTATCAACTGGGATCTGCGTTAAGGTTTTTGTCGGTATTGGCTAAATTGCTTTGCCAGATTAGATTAGCTAAGGTATCCGTCACTCTTAAAATCAGTCAAAGGCTTGATTGTCTAGATATTATGTTTCTTTTTGTACTTTCACTGCATCAGCCCTAGTCATGCTTAGAGCCATAATCTCTAGCCTGCTTTTTGATTGCCAATAAGGGTTTCATCGGGGTTTTAGCCGATGAGTTATCTGGATGTTGCATCGGCTTAAGAGGATTACATACAAGTTGGAGTTAGCCGATGACAACAAAGGTTTCATTGATTATCTAATCGTTTGGATTTAATGACATTGGACCTCCAGCCGACGTATGCTTTAATCATCGGATCAAGCATTTATTTTATCATATTATTATTGGTCGATTGGTTTTTACTGGATTATATTATTATTTTTACATTATCATCAGCTGATTGTCTTTATATCGTTATTTACGCAAGTATCAGAATCTACATAGCCGATGACTCAAAACCCTATCGACATCGGCTGGTATCGGCATCGGCTGGAATTACTCCATCGGCTTGTCAGCCGATCGGCTCTTTGATCTGCTATGTATATGTCTTGTCATTTGCAAGATCAAACTGACTGGCACATCCGCATCTCATCAACTTTAGGACTTGCACTGAAGCTAAGCAGATCTCCCAGGCTTGCGTGTGCCACACGCAGGATCTACGTCAACACATCTTTTGGCACGCTCGACGAGACATATTTTACGTCAACAAGTCCTGGTGGTGGGTTTGGTCCTAGCGGTGGTTTTGGTCCTGGTGGTTGTGGTTTTGGTCCTGGAGATGCAGATGGAGCCGACGGAGGAGCATTATGTTGAAATTGGACTTGTGCTTGCAGCTGTGCTATGTGTTTTTGTTGGTGCCACTTGATTAGTCGTCGCATGTTTACATTCCGTTGTGATGGTTGTGAATAACGTGCTCGAGTACATATCGAGCAAAGTGATTGTATTATGCATTGTTGCATTTATTTTCCATTAGTTTAGCATGGCACCAACATTCGAACTTATGATGAGGTTATGTTACTGCAGATATAATTTCGACAGCATTTCATTAATTTGAAATTTCCGGTTCTGACTGATATTTTGTTTGCAAGTTACAGCTTACTCTTTGCTATTAATCACATACAAGTATGAACTGACCGAATGTTTAGCAATTAGCAAAGAATTTTTCTATAACATTGCTCTATTTTTCGTATGATCTTATAGGAAGATGAGTACTTCATCCAAAAGAAGTGATGGGACTCCGGAAGGATACAACAGTGAAGAGGAAGATTACATATTTGAAATGTTGGCTGCTAGTATCGAAGGGAATGAGTACTCCAAAGGTGCAAGGCGGGAACCTCAACAATCTGGAATGGAATGGATGATGGAAATAATGACAAATGATGCTCAATGTCAAAGAGTATTTTGATTACGAACGGATCAGATTCATGCTTTGTTTGGGATCCTCATGCACCGTTATGATCTTTATGGATCGCATGAGGTATGTCCTATGAAAGCACTAGGAATATTCTTGTACATTATGCCAAGAGGATATTCCAACTGGGCGACGAACAATAGGATGGTTTGATCTGGATTCACTGTGTCAATATATTTTCACAAGGTTCTAAATGATGTGCATAGAATGGCGGCTGACATTCTGAAACCAATAGATCCGAACAACTACCCAACGCATTATCGTTTGCTTCAAGACGAAGCGTTCCTACCATTCCGTCATGCTGTAGGTGCTGTTGATGGGACGCATATTCCTGTGATCGTGCCATCAAGCACGTCAATCCATCATAGGAACCGTCACCACGAAACATCGCGGAATGTCCTGGTGGTTATTGATTGGGACAGTAGGGTAATATTTACAGATACTGGGTGGCCCGGTTCCATGCACTACCAGAGAGTGCTGTCGGACACGGTACGAGGCTATCCGTACAACTTTCCTAGGATTATTATGCGTCTCAGATTATATCACAGTAACGAAAAATCTAATGCAATGTTCCTATTGAAATGTTTTCCTTGCAGGCAAGTATTTCCTAGTGGACGCCGGTTATCCGTGTAGGTATGGGTTCCTACCTCCGTACCCGCATGTCTGCTATCACATGGATGATTTCGACGGCGACAAAGATACACAGCCGGTTGGGAAGGAAGAGACTTTCAACCACATGCATTCTGCTCTGCGTAATACTGTCGAAAGAGCTTTTGGAGTGATGAAGAACCAGTGGCAAATACTTAGGGGAATCCCTCTATTTCCTGAATGGGAGGATCAGACGAAGATTATACTTGTGACGTTTGCTCTGCACAACTTCAGACTTGATAGTGATAACCTGCACTTCCAAACGTAGAACTTGTTATACAACAGGTACCCAATCATACCACAGGTTCCACCGCTATGTCTGTGGTACGATTCAGAGAACAGCGCGGAAGCGATGAATGCGGTGCGTGAATCAATTGCAAATCAGGTGTACAACGGGTTGGCATGGTTGTTTGTAGTAGTACTGCTGTGTGCCTCTTCAATAGTTGTGTTAAAATCCATGAGTGTCATGGGTATGTATCCTCAATATATTCGTGTGTGCTGTTGAGGGAATATATTCCCTCGTTTGCAAAATTACATTTATCCACCTATTAATCAACCATCAATTTATGTTTGCCATATATAATAGCATGTACTATATTATCTGCTCCTGTTGAGGGAGCTGTTGCCTGTACAGCCTGCAGGGGCGCTGGCGTAACGACGTCGTCACCTACAAAACGAAACGACGTTACTCACCGCACTAAATAGCAATCAGCTTTTGCAATTACTCACTATAAGCAACATTGCAGCAGCTGTTCAATGCTGATCGTTTCAGCACATTAGAACGCTGCCTTCATCCAAAGTTTCACTTGTCTTAAGAGAACTGTGATTCGTGACTGCCCCGAGTCGAGCAGGAGATGCACGGCTGAATCCGGCGAGGATTTTCATCTCATATGCCACGTTCTGGAGATTGGCATCAACGGGAAAATTTGGCAAAAGGTAAGTCCGCCAGCTCCAAAACGCTTATTGCGTGTTGATCTACTCGACATTTTACTACTGTATGGAAAGGATTTAGTTTTGTTTGTCTGTACTTTTGTGCATAGATATGTGATTATCTTCTAAACATGAGCTTACCTCTTTATCCGTCTCATTTTCTTGCACTAGAATCGTGTTACCCCGCCGACACCAAGTCTGTAAAGAACCGGCTGGTTTCTAGACGTTCTGCCCAAAGAATTTGCATTCGAATATTTGGTTGGAGTGGCCTTCCCAGCTGGGCGTCCATACTACCCATGTATTGAAGCACATCATGTCTCTGCCATTTGTGCTGCACCCAATTGTGTACATACATACATGCTTGTTCCTTTGTTCATTCCATGCATGCATACTATGTGTGTAATAATTGGTACATTTGCTACATATTTGTGAAACTTTCATTTGTAATAAACGGCTCAACGTATGTACAAATGCACGAGCTGGATACTCATGTTTTTGTTTATAATATCACATCATTTATTTTGCTGGTAACAATGTGTTTTCTCCTCTTTTTGAACGAGTGAGTTTTAGAGCAGTTACTGGTGTAGAATTTTTTATTATTTATTTATTTTTTAAAAGATTTAAAAAATAAATTCTCATTTCAAAGTTTTATAGAAATATACTCCTCCTGACCTACCGTAAGACGGGACATATAAATCGTTCTATGGTAAGACAATCTATAGATGGCCAAATGGGCCGCCCGGCCCGGCCCAGGCACGGGCTAGGCATGGCCCGAGAGCGATCGGGCCGGCAAGGCCCGATTGGCACTTCGTGCCATGCCGTGCTCGCCCACGGGCTGCATATAAGGCCCAGGCATAGCCCACTAGCACTCGGGCCGTGCCGGACCGGCCCGAAGGCACGATCAGCCCATTGGGCCCGGGCCAGCTTAGGCACGACATATAAAAGAACCCCTAGTTCAACTTATTTTTGCACAACTAAGTCGATTTTTGTACTGAATTCACAGTTTTGCACAACAAACTTCAAAACACACAAGTCACAAATCACAGTTTTTGCAAGTTCAGACTCAAAAAACCATTTGCAGCAAATACAAGCCACAAACTATAGCCCAAAATCACAGTTTTGCATTGTATCATACAAGTTCAGAAGTTCACTAGTTCAAATACATACAAAATATAAATTTTCACCCAAATTCACAGCAATCTTTCACACAAGTATTTCATTGAATAAAATAGCTGTATAGTGCAATGGTTGCCTCATTAAAAACCTTTCTAGGTAAAAATTCACACCTCGTGAGAAAACCCTAGAAAAGAAAAAAGAGTGCAGCCCATAGCATTCAAATGTTCATAATAAAGTCCAAGTCCAATACAGTCATCCAGTGGTTACATCATCATCAAGATACAAATTCTCAAAAGACTTTTGAAGCTCTGGGTAACGCCCCCGTCGAAATTTTTTTTTTATTATTAAAAACCTATTTTCAAAAATTTGGTTCTTTGAGTGTATTTAGATTTATGTGCCAAAGATCTCGATTAAATCCATCCTTGAGAACCTAAATTCTTGCCATGCATTAAATTCCTTAGTGTTCGAATTTCGTAAATCGATCCTTTTCCTGAATTGAAAACCTCTTGGAGTAATATTCCTCCTTTGTCTTCTCAACCATCCATCTATTCTGGTAGTTGCAGTTCTCTAATCAAAGTCTCGAGAGCTATTGTCAATTATCGAAATGTCACGTCCCTCCTTAACATTCTCGACTACCACAATTGAATATTAAACCCAACTCTGTTTAACCGAAATTTTCTCTGTTCGGATCCTTTTTGCTCATAAATCATTTTATTCAAAATTCCCTAATTTAGACCTTTCCTCGGAATCCTAGGACTACCGATGAATTCGTATATCGAACGTTGATTCGGTAACGCGGTCCATCCATCCGATTAAATTCGGGGAAATCTCTAAGTCTGATCCTTGCCCATCTAAATGCCAGATTAAATTCAAGAGCTCACTTAACAGTCCAATTGTAATTCAAACTCAAAATTAAATGTCCATTTATACAGTCCCTTTACAATTTTGGAATTTAATCTCATTCAAATTCCATAATCCAAATTCCTATAAAATTACAAAACATCCTATTCCTTTGGACTCCTTCCTTTTCGGCCCAACTCTTTTCTCCCTCCCTCTCCCTATTGGGCCAGCCCATCTTCCTCTAGGCCAGCCTAGTACTCTCCCCTTCCCCTGGCCCAAGGCCTGCCCAGCAAAACAAGTATGTTTCTTGTCCCTCTTCCTCAGCCAGCTCGCACGCCAGGTGTTCGACGGAATGCCTGCAAGCGCCGAGCCCCACGGCTCCCCCTTCACCAAGCTTCCAGTCCACCGAGGCCTTCCCCCAAAACACCGGCAACACAGTGAGAGAAGTCCACACCGAACGTGTATGCCGCGTCCACGCCGTCCTGCAACAGCCCCATCCTCGCTCTGCTATGACTCCCTGTTGACGACGACCGCCCAACAGGACCGTCGGCCCCACTCGGCCGAGCCAGCTTGTCGCTGTCCGCCGGCTGTGACGGCTATAAAAGCCGCCCTTTTTCGCTCATTGTCGCCATCACACCGACGGGCCGAACGCCGTTGTCGTTCGATCGGCCGTCTTCTTGCCGTGCACTGCCGCTCTGCGTCACGCGCTGCCTCCACCTGACCGAACGCTCAGCCCGGCCGTCGCCCAGGCCGAGTCGAGCCCCGCCGTCGCTGCCTGGCTGACGCCGTGGCCGGCCCGCACGCCAGCCGACCGCCCTTGCCGTGCCCGGTCGCCGGCACCTCGGTCTCCCGGCCACAGCCGCGCCGCCCGGCCGCAGCCGCCGTGACCGCCCAGGCCGCGTCGTCGAAGCCGCCTGGCCCGGCCTCCTGGTCGAGCGCCGTGGCCGACGCCGTGCCGCGCCGCGCCACCGCCCCCGGCCTCTTCCTGCCCGGCCGCCGCCCGGCGGCACGCTGCTGAGCCGGCGCCGCCGCTCCCAGTCGCCGAGCCGCGCCGCGCTGCCTCGTCCAGCCCGGCCGCGCGCCACCGCCAGCGCCGTCCCGGCCGGGCTCGCCGAACTCGTTGAGCCGCCCGCCGTCCCCCGGCTTTGCCGTCCAGGCCGCGTCCTGGTCGGGCCGCCTTCTGGCCGAGCGCCGTGGCTGGCGCACGCGCCGCCGTCGCCGCGCCGCGCCGCGCCCAGCCGCCCCACCGCCAGCTCCCTTCCCTCCCCTCGGGCGCTCCTCCTGAGCAACAGAGAAGCAGAGAAGACAGAGAAAGGAAGGAGGAGAGAGAAGAAAGAGACAAGGAGGAGAAGAGAAGAAAAAAAAAGAAAAAGAAAAAAAGAAAGAGGTGGGACCCACGTTTTATTCTCTACCCGTGGGCCCCATCTTGACCAATACTTTGAAAAATTCTGTATGACCTCCCTCTCGTTGTCGGGCAAAGCCCATAAAGCCTCCCAAAAAGTTTACCAAACGTCCCTCTGCGTCCATTGGGCTGCCGACTACAAAGTCTATATGGCATCCCTCATCCTTCGTTGGGCTGAGCCCGAAAGATCAATCCCCTGCCAAAGTCTATATGTCACCCTTTCTGCAAATTTCGGGCTAAAGCCCACCAGCAGCCCCCTCCGCACCAAAGTCTAATGTATATCCCTCTACTCACCCAACCCCCTCTATTGAAGTCCATCTTGCCTCCTCAAGCCATTCATTCCTGTTGGGTTGGTAATAAAAAGATAAAATCTAATATTTCCCCCGGTACTGCTTCCGGCGACGACGTCGCCGCGCGCCGCGCCGTCATCTGAACCCCGAGAACGACTAACTTATTGAACGGCTAACCTCTAACATCTAACATTTGACCCATTGACTCACTAACCCGCTGACACTCTGCATTGTCCATGGTATGCTGCATCTTTGCATTTGTTTGCTCCCAGTTTTTGATCAATGCCAAAGCTTGCACCATTGGATGGTGTTAACACCAGAATTTGATAAGCCCCGAAGTCTCCATCAACCCAAGGTTCATATCGGCTTGAAACTAGTATCGGCCTAAAATTCTACATCGGCCGATGGGGGTTTTCTTAAACCAATCACTAACAGCAGTCGGATTCTTATTAGATTCGGGAAGATCTTATCCAGAAAAGACCGAGTTTGAGGAGGATGCGGCTTGTATCTATTAATTAGGAAGAATTTGTTAGTTTCCTTTTATCTTTAGGAAAGTTTGAGTCGTATTCTGTTAGGATCTTTAAGAAATCAGACTGGGGGGCAAATTGACAAACAATCTCAGCATTATCGGCAACAGCGACATTGGCTTGGGGGGCAAATAGATCAGCATCAGCCTGGAGAGCCACATCAACAATATCGGCCAGAAGAAACTCAAAGATATCAGTCTAAAGAAGATTGGACCGATATGATTGCAAAAGTAATAGAGGAACAGTTTGGAATTAGACCTAAGGGACATATTTCTGTGTATCGGCTGTGTAACACCCTGGGGAAATTCCTAAATAAAAATACACCGATCAAAAATCATTTCTGTTTCATGTTTAAATTTTTGCATCATGCCGACAGTTTCTTTGTTCTATGCCAGTGCCAAACTTTTATTGAAATTTACCAATTTTTCTACTCCTCTGATCGTCTGGTCTTTGTCCCAGGATTTTCACTCTAACCAAAATTAGTTTTACTCCAAAAAGTCCACGTAAGCTCCCTCTACTATGGCCTTCTTGTTGCTGGGCTTTTTCTGGAAAAAGTCCATGTTACCTCCCCAAGCCCTTTTCATTTCTATTAGGTTGGAAAAGAGAAAAGTCTAATTTTCCCCCATACTATTTTCGGCGATGACGTCGCCGCGCGCCGCGCCGCTACGACGAGGCCGCTACGACATCACCGGCTGTCGCCTTCCGCTCCTGTCTCACCGACGAGCTTGCCGTACGCATCCGGCCCCACCTCGCACCGCTGCGAGCCATGCAGCAAGCTAGTTGTGCATGCGCGTGCATGCAGGCAAGCCAGTCACGAGCAAGCACCATGCAACAAGCTAGCATGCATGCAACAGCCTATGCAGTATACGCGCCAACCCGCGCGGCCGCTGCAACTGCCCCGTCCCTGTCTTCATGGCCATTTAAGACGAGCTCGTGCGGTGAAGCCTATATAAGGGCAACCATAGCCAGTATGCAACCCGTCCCTTTCCATCCTCTTTTCTCCTCCTCCTGGCTTTCTTTCTCTTCAGTCACACCCTTCCGCGCACACGCCGCCATCTCTCCGCTTGCTCCGCCGCGGCCGGTTTCGGCTGGGCCTCAGTTGAGCAAGAGGACGGATAGGCCGCCGTGCCGTCATTTGAACCCGAGAACGACTGACTTATCGAACGGCTAATCCCTAACATCTGACCCGCTGACTTCTAACTCACTAACCCGCTGACTTCTAACTCACTAACCCGCTGACTTCTAACTCGCTGACCCCTGACACCTAACTTGCACTAATCCGCTAACATTTATTCCTTAACGCTGTGTGTTCGTTTGTTGCCGAGCGAACACGTGGTGGGCGAGGACGATCCGCGGGTCGACCGGTCCCAGGCAGTACCTCGACGACCGTAGTTCGTGCGATGACCGTCGGTCGATACGCCGCTACCCGGCTGCCGCAAGGTGAGCTCCCCTCCTGCCCTTCCTCTTGCTTTCGTTTCCTTACCGCATTTCTCGTCTACCGTCGCACGGTGGCGTCGTGAGACGTGACACCGTAACCATTCCTTGCGCGACCGTCCTTCGCAGCGATCGCCGCATCACAGCCGGCCGTGCATACGCCATATAGCTAGTGGGCCGAACGTGTGCATGCATGCATGTAAGCAGCTAGCTAACTGCAGGTATGCGCATGCATGTATGCATGCAGCCACCCGAGCCGTCCTGGTCGCCGTCCGCCGGCCGCAACGGCTATAAAAACCACTGCCCCATCTTCGTCCTCCTCAGCCTCCAAGCCAAATGCCGACACCCGCAAACCGTCCCAGCCTCCACTCGGCCGACGTCGCCGTACCGCTTGCAACCGCTCCTGCCGACCGAGCTTCGGCCGAGCCGCGTCTGTGCCGCCTCGAGCCGTTCGGCCATCGGTCGGCCAAGCCACCCGGGACGCCTCCCCGGCCGTCGTCCGGCCGAGCCGTAAGCCGTTTCGGCCTCCGCTCGGCCGTGCCACCCCTGCCGAGCCACCGGCTGCTCCAGCCGGCAGCACGCCACCCGGCCTCCTCCTGGCCATGCCGCGCAAGCCAAGCCGGCACCAACCCGGCCCCGGCCTCCTCCAGCCCGGCCGCGCGCCACCGGCCGCGCGCAGCTGCCGCCCCGTAGCCGTGCCGGCCAGCCGCAGCCACCAGCCCGGCCAGCTGCAGCTCTGCCGCAGCCGCCGCGCCGCCTGCGCGCATCCCCAACCGCGCGCCGTCCCCGGCCTGCACCGCCGGCGCCGCTCCGCCCTGCCGAGCCGCGCGCCGCCGCCTTGCCGCCCGCACGCGCCGCACGCTCAGCCGCCGCGCCACCCGCGTACTGCCACCGCGCGCCCGCAGCCGCCGTACCGCCAGGGCCGAGCCGCGCCGTTGCCTGCGCACTCCTAGCCGCGCGCCCACGCCGCCGCCGGCGCCGCTCCCGGCCGCGCCGCGCTCAGCCGCCCCACCGCCGGCGCCCTGCCTCTCGGCCTCTCCCCCGGCAAGAACGAGCAGAGAAGGCAAGAAAGAGAAGAGAGAGAGGAAGAAAAGATAAGAAGGAGAGAGAAAAAGGAGGAAGGAGGAGAAGAAAAAAAAAGAAGGAAAAGAAAAAAAAGGGTGGGACCCGCCAGTGGGCCCCACTCTCTCTCTCTCCATGGGCCTTTGACCGCAGGTCTAAATCCCCTCCCTCTCCTTTCAGGGCCGAGCCCATAAGAGTCCTCCTGCAAAAGTCTATATTATATCCTCCGGGCCGAAACCCACCAACAGCCTCTCTCCTCGACGAAGTCTAATTTATACCCCCCCTACTCACCCAACTCTCCTCTTAAAGTCTGTATTACGTCCCTAACCGACCGACATCACTTTGGGCTAAGGCCAAAGCACTCCCAAAATAAAAGTCCAACATGCCCCCCCTCTGAGCCCCTCAGCCAAAGAATATTCCCAAGAATATCCCTCTCCAAATTAATAAATCCATTTCCGTATTTCAGAAAATCCGCTAACCCTCCAAATCCGTATCTCCCTCGTTTTGAGTCGAATGTGAACAAAACTTCCGTCAAAATCTTTCAAAAATCAAGATCTACGCAATGGCACTGGTTGGGTTATTTTCTTTTTGGAATTTTTGGCTCTTTTTGTGTTAGCGAGTAGTTCGTGACGTTATTATTCGACCGGACAGGGTATATCTGCGAGGAGGAAATTGAGCCAATTGATAACGAACCCTCAAGTGAGCAAGGCAAGTCACTACGCCCCCTTCCTCGAACATGTTGATCCTATTTTTATAAATGTGTTGATTGCAAATAAAATTGCATGCTAATTATAAAACGCGTACCCACATTTGCTTAAAGCCTTACCTTTGATATTGTTTATCCTTATGTATTTACACACCTTTGTTACCTGAGTATATTACTTTACGCGTGATTATTTACTCACTGCTTAGCCCTGCTTACATAGACGTTATACACTCCATATGTGGGATATGTGGATGTGGTTACACTGATCACTCGATGGGAGTGATTGATAGAGATCGGGTGGAGACATAGCGCCACCCACAGCATGAAAACCTTTGTGAAAACCCAAAAACTTAATTAAACAAAAGTGATTTCGACTGGGGCGGCACGGATAGAATATGGGTGGTTCTGGGAACGGTAAGCCGCCGACCCTGGTCAGTTAAGGACCGAGTCAAGAAGCTAAGCAGGAAACGAACCGAGTACGACCACACTTCTTGAGTGGGGTTAGACCCGGTGGACTAGGTTATTCTCGTGGGGTGGCACCCCAGACATGGTAGGTTCTGGATATCGGTATGGAAATGTGGAAGTGTGTGGTTTAATGACGTCAAGCTTTATATATGTATGATGTAACCTTCAATCTCGGGAGCGCCAGGACTCCCCTCACAACCGGCTCGAGGTAGGAATGTGGCGCCGGGGGTGCAATGGGGATTCATAGTCCTTGGAGCGGGTGCCGCCATGCGAGGGTAACTGAAAAACCGGGCCGTGACAAGTCTCATGTGTTGGGTGAGTCACGGAGTGTGGGATTAAAAGCGTACATCCACTGCAGTGTGAGTAAATTAAACTATTCGAATAGCCGTGCTCGCGGTTAATGAGCGCCGGGACTTGTATTACTCTTGACTAGACTCACATGTTTTTAATTTGGTTAGAAGAAGTTGGGATAAATACAACATGAGTGACCTTGCCCCATGCGTGGGAAGGTTACATTGTGATGAAGGAACTTCTAATTAATGACAACCTTTACATAGCGGCAATTCTTTTCATGGTTAAAACTGCTAGGCCATAGGCTTGTAAAATAACTTGCGAAAACTGGCTTTACGCAAATAAACCAAAACCTGCCTTGGATCCCTATATGCATTGGTTGCATTTCTATAGTGGTGACTTGCTGAGTACGGTTGGTACTCACCCTTGCATATTTCTACCCTTTTAGCTCTTGATGATGAGGACATGCCAGTCGAACTGATCCCTGAGGAGGGGGATGGTACGGAGGAACCATAGGGACTAATCCCCAGTTGATGCCTGTGGAGTATAGATGGACCGCCGCAGCCTCGCTTCCGCTATCCTATGTTATTTGGTATTGTATCCGGTCAGACCCGGCCTATTAGAACCTACTCGAGTTCCCATGTAATATTTGGTATTGTAAGACTATGCAATGCAGACTATATGTACCAGAGTTGTAATGTGTGTATACCAACCTACCGATCCAGGGAGTTGGTATTTGTAAACACATATGGTTTCCTGTGCTATAAAATCAGGGGCCGACAGGCTGCCATATCCTGAATGGTTTGATAGAGTTCCACTTCCAAGCCGATATAAGATTCCAGTTTTTTTTCAATTTTCAGGGCAAGATGATATATCTACAAGGGAACATATCAGCCGATTTTTAGTTCAATGTGGGGAGGCATCGGCTGAAGAAGCTCTGAAAGTTAGATTGTTTCCGTTGTCTTTGACTGGATCGGCCTTCATATGGTTTTCATCATTGCCACCACACTCTATCAGAGGATGGGCCGATCTTGAGAAGCAATTTCACCAATACTTCTTTGCTGGAATTGATGAGTTGAAACTTTCAGACTTGATATCAGTTAAACAGCAAGAAGGGGCATCGGTTAAGGAATATATTCAAAGGTTTTGTAATGTCCGTAGCCGATGCTATAACTTGAGTCTAAGTGATGAGCAGCTAGCAGAGCTTGCATTTCAAGGGTTGGCAACATATATCAAAGATAGATTCTTTTCCCATGAGTTTGACAGCTTGGCTCATCTAATACAGAAGGTATCGGCTTACGAGAGCCGATGTCAAGAAGAAGAGAAGAATCAGTTTTGGGGCGATCAAGGCAAGGATAATTTTAAAGCATGACTTCTCATACTCCAAAACTGGGGGGGCATGTGTTAACACCAGAATTTGGTAAGCCCCGAAGTCCCCATCGGCCCAAGGTTCATATCGGCTTGAAACTAGTATCGGCCTAAAATTCTACATCGGCCGATGGGGGTTTTCTTAAACCAATCACTAACAGCAGTCGGATTCTTGTTAGATTCGGGAAGATCTTATCCAGAAAAGACCGAGTTTGAGGAGGATGCGGCTTGTATCTATTAATTAGGAAGAATTTGTTAGTTTCCTTTTTATCTTTAGGAAAGTGTGTTCAATGTCCAATAAGGACTTTATCTGTTTCCTTTTATCTTTAAGAAAGTTTGAGTCGTATTCTGTTAGGATTTTTGTTAGCCTATGGGTATAAATATGTAAACCCGAGGTTCATGTAATTTTTATCTCATGATCAATACAACTTCGGTGCATCGTCACCTTTTACTTTTCGTTTCTTCGGCGAGTTCATGCCCTTCCCACGAGGGGTAAGTCTCGTTATGGCTGCCTGCGCTATCGGGGCTAGGGCTTCTGCGTTCTGATCTTGGCGACGTAAGCACCTACTATCATATATCTTAGTCAATCTGGTTCGGTTTCTCGATTTAGCCTTACCGGCGGAGATTCGCGTTAGGGTTTGTGCTGGTATCGGCTAAATCGCCTTGCTAGATTAGATTGGCTAAGGTATCGACCACCTCGAAAATTAGTCAAGGGCTTGATTGTCTAGATTTTGCGTTTCTTTTCATACTTAGTGCTGCTAAGTCGTGATTAGAACCGTAATCTCTAGCCTGCTTGTTGATTGCCAATAAGGGTTTCATCGGGGTTTTAGCCGATGAGTTATTTGGACGTTGCATCGGCCCAAGAGTTTTACATATAGATTGGATTTGGCCGATGACAACAGTGTATTTATTATTTATCTGCTTGTTGAGAATTTATGCCATCGGACCTCTTGCCGACGTGTGCTTTAATCTTCAGATCAATGTTTATTTTATCATATATTTGGATTATGCTATATTACATTGCTATATCATCATATTTTTATCAGCCGATCGCCTCCATATAGATGTTTGCTCAGTACACAGCCAATAGTTCGAAACCCTAACTGCATCGGCTTTCATCGGCATCGGCTGGAACCGCGCCATCGGCTCATCGGCCGATTGGCTGTTTTTGCCCATCGGCTCATCGGCCGATAGGCCGATACGCTATATGTTATGTTGTTTTGCATATCTTGTCAGTGGCAGGATCAAACTGACTGGCACGCTTGTGCTTCATCAATTTTAGGACCTGCACTGGAGCTAAGCAGATCTCCTAGGCCTTCGTGTGTCCGCGCGCCGGGTCCACATCGACGGCACGGATTCGGCGTCAACAGATGGTGAGTTGCAATAAACACTGAAAAAGGCTCCCTATGTGGCAAGAGATGCTTAAGCATTAGATAAGTTGCATTCCATCTAACATCCATGTCCAACCCAAACTTACGAGGGCAAATACCCTTAGTAATGCAGAAGTTTTTGTATGCAACAATGCGCTGATTAGATGCATTCAGAAATGAAATAGCAGTTCTAAAATCTTGAAGCATGGGTTTGAAGATTTGAAGACCAGCCTTAAAAATTAAATTGATGATATGACATGCACAACGCTGATGCAAATATAAATCACCAACATAACCAGACAGAGCATGTTTAAGATTATCCATTGCTTTAGTATTAGAAGAGGCATTGTCTAGAGTAATAGAGAAAATCTTATCAGTCAAACCATATTCTTCAACAACAGAAAGCACACGTTCAGAAATATTTTCAGCATTGTGTGACACATCAATCTGCACCAGACCCAAAATCCTCTTCTCTAATTGCCAATTAGAATTAACAAAATGAGCCACAACACTTAAATAATCTTCTTTAGCATTACCAGACCATATATCAGATGTTAAAGCAACAGAGCTAACAGACTTCAAAGTCTCAATAAGCATAGCACAACGCTTTTCAAAGAACTTAAAAACATCTCTGGTGGTAGTTTGCCTAGAGAAAACATGGAATCTAGGGTTATGGGCTTTCTGAATGTACTCCTTAAAAGCAGCAGATCGACCAAAAGAAAGTGGAAGATCCTCTCTAGCAATCAACCTAACCAACTTAGTTGTAGCAACATAAAGACTATATTCCCATTGACTAACAGAACCATCAACATTAAATCTAAGCATGGACTGAGACAAGGCACCAACATTTCTAGGTTTGCATGACTTAATACGCCTAAGCAAATGTCCAGGTTTGCATGACTTAATATGCCTAAGCAAATGTCCAGTACCACCAGATGAACGAGCAGACAATGCTTTATGGCAGTAATTGCATTTAGCAGATACGCGAACCTGAGAGCCATTGCATTCTTCAAAGAGTTCTTCAAAGTCAGCCCATACCCCATATCTAGACCGCTTGTTGCTAGCGCTTGAGCCGGATGGCGTGCCGTTGCCACCGGCACCAGTACCGGCATCGTCCGGCACCGGCTGCGACTGCGACCCATCAATCGTAGGTGAAGCAGTGTTGCCGAACACCTCCACGCGTTCCTCCTCCAAGTCATCTTCGTCATCACCCCGCATCCTGTTAACAGCAGATTTTCGTAATCTACTCGGAGAGGAAAGAGAAAACCGATGCAGAGAAGAAGAAGCGATTCGAGTCGGATCGGTTGTGCTATCGGACCAAGCCGGAGTCGGACCAAGTTCCGTATCGGACTCAGCGGCGCGTCGGACCAGGTGGAGCGCCAGCAGAGGAGCTGTATCGGCCGATGCGGGTTCAATGCGGCCATCGGCCGATGGAAGCAGGAGGCTGATGGAGGCAGCGTGGACTCGGTTTAGGCCTAAGTCAAGCTTCAAAGGAGGTTGCCAAATAGGGATAAGGCCCGGTTTTAGGCAATCATATCTCTTAATTAGGAAGTTAAAGTAGATTCGATCTAATATATGGCAAGAGTCTGCCATAAGGACTTGTTTGTTAGTTAGAGATAAAATCGTGTCTTACATGGACAATGTTGTAAATCACGGGTATAAATATCCCGATAGTTTGTACGTAGAATCTCTCTCTCAATTCAACAACAAACAATACAGTTTCAATCTACTTTCGGCGCATCGCCACCCTCGCAAGAGGTTAACTTCCGGCGAGTTCTTGCTTCCTCAGAGCAGAGATAAGAACTCGTACCCGACGATCTACATCGTCGGGGCTAGCGTGTCGCTTTAGACATGTTAAGCCCTGGCGATGTGATTGTCGTTTATCATGTCTTGGATGATCTTGATATGGCTTTCTAATTCTATCTCGCCAGCGACCCTCATGGCATCATGCCCCAAGTGGGAGGCCACCGACCCTCGGTGGAAGATCCGGCGAGGCGTCTATCAGCGACGGCGATGAAGAGGTGGATGGCTGGAGTTGGAGCGGCGGATCGGTCGAGAGAGACGGAGGCGGCTAGGGTTAGGTTTAGGGTTTGGGAGAGTGGCGCCATGGCGCGGCCGCGCGGCCGGGGGGGCCTAGCTAGGCCGTGGTCGGGCCATGCCTGCCGTTGGGGCGTGCCGGGCCATGCCGGCCCACCTTGCCGGCCTCTTTCGTGCCATGCCGTGCCGGCCCATCGTGCCGAGGTTGCAGCCCAGGCAGGACCCAGCTGTCGAGCCGGGTCGGCCTGGGCTCGACTACAGTCGGGCCGTGCCGTGCCTGGGCCGGGCCAAATTCCCATGCCTTGGGCCGGGCCGTCGGGCCTCGGGCCATATGGCCATCTATAAGACAATCTATGTCTCCTGTGGGAGATACGCCGTGGCAATTTTGCAGATGGCCATCTCTCGAGGCAAACTATGTCCCTCGCACAGGGTGTCACGTCACATAGATCGTTTTATCGTAGGATGATTTATATGTCCCACCCTAGATAGGGTGGAAGGAGTATATTTTTGCAAAACTTTGAAACGGTAATTTATTTTTTAAATCTTTTAATATATATATATATATATATATATATATATATATATATATATATATATATATATATATATATATATATATCTACCGGTGTACTCGTGCATTCATGGGCCAAAAGAGCTGGATCGTGTTTGATAGACCTGGATGAGCCTCTTTGATGGGCTGGATGCAATCATATCCAAAAAGAGAAAAGTTCACTTGAGGTCTCTCATCTTGTTATCAAGTTTCAAAATCGTTCCTGAACCAGAATACCAGATATAACGTATTCCTAATCTTGCAAAAACATGACACATTGGATCCTAAGGCAGTATTGAGGACGGTTTTGGCTAATGTGTTGGCTGACTCACTGTGGGACCCACATGTCAGTGGCTCATGAGAAGTGGAAGAAGATTGGGCAACTGACATGTGGGTCCCATGCTAACTCAGCCGCCATGTCAGCCAAAATCGCCCCTAATGCTGCATTGGGACCCAATGTGACCTGGTTTTGCAAGATTATGGACGCCTTATATCTGGTATTCTAATTCAAGGACGATTTTGAAACTGGATGACAAGATGAGAGACCTCAAGTAAACTTTTTCCCAAAAAAGAAGGCGGAGAGATTGTCACCTGCGTTGTTGGTAAGAACATAGATAAAGGGGGCTTAGGGTGTCTTCTTTACTCCCTCTTTTTTCACGCTCACGCTTCCCGGATTACTAAATAGTGTGTTTTTAAAAAAATATCTACAGAAAAGTTGCTTTAAAAACTATATTAATCTATTTTTCAATTTTTTTAGCTAATACTTAATTAGTCGTGCACTAATCCATCGTTTCGTTTTGCATGCTAGGAGAGAGAGGTTTCCAACCCCTTCGAAAGAGGAATCATGAGCATGTCCAATTGTTGACAGTAACTTAGGTCGTCCACAACTTTAGGGTGTGTTCTATACTATCTCTTCTCAACTTTTACTCTTTCGTTTTTCGTGCGCATACTTCCTGAACAGCTAAATGACATGTTTTTGGTAAAAATATTTTATAGAAAAGTTATTTTAAGAAATCTTATTAATCCATTTTCAAACTGTTTTAGCTAATACTTAATTAGTGTGCTAATATGTCACTATATTTTACGTGAAGGAAAGAAGGGTTTCAACCTCTGCCATCAAACACTCAATTAAAATAGCAGCCTGTGTTGCCGGTTTGTGGCCTACAATGTTAGAGTCCACAAGAACATGAGCTCTTTTCGTGGGCTCTAACATGTGATAATTAGTCACGAAAAAAATTGACAAGCATTAGGTTGTTTTTCGTTTTTGCATATTATCTAATTAGTCATGTAAAAAATTGACAGGGTAGATTAACATGTGGTGATAATCATATCATTCTACGAATATGCATCTTTAAATTCTGCCCACCAGTATCGTAAGCAACGTAGAAAAAGGCTATATATTGAAGGCCGACGAGGCACAAACAAGTGCTCCACACAACAATAATAATTTTATATTATTCAGTAATTAGTTACAAATACTTTGGGGCACTTGAGATCTCAAAGCTAAGCCACCTTTCGTCGCGCTTGATGCATTTTCTCTGAATGCAATTCCAGCTGCGTGGCTGCAGTCCAGGCATGAGTCCACGTAGAATGCCTTCCATTAGCTTGTCAGAGTCTTCTACCGACAGACTTGCTCTCCTCGTCCCACAACCTCGGCAGCCGCCCGGCGGCGAGCTCCACCACGACGTCCGAGAGACGGCCGACGCTCTCCACGCGCACCTCGTCGGCGAAGCAGCAGCGCCAGAGTACTACCCGATTTCAACATCAGGTACATTGTCGTCGGCGAGACGGCAACGTACGAGCTCACGGGCACCGGCGAGGACGACGCGCCGAGCAGAACGTATGTCCAGGATGTCCGCGTCGTCGGCCTCGCGTGCAGCTTCAAGGTGTCCACGGCCATCCCATCAAGATGGACACGATCACCGACTCATCGCCACCCTCCGCCGTCCGCCGCCAACATCAACGATCCCTCCGCCATCATCAACGATCTCCACGCCAAGCGAGCCGAGCTCCACGCAACAGTCCACAAGGGCTTTCCGTGCGCGCCGCGGCGACGGCGACAACGACACAGATAAAGGCTGAACGGGACTAATATAAGCATGCAGACATGCAGTTGGCCGGCGTGCGCGCGCGGCGGGGCGAACGGCCGCTAGAGGGTGGTGCTGTCGTTGCGATCTCCATGTGCTGCGGCTGCTGCCAAGCAGGCGCCGTGGCGGGCCGACATCGTCGGTTAAATGGGCACGCGGCCACACCGAGCGCAGCCACGCGGACTGGATGCGCCACGACGTTCGAGTCCGGCCGAGGGCGCCATCTGCCATGGGCAGCTCGACGTGCGAACTCCACCTCGAGGGCTTTCCGTTTCTGTCATTGGTTAATGGTTACTGTTAGTTGTGATCCCCGGGGAAATCGGAAAACCGTTTCCCACGCGCTCCGCCCACGTGCTCTGATCGGGGGCGCCAGCCGATCAAATGGCAATGGGCCCCTCTCATGCAGCGCACAATAAAAAAGGGGAAGCCGCCGGCACACACGAACCAACGTTCGTCACCGTGCACACGCGCTTCCCACAAAAACCCTAGAACCCACCGATCCGGGTTTGCGCTGAAGTGGGGGGAATTGCTCGCCGCCGCCGCCATCCACACCGTCGCCATGGCAGCGTCGAGCTCCAAGTCCGGCGAAGGTATGGGGCTCTATCCCTTTCTTTCTCTCTCTCCAGTTTCTTCTCCCGAAGAACACACTATCCATCTCTATGAACTAGAGATCAACCCCTAGATTGGCTCCAAGCGTTCCTAGAAAATCTAACAATGGTATCAGAGCGAGACCTAGGAGTAGATCTAGGCGGGCTAGGAAGAAGAAAGAGAAAGATGACTCAGTTTCCCAAAGAAAAGCCAAGGAATCGAAAAAAAAGGGGTAAAACTCTTACCTCTCCTACCGCCGGTCGTCGATGACGCCGCCGGGAAGCCACCGCCGCCGCCGGCCTTCGCCGACGCGTGCGGGCAGCCAACCACCACCGTCGGCCGCCACCGACGTCGCGGGAAGAAAAGGGCGCCGCAGCACAGCCACTCGACGGCGGTGCACTCACCCTCGGGTGGGTACGCGCACCGACGAGGGGAGGGTGCGACGGCGCCGCCGCGCTTCGCCGTGCCACTGCGCCACAGCTCCGGCTAGAAAGGGTTTCGGCGAGGGGAGGAAGAGAAGCTAGGGTTTCGGCCGAGCCGCCGGGGTTTTGTTTCGCCGATCTCGGCGCCCGGCTGTCCGATCGAAACCCTAACGATCAGACGGCCGGCAATGGTCGGGCCGAAACAGGCCCAAGAGGGGGCGCACGCGGGGCCGCTTTCCTGCCCCAGGCCCAGGTTGCGGCCTGTGGTGCGCGGGAGCGCCCGCGCGTGTGCAAAAAGGCCGTGGGCCGACCGGCAAGGCCGAAAAGAAGTCTGTTTTAGGTCCCTTGCGGCCGAAAGAAGTTTATTTTGCATCCCTGTTTCAGAAGCTGTTACTTTTTTAAGTTTATTGGTTGTTTTTATTTCTAAGCAATTTAACCAATGTGACAATTGTTTAGAGAGTAGATAAATTGTAATAATTGCTTCTGAACATGTATGTAATTTATTTTTTCGCTGCTATGATGATGTTTATGGATTAGTTCTATTTCTGCCCAACGGTGATGTAGAATTAATGTGGTAGTTTGTATGTTTTAATTTTGACCAACGTTAATGTAAACATACAAGAGTTTTAATGTTTCTCAACTTCTTTAATTTGCCTTCAGGAACCACTAACCCACTAGTGTATATCTCGGCCGTTGAGCCCCTTAACGGGAATAATTATGGCTCATAGCGAGAGAAGATTAAGATAACACTTGCGCTATCGGACATAGATTTAACTCTCACCGAGCCCTGCTCCACTGAGCCTGTTGCGCCAGTGAGGGGGGAAGGTAAGAGCGAAGATGCTTTTAAGCAGAGAATGTTGGACTATGCTCCAATAGTACAGAAGCATGACACTGATCGTGCGAAATGGGAATCTTTCAACCGCAAGTGCTTGATGGTGATCAAGAGCTCAATAGTGGAGGCAATAAGGGGAGCAATCCCAGTATGCACCACCGCCACAGAGTATCTTCAAAAGCCTATGCGAGCTCCCTAATCAAGAGCTTAGTTACTATGAAGTACAATGGCAGAGGGGTTAGAGAGCATATTTTGAAGATGAGTGGCATCGCTTCAAAGCTCAAGAAAATGGACTTGGTTCTCCCTGACGAGTTCCTAGTTCACCTCATTTTTGCCTCCCTACCTTCAAATTTCGACGCATTTGTTGTGAACTACAACTCACTGCTCGAAAGCTGGAACATTGAGAAGTTGATTGCCATGTGTGTGCAAGAAGAGGACAGACCCAAGACTCGTGGTGATTTCGCAAACTATGTAAAGAACAAGAGGAGGAACAACCACAGTCACAATGTCGCCTCTCCTCTCCCAAGGCCAGGTGTAGAAGTGGATAGGGACACTTGCAGGTGGTGCAAGCAGAAGGGGCACTTTCAGAAGGATTGCCCTGAATTCCTGAAGCATCTAATAAAGAAAGGTGAGGACATCATTACATTCGTAGATTAATCCCTGTATGTAAGTTATTCAAAATCCACTTGGTGGGTTGATTCAGCTGTGACTATTCATGTTGCAAATTCATTACATGGCTTCCGTACAAGGAGGATGCTAGCAAGAGGAAAAAGATGCATTAGAGTAGTAAATGGTGTTGAAGCAGAAGTTGAAGCTATTGGAGATCATCCATTAGAGTTGAATAATGGCTTCACACTTTATTTGCAGAACGTGCTCTATGTACCCTCCTTAAGTGAAAATTTAGTTTTCGTTTCATGTTTGGCGGATAATGGATATAATTGTTATTTCGATCCAGACTTATGTTCAATTATATTCAAGAATAAGTGTGTGGGTCTTGCCATCTGTTAACGACGGATTTTGGTAATCGACTTGGAAAGAAAAAGGGAAACCGAAGCAGAGAAGAAGGATTGAGTTGGAGTCAGACCAGGCTTCGTGTCGGACTCGGTAACTGTATCGGACTAGGGAGGTGTTGCTATAAAGAGCGTATCGGCCGATACGGATTCAGTGTTAACATGGGCCGATATGGGTTGTGAGTTGACCGTGTCAACGTGGGTTTGGTCTGGGCCCGAAATAAGCTTCAAGGAAGTTGCCAAATAGAGATAAAACTCAGTTTTAGGCAATTGTATCTTGTAAATTAAGTAGTTTAGATCTAATCTGTGGCTTAAGTCTGCCGCAAGGACTTGTTTGTTAGTTGTAGATAAGATCGTGCCCTACAAGGGTTCTGTTGTAACCTCGGGTATAAATATCCCGATAATTTGTACATAGAATATCTCTCTCAATCAATCATACAATCAAACTAATCTACTTTCGGCGCATCGCCAACCCTCGCAAGAGGTTGACTCCTGACGAGTTCTTGCTTCCCAAGAGCAAGGTAAGAACTCGTACCCGCCGGTTTACATCGTCGGGGTTAGCGTGTCGCTTTAGGCACGTTAAGCCCTGATGATGTGATCGTCGTTTATTGTGTGTTAGCTAATCTTGACGTGGTCTTCTGATTCTGTCTTGTCAGCGGTTAACTCGTTTCAGGGTTTATTGTCGGCGATGGTTGAATCGGTTTGCTCATTTAGATTATCTAAGACATTTACTATCCCCAAAAGCAATCGACAGCTTGATTTTCTTTGCGTTAAGTTTCGATTCACACTTTGAGTTGCTATCGACCTTAGTCTTGTTTCGAGATCTAATGCAAAGCCTGTTTTCGATTGTAATTAAGGATAGCGCCAGGGTTTCAGCCGGTCTTATCTAAGGCATGTGATTATTTATGTTCTTGCATGCGTTTACCACTTATATATGTGGATCGACGAATATAAACATATCGGTCGCAGAGTGTTTTTAAAGACTTCTTTGTGATTGGTGTATTTATATTAGCCGATTGGCTTGTATAAGTTTACACTGGAGTAATAGCTAGTGTAGTTATCCTCGTGAAACCCTCATCGTCTGATTCCATTAATTTGTTATACGCATGTTAACATAGGCCGATGAGATTGGATCTTTTCTATTTATTTACTATATTGAGTAAGCCGACACAGCTTTGCCCTATCGGCTGGGCTATAACAATGTGACATCGGCCTATCGGCCGATCGACCATTGTTTTCTGACATGGTTTACTCGTTTCTTGTTGATTGCAGATCAAATCAACTGGCACGCTCTGCGCACGACTAGGCAAGCCAATTTGGACCTGCACTAGAGTTAAGCAGATCTCCCAGGCCGCCGTGGAAACGTAGAACCCGTCTTTTGTTGCGAGGTGGGTCTAAATTCTGCGCCAACATGCTTTTGGCACGCCCAGTGGGACCAAAGAACGCAAACTCTGCAACAACAACAAGATCCCCTCAAGATGTCGAAGCAGGTCGAGATCTCTGAGGAGAACGTCGTCCCGGTGACCGCCGACCAGCTCAACGCAGAGCAGAAGGTTGAGATGGAAAAGCTGGTCGAGCAGTTCCAGAATATGTACCTGCAAACATATTCTAGGACTCGGCAAGGCACCTTGAACCAAAAGTCCAAGGTAGTTATGCCGAGTCCTGGGGATGGAGCTGGCACGTCGGCGGCGGCACACGACCACACCGTCAAGACTGAGGATACTGCAGCGCCGACGTTGCAAGACAGGATTGACTCCGCAGTTCATTTTGCGCTAGTCAATCAATCGGGGATTCTGGTGAACACATTGACCAATACGGTCAAATCGATCCTAGATGGGTCGATTCACCAGTACAAACCTCAGGGGCCGATTTTCTTACCAGAAAATAAGTTCCCTGCCTATCGGACCCTGAGGAACGACCTGAGCACGGCTCAGCCAACAGCACCGATGCCACCCCCATCGGCGCAGCCAACGACAACACTGTCATTGGTCCTCACCAAGCACACAGGGGGGAGCCCTCAGCATATCACGGAGGAGCAGTATGCACAATGGACCAAGGGGAAGCAACCAGTGATTGAGCCGATGCAGCAATTTCCTATCAACCAGCCATCGGCCGGACAGCCACAAGCCCCGGTTTTTAACAATCCTCCACCACAGGCGGTTTACAATACGCCACAGGGCTACCAGCAGCACACCACAGGGCAATATGGCGCTCAAAACATGGATCACCACTACCAGCCATACTCCCCCAGGCAGTATCAAGCAGAGGGCTTGCAGCAATCATATCAGCAAGACCTCCCACATCGGCCCGCAGGATACTGGGCCGATATGATAGCCGAAGTGATGCGGGATCAGTTCGGCTTGAAGCCCAAGGAGAATTCTACAGTGTATCGGCACCCGTACCCCGAGGAATTTGACAGAGTACCATTGCCAGGCCGATACAAGATCCCGAACTTCTCCAAGTTTTCGGGGCAGGACAACGTCTCGACTTACGAGCATGTAAGCTGATTCCTAGCACAGTGCGGGGAGGCATCGGCTATCGAGGCGTTGAGGGTGAGATTTTTCCCTCTGTCCTTGTCAGGGTCTGCGTTCACGTGGTTTTCATCTTTACCCTGCAATTCCATCAGAGGATGGATAGATCTAGAGAAACAGTTTCATAGGTATTTCTATAATGGCGTACAAGAGATGAAACTGTCCGATCTGACCGCCATTAGGCAACGAGTCGATGAATCGGTCCCGGAGTATATTCAACGATTCAGGGACATAAGGAACAGATGCTACAGCCTTAGCTTGACTGATTCACAGCTCGCCGATTTGGCGTTCCAAGGATTGTTAGGGCCGATACGCGAGAGGTTCTCCTCGCAGGAATTTGAAAGCCTAGCTCAGCTAGCACAACGGGTATCGGCCCACGAGCAGCGGTTCCAGGAGGCAAAGAAATTTGCAAAAAGGATCAACACGGTCTATCAGTATGCCTCCGACGATGATGACGAGGAATATGTTGATGTCGACCTGGCTGAGTGGGCCTGGATGAGGAAGCCGACAACTTGCCAATGGGTAAAAAAGAGCGACAAAGAAGACAAATTCGACTTCGACATCAACAAGGCTGATAAAATATTTGACCTACTATTGCAAGAAAAGCAAATTCAATTGCCAGTGGGTCACGTATTGCCATCGGCCGAAGAAATCAACAAGAGAAGATATTGCAAGTGGCATAACTCTTACTCTCACCATACCAACGAATACAAGATCTTCAGACAACAGATTCAATCGGCCATAGAGCAAGGCAGGATTAAAATCGATGATGCCAAGCGGCCGATGAAGATCGAAGGACACCCGTTCCCAGTCAACATGGTGCGGGCGGACAGGGCCGATGGCGGTGCCCATCGGACAGGCAAGCGACCTTATCAGACCTCTGAGGACCTGATCAGAAAATACCAGCAGAGGCAGGAAGAACAAGCTCAAGACCACGTCGATCAAGACAACTCTTACGACCCACATTGGGAGTGTGAGTTTTTTCGGTTTTGCTGGAATGAGGGGATGAGGTTGCCATCCATTCAGGAGTGCCCTGCGTGCAACGGAGCAGAAGATTATTATCAGGGCGGCTCAAGCAGGCAAGCGCATCGGCCGACCAAGCAAAGAAAGTCTGTTCATGAGAGGTTAGGGCCGATGCACCAAGATCAACAGACCGAAACCGAGGAGCAGGTCCAGAATCCTCAGTGGTGCCCAAGCGATGTATTCACTAAGACACAAAAACGGCGGGTTCAGAGGCTAAGGAGGAAAGAACAAATCCAAGAGCAACAGGTGGCAATAACCCATCGACCGGCTAAGACCAAGAAAGAGTGGAGAATAAAGTCCACGGTGGTCACGGCCGATGAGGGCACCTCCAATACAGACCGAGCCTCTGCGGCTTCAAAAGGTAAACGAGTGACATCGGCGCCTGTTAACATGGTTTTTATACTGCCAGCAGAGTACAGCGTGCAGGCGGCCGATGAAGCAGTGGCCGACGACGAGCAATCTTTGGCTAGGCTACAGTTGTCACCAGATCAAGCCATATTTGACAAGCCAGTTGACGACAGCTACAGGCACTTGCGACCGTTATACATCAAGGGATTCATCAACGGGCGGCCGATGACGAAGATGCTGGTCGATGGCGGCGCGGCGGTCAATTTAATGCCATATACAACCTTCAGGAAACTTGGAAAGGTACCTGAAGATCTAATCAAGACAAACATGGTGTTGAAGGACTTTGGTGGCAACGCGTCCGAGGCGAAGGGGGTCCTAAACGTGGAACTCACCATGGGCAGCAAGACAATACCCTCTACCTTCTTCGTCTTCGACGGAAAGGGTTCCTACAGCTTGTTGTTGGGACGGGATTGGATCCACGCAAACTGTTGTGTCCCTTCAACAATGCACCAATGCCTCATGCAATGGCAAGGGGACCAGGTCGAGATCGTGCAGGCCGATCGGTCCGTACACGTGGCCAATGCCGATCTCGCAGTATGGGAGATGGAGGGAATCGATTGCTTGTCCGGGCGAGTCTGGGATGCCGATTTCCTCAAAGTAACTGACTGCGACATCGAGACGATTGAAGATCAAGACAAGCAGTTACTTTAGCAAAGATGTGCCGTTCGTCGTTGAAGATGAACAAGCTAGTCCCTACACAGATGATGCGGTGGGCGAGCTCGATGGCAAGTTGGGACAGGGTTTTACGTCGACCGATGAACTTGAAGAGGTTGATATAGGAATAGGTGATAGACCTAGGCCGACGTATGTAAGTGCTAACCTGCCAAAGGAATACAAGATTAATCTTATAAATCTGTTGAAAGAATTCATGGATTGTTTTGCATGGGAATATCATGAGATGCCAGGATTAAGCCGATCGATTGTAGAACATCGGCTACAAATCAAACCAGGCTATCGGCCGTTTAAACAAGCTCCCAGGAGATTTAAGGCCGATATGCATGAAGCTATCAAGGCAGAGATCACACGACTTTATGATGCCAACTTCATCAGACCTTGCCGATACGCAGAATGGGTCTCCAATATTGACGGAGCATGGAACTCCTCACCGGGAGACCGTGCGGGCCCCCCTTTGCTGGTTCGGCCGGGGGCGCTAGGTGAGATTCTTAGCCCTTGATCTGAGGGATATCAGCGAGAGAGGAAACGCGTAAACACGGGCGATGTAGACAGGTTCGGGCCGCTGAGAAGCATAACACCCTACTTCTGTGTTCTGGAGGATCTGTGTGTGTCAAGGAATACAGAGAGAGAGAGTTCAGGCTCTAGAGCAAATTGGCCAGAGTCCGAACCCCCTTCTTTCCTAGGCCTGGGCCTCCTTTTATATGGCAAGGGGCTACCACATGGGCCTACAGCTGCCTAAGAAAGAAAACACCCTTTTACAATTAGGGCTGTCCTACTGCCGGAAGCGACCTCTGACAGACGCCGCAGCACGCCTCTGCACAGCCAGCCGGCTCATCCGGGGGACGCCTGCTTCAACCTTCATTAAATGACGGGCGACTTTCTCGCCACGCCTGCGCCGAAATCTGGAATGAATTTGACCGGGACTGACATACCAACTCCAGGAGTTGGCACGCCGCCTCCGGCTAGGGACGAGAGACAGGGGGCTCTCATCATTCTGACGGGACGGGGCGAAGCGTGCTGCAGGCCGCCTGTCGCCACCTAACCCGCGATCTGACCGGTCTGTGACCGGTCACACACCGTGACCGGTCACGGACCGGATAGGCATGCGCTGCACCGCATTAAATGCGGCGTAGTGCGCTCGTCTGAACCGCCATAAATGTGGTTAGGTGAGCTCTGCTGTGCTCACCTAACCCGCACACGAGGCGCCGAGATCACAGGGGGTCGGGGCGCCCCAGCCCTCGGGGCCGAAACGGGGGCGACCCGACCCCGCAGGGAGGCCGAGGGGGGAGCCGCCACGTCACCCTCGGGCCCGACCCCCCGGGGGGAACGGGCCACGTGGATGACTGTGGCCGCCCAAGCCTCTGGCCACGATACCCCCGGTCCCATGTCACCGACAGTAGCCCCCGGCGTTACGCCAGGGCGACTGCCCCCCTCGAGGGGAGCGCCCGGGCATGATGCCACTCCTAAGGCCCGGTGACAGGTGGGACCGGTCCCCACAGGCGGGCGGGACGCCAACGGTCGCGAGCCGCGCGCATCGGCAAGGGAAAACCGACCGATAATAATGAGCGGTCCTTTGGTAACCACTTCATTACTCGAGACGGCGCGCGAGTCGGGACACGTCAGTCCATTTCGCCTGGGGAGGTGATGACGGCATTTTTCGTGGTAGCCGAGCGCAATTAATGCGCACACGATCTGCCCCTCCTCAACCGCCACGGCCGCACGATAGCCGCGTGCGCCGCAGATGGGCGTGAGGGGTTAGTGGAGGCGTGGGCGCGAGAAACGAGGGGGCAAGGTAGTGGGCGCGGGAAACGAGGAGCCGGGCGTGGCGTTGGCAAGGGTATGAAGGCGCCGAGGAAGAGAATCGCTTCCCTTCTCTCGCCACTCTTCCCTTGCCTCCGCCACTGGTGCTCTAACTCTTCGTTTCTCTTGCCCTACCCTTGCCGCACGCGCTCGCTCTCCAGCTCCCCCTCCGCTGGCGCCATGGCACGGGGCTCCGCACCGCTCGACGGTAGCGTGCTGCCGCCTTCCCGCATCACGAGCGAGAGGCAGGCCGAGCTGCGCGCCGGTTCATGCCGGAATCTGCCACCGGCCGGGAGGTGGTCGCGCTGGGCGAGGGACGCCCGGCGCCACACTACCCAGGGCGGTCCGTTTTCTTCCTTTCTTTCGCAATGGCTGGACTGGTCCCGCCATTCTCTGCATTTTTCATGGATATTCTGGAGTTCTACGATCTCCAGATGGCGCACCTCACCCCCAACGAGATAATGACGTTGGCCATCTTCGCGCATCTATGCGAGATGTTTATCGGGGTACGCCCATCTCTCCGGCTGTTTCAGTGGTTCTTCACCGTGCAGCCGGTATCGCCACCGATGGTGGTCGGTGGCTGCTACTTTCAGCCACGGGGGCAGGTGCTGAACCGCTACATTCCCTGCGTCCTTCGCAAGAAGTGGGACGACTGGAAGAGCGATTGGTTCTACACCCCCCTCACCGGCGAAGCACGCCTCCGACTTCCGAGCCAACCCCCGGCGCAGGCCTCCAGCTGGCGGGCGACGGTGGATCTGGGGGACGGCTACGACGCCGTTCTGGACCGCCTAGCGGGTCTGCAAACCCAGGGGCTCACGGGGGCCATGGTGTTCGGCGACTACCTTCGCCGCCGGATCGCACCGCTCCAGCGGCACGCCCGGGGCGCCTGGGAGTACACCGGGCCCGAGGACCACCTGAGGACCCACCAGGGGTGCAAATTGGACTGGGACCCCGAGGACTTCAGGATGGTAGTCCAACGGGTGCTAAATCTTAGCTCCGTGGAGGCATCCCTCATCCCTCAAGGGATCCTCCCCTCTACTGTGACCCGGAGTGCGCCAACATCCTGGCCATCATGCAGGTGGTCGGGGTGTCGGGGGAGCGGGCCCCCCGAGGCCACGATGGCACGGGCGGCAGCCGCAGGGGGGATCAATCTACCCCCGGAGGGGGCCATGCTTCTGGGTCCCGCGGCGGGGGCCCGGGGGGCAGCCGCCCTGCCGACGCCAAGGGGAAGAGGAAGCAGGAGGGCACCCCTCCTCCATCTCCTCCCCGAGGGGGCGGGGCGGTGCGTGTCAGCAGCAGGCGCCCGGAGGGCGCCGCACCGACGCCGTAGCCCGAAGGGGAGCGGAAGAAGAAACGGCTACGCAAAATGGGGGAGACCGAGCCGTGCCGGGGGAGCCTCATCGCGCCCCCGAAGTGGTCGTTCAGCCGACCACCCCGCAGGTTCGACCCCGCACCCACTGCGGCCGTATTCTTCTTCCATCTCCCAAGGCAAGTTTTTACTCACCTCTTTTTTGTCTCTGGTTTCTCTTTTGCCTCAGCGAGATCCCGTCGCGCCCCACGCGCCATTCCAAGTCCGGCCGGTCCGAGGCCGAGGAGACGGCGACCGCGGAGGCCCTGAGGCGGGAGGCTGACCAGCGGGAAGCCGCGGGCCGCCTCCGGGAAGCCGAGGAGGCTGTCTGGGAAGCCGAGGAGGCCGCCCAGGTTCGCCAGGCCGAGGAGGCCGCTCGGGAGGAGGCCAGGGTTCGCCGGGCCGGGGAGACCGCCTCCCAAGCCCCCGACCCGACTCCGCCCGAGGCAATAACGACCCCCGAGGCCGCCCACGACGAGGCCGAAGGGGCGCACCTCAGGCCCGACGCCCCGGGTGGCGCTCCGGACGAGCCGACTTCGGGGGTCGCCCCCGAGACCAGCACGCCGATCGGCGGGCCGAGCCGCGTGGCACTAACACAGAGGCGGCCCTCCCCACTGCCTTCCGCCGCCCCGCTGAGTGCGGAGCCCCTCCTGCAGGCCCTGGCCACCGCGAACAGCACGGTGCTGGACGGGCTAAGCGCCCAGATGGAGGCCCTGCAGCGGAGCGGGCGGAGATCGACGCGGCGTGGGCACGCGTCGAGGAGGGGCGGCGCTCGGTGGAGGCCATGGTGGAGGTGGGCCGTAAGGCACATCGTCGGCACGCTTCGCAGCTCGAGGCCCGTCGCAGGAACCTGGCAAAGATCGCCAGGGAGGTGGAGGAGGAGCAGGAGACCACCCTTATCGCCACCGTCGTGCTCGACGAGGCGTGGGACGACCTCCGCCTCCATTACGGGAGCCGGGTGACGGAGCTAGAGGGGAAGCTCGACGCCGCCCGGGGAGTTCTTGACGCCGCCGCTGCCCGGGAACGGCGAGCGGCGGAGAGCGAGGCGGCGACCCGCCAGCGCGAGGAGGCCCTTGAGGCCCGCGCGATGGCACTGGAGGAGTGGCTCACTGCCTTCGGGGGCGGGCCTCGCGCTTGCTCGCGCAGGAGGCCGTCGTGGGCCAGCGGGCCAAAGCCCTCGACGTCCGCGCCCGGGAGCTGGAGGCGCTAGAGGAGCGCGCCCGTGCCCTGGACGCGAAGGAGGCTGCTCTGGCGGACCGTGAGGCCGTCGTCGCCGTTCGGGAGGCAACGCTGGCGGCGCACGAGGCCGCCTCCGCCGAAGAGGAGTCCGTGCTCCGCCTCCGCGAAGAAGCGCTCGCCGAGTCCGCGGCGCGACAGCTGGTGGACAGCCTGTTCCTCCGCGAGGCGGCGCGAGAGGAGTAGGGGCGCCGTAATCTGGAGAGCGCCCGCGTCGAGAGGACCGTGCTGGACCTGCGGGCCACTGAGCTCGAGGCGCGGGCGAAGGAGCTGGACGCAAGAGCGCACAGCGGCGGGGCGGCCGCGGGCCACGGCGACCTGGCCGCCCGCCTCGCAGCCGCCNCAGGGCGCCCTGGACTCGACCGCCGGGGAGGTTGAGGCCCTCCGGCTGGCGAGCGAGGTAGGGCCCGACATGCTTTGGGGCGCTGTCTCCCGCCTCGACCACGCTGGGCGGCAGGCGGGCATCTGGGGCGGGCGGTACGCGAAGTACTCCGCCAACCAGGGGGGCCTCGCCCAGCGCCTCTCGGAGATGGCTGGGGCCCTTGAAAGGCTCCCCGAGGAGCTCGAGGAGACGATCAAGTCATCCTCAAGGGACCTCGCCCGGGGAGCGGTGGAGCTCGTACTGGCGAGCTACCAGGCCAGTGACCCCGACTTCTCCCCGTGGACAGCGCTGGAAGAGTTCCCTCCCGGGGCTGAGGATGGCGCACGCGCACAAGTCCAGGACGCCGCCGACCACATCGTCCACAGCTTCGAGGGGACGGCCCCTCGGCTCGTGTTCGCCCTCGACTCCGACGAGGAGGAGGACGGCGACGACGGTGCGGGCGATAGCGACGGCGAGGCCGGCGACCCGGGCGCGTCGGAGTGAGCCCCCAGGTCCCCGCCAATCTTAATAATTTTTCCTTCTTCCGAGGCCTTCGAGCCCCTGCTTGTACAGACTGGTTTCATCTGCAATCAAATAGAATTTTAATTTCCATGTCAGTACATTTGCTATCTGTATGAAATAAGGATGGTCTGTGCCGCGGTCCTTCTGTGTCTTGGCTTGAACGAGGGCTCGTGCCCGGGCCCCAGCCTCAAGTGGCGTGGGTCGGAGCTAGTGCCTGGGGAGATCCACATGTCGAGACTGGCCATGCCGGGAGCGCGGTGACCAAGGGTTAGGGGGACCCGATTGTGGGCCTTTGCCGATTCCCCCCCGGAGTTCACCGCGCCCCGGGGCGCGGCTCGGTTCTGGGCCCCGTTTGGCGATTTTAGACGACCCGGGTCACCAAGGGCGAGGCCGAGCACGAACAGACCGATTCAAGCCAAGACTTTTCAAAAGGAAACGACAACATAGACACAGTCCTCAGGAAATCGAAAAAGCTTCTTATTGAAATGCTAGAAAAGAAATAAACAAGTATATGCATGTGGTAGCCCCCGGCCAACCCGGCACGCCCGAGGGGGGTGCGGGGTTGGCCCGAGCCCGAGACATGACGCCCGACCCTCTTATGGGTAGAATCGGCGAAGATGCTCGATGTTCCACGGGTTAGGCAGCTCTGTGCCATCGCCTGTGGCCAATCGAACTGAGCCCGGCTGGGGGACGCCGATCACTCGATACGGACCCTCCCACACTGGTGAGAGTTTGCTCAGTCTAGCACACGTTTGGACGCGGTGTAGGACGAGGTCGTCGACGCAGAGTGATCGGGCCCGGATGTGGCGCTGATGGTAGCGCCGCAAGCTCTGCTGGTAGCGTCCAGCTCGGAGGGCCGCGCGCCGCCTTCGCTCTTCTAGGTAGTCGAGGTCGTCTCGGCGAAGCTGATCTTGACCAGCCTCGCAATACATGGTGGCCCGAGGGGACCTCAGGGTGAGCTCAGATGGGAGGACCGCCTCCGCGCCGTAGACGAGGAAGAAAGGCATTTCCCCGGTTGCTCGGCTTGGCGTGGTTCGGTTCGCCCAGAGCACCGCTGGCAGCTCCTCGATCCACGAGTCGCCATGCTTCTTGAGGATGTTGAAGGTCTTGGTTTTGAGGCCCTTGAGGATTTCCGCATTGGCGCGCTCCACCTGGCCGTTGCTTCTGGGGTGGGCGGGTGAGGCGAAGCAGAGCTTGATGCCCATGTCTTCGCAGTAGTCGCCGAAGAGCTCACTAGTGAACTGGGTGCCGTTATCCGTATTGATACGGTTAGGCACCCCGAACCGAGCAGTGATGCCCTTGATAAATTTTAGCGCCGAGTGCTTATCGATCTTGATGACCGGATAAGCCTCGGGCCACTTAGTGAACTTGTCGACCGCGACATACAGATACTCGAACCCGCTCGGGGCCCTCCTGAAGGGACCCAGGATGTCCAGCCCCCAGACAGCAAACAACCATGAAAGAGGTATGGTTTGCAGGGCTTGGGCCGGCTGATGCGTTTGCTTGGCGTGAAACTGGCACATCGTGGAGAGCCGTCGGCCAATAGAAACCCTGGCGAAAGGCCTTGCCAACCAAGGTGCGCGAGGCGGAGTGGGCTCCGCACTCGCCTTCATGGACATCGGCGAGAAGCTCGACGCCTTGTTCCCGAGGGATGCACTTCAGGAGGACTCCGTTAGCCCCGCGCTGGTAGAGGGTCCCTTCCAGCAGCACGTAGCGCTTGGAGATGCAATGGACGCGTTCACTCCCTTCGCGGTCCTCGGGTAGAGTCTTATCTGTGAGGTACGCCTGGATCTCAGCCATCCAAGCAATCAATCTAGGGGAGCTGGGAGCACTCCCCTCGGGTCCCGAGGCCTGGACTCCGACGGGCCTCGGGGGCCATTCAGGCACGTCCGTCTCCCCTAGGGGGTCGGGCCGCGCCGACGGCTGGGCAAGCCTTTCTTCAAAGGCGCCCGGTGGGGTCTGGGCTCGCGAAGAAGCGAGCCTTGAGAGCTCGTCGGCGACCGCGTTATCCCGCCTGGGCACGTGCCGAAGCTCTATCCCGTCGAAATGGCGCTCCATACGCCGCACCTCGCAGACGTAGGCGTCCATCTGCGGGTCAGAGCACCGGTACTCCTTACAGACCTGGTTAACGACCAACTGGGAATCGCCTAAAACCAGGAGGCGGCGGATCCCCATTCCAGCCGCCACTCTGAGTCCCACAAGGAGTCCCTCGTACTCCGCCATATTGTTGGTCGTCCGAAAGTCGAGGCGGACCAGATATCTGAGGACGTCTCCGCTCGGCGAGGTCAAAGTGACCCCCGCGCCGGCGCCCTGAAGAGACAGGGAGCCGTCGAACTGCATCACCCAGTAGGCGGCGTGAGGCAGCTGCGAGGGGCCCGCATTGGCCTCGGGGACGGAGACGGGCTCGGGAGCCGGGGTCCACTCCGCCACAAAGTCGGCGAGGGCCTGGCTCTTGATCGCGTGGAGTGGCTCAAAACGCAAATCGAATTTAGAGAGTTCGATTGCCCATTTCACCACCCGTCCAGTACCCTCTCGGTTGCGCAAGATTTGGTCGAGGGGGTAAGACGTGACCACCGTGACCCGATGCACCTGGAAATAATGGCGCAACTTCCTCGAAGAAATCAGAATTGCATAAAGCATCTTCTGGGCCTGAGGGTATTGGGTCTTGGCGTCCCGGAGGGCCTCGCTAACGAAGTAGACGGGCCGCTGCACCTTTCGGCTGGGCCTATCCTCTTCGTTAGGGGCGTCATCTCCAGGGCGCTCTTCGTCCGAGAGGCCGTGCGGGGCGCACTCGGCTTCTGTGCCAACGACCTCGGGGTCGGAGGGCGACAGGCGCGGCCTTCCCGTAGTGGCCCCGGGGCCATCCTGGGGGTCGGGGGCGTCCGGCGCCGTCGGACAAGCAGGCGGAGGGCCAACTCCGGCCGTCGGGGGCCTTAGGCCGCCGTTCAGCTCGGGGGCCTCTCCTCCCTGCTCTCTCCCGGGTCGAGTCGACACAGGGTGGGGGCGCGCGAAGCGAGGGTTGTCCTCGTCGCATTCCACGACCAACGTCGCGCTGACTACCTGCGGGGTTGCCGCCAGGTAGAGTAGCAACGGCTCATCTGGCTCCGGGGGGACCAAGATCGGGGGAGAACTGAGGTACGCCTTCAACTGAGTGAGGGCCCGCTCAGCCTCCTCCGTCCAGGTAAACGGCCCGGAGCATTTGAGGAGCTTAAATAGGGGTAGCGCCTTCTCTCCCAGCCCCGATATGAATCGACTTAAGGCGGTCATGCATCCAGTGACGCATTGCACATCCCTAAGCTTGCTGGGGGGGCGCATCCGCTCTATAGCTCGTATCTTCTCGGGGTTGGCCTCAATGCCTCGGGCAGAGATCATGAACCCGAGAAGCTTGCCCGCAGGCACGCCGAACATGCACTTATCGGGGTTCAGCTTTATGCGGGCGGAGCGGAGACTTTTGAAAGTTTCCGCTAAATCCGAGAGTAAGGTCTCTTGGTTGTGTGTCTTCACAACCAAGTCATTGACATAGGCCTCAACGTTGTGTCCTATCTGACTACCCAAAGAAATGCGAGTAGTACGCTGAAAAGTAGGACCTGCATTCTTTAACCCGAAGGGCATAGTTGTATAACAATAAGTTCCTACGGGGGTAACGAACGCAGTATTCTCCTCATCCTCCCTAGCCATGCGAATCTGATTATAACCAGAGTATGCATCTAGAAAACACAAAAGGTCGCACCCCGCAGTGGAGTCGACAATCTGATCTATGCGTGGCAGGGGATAAGGGTCCTTAGGACATGCCTTGTTGAGGTCGGTGTAGTCGATGCACATCCGAAGCTTGCCGTTTGCCTTGGGGACAACGACCGGGTTTGCGAGCCACTCCGGATGGATGACCTCACGGATGAATCCGGCCTCCAGAAGCCGCGCCACCTCCTCGCGGATGAAAGCTTGGCGTTCCGAGGCCTGCCGCCGCACTTTCTGCCGGACCGGCCTCGCGCCCGGCCGCACGACGAGACGGTGCTCAATCACCTCCCTGGGGACCCCGGGCATGTCCGCCGGTCTCCAGGCGAAGACGTCGGTGTTTGCCCGCAGGAAGGAGACGAGCGCGTCTTCCTATTTGTCGTCCAAAAGACCACCGATTCGTGTGGTCTTGGATGGGCCGTCGCCCAGGGCAACCTCTTTGACCGGGACCTCGTCGCACGTGACCATCCGCTGCCTCGGGGCGGACGAGATGGAGGTGCTAAGCCTCTCGTCGCCACCCACGGGCTTGGACGCCACGGCGAGGTGGTTCGCGCGCTGCTCCATACAAGCAAGCGCGACTTTGAGGCGTCCATGGACGTTGATGGGGCCACCGGGGCCCGGCATCTTCATCTGGAGATAGGCGTAGTGGACGGCCGCCATGAACTTCACCAACGTGGGCCTTCCCAGGACCGCGTTGTAGGGCAGACTGAGGTCCGCCACATCGAAGTCCACCCGCTCGGTGCGGAAGTTGGCGGGACCACCAAAGGTGACCGGGAGGTCGATATGACCCAGCGGCCAGGTGTGCCCCGGCGTCACGCCGATGATTGGCTGGGACGGTCGGAGCACCATCCCCAGGGCCTTGATGGCGTCAAAGGCCGCGGGGGAAGGATGTTGAGGGCTGCGCCCTCGTCTACGAGGACGCGCCCCAACTTCACATTGCAGACAGTGAGGGAAACCACCATCGCGATCTGTCCTTCCCGGGCAACGCACGGCGGGGGTCGGTCTGGTCGAAGGTGAGGGCAACCTCCGACCACCGCGCCCGCCGCATCGCCTCATGGGTAGGGGCCGCGGCCAGAAGCTCTCGCTTCATGGCCTTGAGGCTCCGGCGAGAAGCGTGAGCGCACGCTCCCCCATCGACGGTGGCGACGGTGGCCTCGGGCTCCTGAAAGCCCAGATCATCGTCGCCATCGCCGGTGTCCCCGGCGGGGGCCTTCTGCCTGGCCTCGCCTCGCCGGTTGCCGGTGGGAGTCGCTGGGGCCTTGCCCTCACGGCGCTCCTGCCTCCTCTCCTCCTCCCACTTCTTCGTCCGCTCGGCCAAACTTTTGACCGCGCGGCAATCCGCGAGGTCGTGGAGGGAGGTGTTGTGCACGGTGCACCACTTGCCGGCCGGGCGCTCCTTGCCGGGAGCGCCGGCCTCCTTCTTTTTGTTGCTCGCAGGCCTCCCCTTTCGGGGGGCCCGCGAGGCACCTTCGATGGCGAGGACGTGACCCTCGTCGTCGGAAAGGGCCGACCTTCTTCTTCCTCCTCCTATCCCGCCGCCCAGAACGAGCGGCGGACCCGGGGGCGGCCAGAGCTGCCACACCAGAGCCGGAGGAGTTCCAGGTCCAGGCCTCCTCCTTGAGAGCCACACGGTCCGCGAGCTCAATAAGCTGCGTGGTGGTCTGGGGCTCCTTGGAGGCGATCTTCTCAAGCATGAGGTTGTGCCGCACGCCCCCCCTGAACGCGTAGATCACCGCGTGTGCAGGGATGCATGGTTTGGTGTTGCGGACTTGACAGAACCGCTAAATGTACGAGCGAAGAGACTCATCGTCCCTCCACTGTACCGGGTGCAAGTCCGCTTCTTCGCCTGGGCGCGGATATGTGCCCTGGAAGTTCGTAGTGAACTGCTGGCACAAATCCTCCCAGGAGTGAACCGACGCAGGTGGCAGGTTCATCAACCAACCCCGCGCCTGGCCCTTCAGGGCCATGGGGAAGAAATTCGCCATGACCCTATCGTTACCCCCCGCGGCTTCTATCCCAGTCGTGTAGATCTGGAGAAACTCAGCGGGGTTGACGCTTCCATCATATTTTTCGGTGATGGTGGGCCGGAACCTTGGGGGCCAACGGACATTCCGAAGGCTCGCCACAAAGGCTTGACAGCCGGCACCACCAACCGGGGACACGGGGGGCCGGCCCCCGTGACTGGATCGAAGCGGCGCTCCAGACGAGGAGGTGTCCTCCGTTGCGTGGGCGGCGCGACGAGCGTCGCGCCGGCGCTCGATATCGAGCCGGGCATTTGGCCTCCCACGCACATCTTCTTGGGTCGGAGGCGTTGACGAGGGAACCACGGACGAACAGCGTGTATCGGCCGTCGTCCGCCGTGCCCTCCGCCTCGACGACATGGAGCCGGTGGCGGCAGCGCCAGAGGTCCCGTGGCGGAGGACCGCCCGCCGGTGCCTAGGCGCTGCTGCGCCGTCATGACCAAGTTGGCCACATCATCCAGCCAACGCCAGGCTGGAGTCTCTGGATCGAGGACAACGGGCGGGTGACGCAAGAGCGCGCCCGCAGCCTGGAGCGCGCCCTGGGGCGTGCCGCCATCGCCATAGGTAAGGCGACGACGCGCCCCGCCTCGCCGTCCTCCTCCATCGCCCGTGAGCGGCGAGGTCGCGGATCCCTCGACCTCCTGGAGCGCTTTCCCCCGCCCAAGACTTCGGCGAGAGGGGGATGGTGGGGTGCGAGCCCGGTGGCGTGGGTTCTGCTCCCCGTCATCGCCGCTAGCGCCCGGAGAGGGGCTGTGCGCCATTGCCTCTTCGGCCATAGGGCTGACCTGGCGAGGCTTGGCGCACACGAAAGAGGATGAGGGCCTAGAAAAACACGCGCGCCCCCTACCTGGCACGCCAGATGACGGAGTGTGGAACTTCTCACCGGGAGACCGTGCGGGCCCCCCTTTGCTGGTTCGGCCGGGGGCGCTAGGTGAGATTCTTAGCCCTTGATCTGAGGGATATCAGTGAGAGAGGAAACGCGTAAACACGGGCGATGTAGACAGGTTTGGGCCGCTGAGAAGCGTAACACCCTACTCCTGTGTTCTGGAGGATCTGTGTGTGTCAAGGAATACAGAGAGAGAGAGAGTTCAGGCTCTAGAGCAAATTGGCCAGAGTCCGAACCCCCTTCTTTCCAAGGCCTGGGCCTCCTTTTATATGGCAAGGGGCTACCACATGGGCCTACAGCTGCCTAGGAAAGAAAACACCCTTTTACAATTAGGGCTGTCCAACTGCCGGAAGCGACCTCTGACAGACGCCGCAGCACGCCTCTGCATAGCCAGCCAGCTCATCTGGGGGACGCCTGCTTCAACCTTCATTAAATGGCGGGCGACTTTCTCGCCACGCCTACGCCAAAATCTGGAATGAATCTGACCGGGACTGACATACCAACTCCAGGAGTTGGCACGCCGGCTCCGGCTAGGGACGAGAGACAGGGGGCTCTCATCATTCTGATGGGACAGGGCGAAGCGTGCTGCAGGCCGCCTGTCGCCACCTAACCCGCAATCTGACCGGTCTGTGACCGGTCACACACCGCGACCGGTCACGGACCGGATAGGCATGCGCTGCACCGCATTAAATGCGGCGTAGTGCGCTCGTCTGAACCGCCATAAATGTGGTTAGGTGAGCTCTGCTGTGCTCACCTAACCCGCACACGAGGCGCCGAGATCACAGGGGGTCGGGGCGCCCCAGCCCTCGGGGCCGAAACGGGGGCGACCCGACCCCGTAGGGAGGCCGAGGGGGGAGCCACCACGTCACCCTCGGGCCCGACCCCCCGGGGGGAACGGGCCACGTGGATGACTGCGGCCGCCCAAGCCTCTGGCCACGATACCCCCGGTCCCATGTCACCGACAAATATAGTTCCAGTAATGAAGAAAAATGGCAAGCTTAGGGTATGTATTGACTTCAGAGACTTGAACAAAGCAACACCGAAAAACGAGTACCCTATGCCTCTGGCCGATTTGCTCGTTGATGCCGCGTCTGGGCACAAGATTATCAGCTTCATGGATGGGAACGCAGGTTACAACCAAATTTTCATGGCCGAAGAAGATGTTCATAAGACAGCCTTCAGATGTCCGGGGGCAATCGGCCTATATAAATGGGTTGTCATGACATTCGGCTTGAAGAATGCTGGAGCTACGTATCAGAGGGCCATGAATTATATTTTTCATGATCTTATCGGCTCTTTGATCGAAGTTTATATTGATGACGTCGTCGTGAAGTCAAGAGAATATGATATGCACCTGGCCGATTTACGTAAGGTACTCGAAAGAGCGAGGAAGTATGGTTTAAAAATGAACCCTAACAAGTGTGCCTTTGGCGTATCGGCCGGTCAGTTCCTGGGTTTCTTGGTCCACGAAAGAGGAATTGAGATTACACAGAAGAACATCGATGCTATAAAGAAAATCAAACCTCCGACGAACAAGACCAAGTTACAATCTCTGCTCGGCAAGATTAATTTTGTTCGGCGCTTTATATCGAACCTGTCAGGAAGAATAGAGCCGTTCACTCCGTTATTGAAGATAAAAGAGGATGAAGAGTTCATATGGGGTGATAAGCAGCAGAAGGCGTTGGACGACATCAAGGAGTATTTGAGCTCTCCGCCAGTTTTAATTCCTCCACAGAAGGGAGTTCCGTTCAGGCTGTACCTGTTGGCCGATGAGAAGTCTATCGACTCAGTCTTAGTTCAGGACATTGACAGCAAAGAGCGAGTCATTTTCTATCTCAGCAGAAGGTTGCTGGATGCTGAGACAAGGTACACGCCAGTAGAAAAACTCTGTTTGTGCTTATATTTCTCATGTACTAAGTTGAGGCATTATTTACTTTTCAATGAGTGCATTGTGGTAAGTAAGGCCGATGTGATGAAATACATGCTATCGGCCCCTGTGTTAAAAGGAAAAATTGGGAAGTGGATTTTTGCCTTGACAGAGTTCGACCTACGGTATGAATCGGCTAAAGCGATCAAGGGACAAGCCCTAGTCGATTTTATTGTTCAGCACAGAGATGACTCAATTGCATATTCAGATATTGTGTCATGGACCTTGTATTTCGATGGGTCTGTCTGCAGACATGGATGCGGTATCGGCCTAGTTATTATATCCCCTCGGGGGGCAAGTTTTGAGTTTGCTTTTACTATCAAGCCTTATTATACTAACAATCAAGCAGAGTACGAAGCGGCGCTCAAAGGCTTGCAGTTATTACGAGAAGTCGAGGCCGATTCCGTAGAGATCATTGGTGATTCACAACTGGTAATCAATCAACTTTCTAGGGCGTATGAATGCAAGAACGATATTCTCAGAGTTTACAACGAAGAGTGCAAGGAATTGCTACAAGGTTTCAAGATTGTGACGATGAGGCAGATACCCAGGAAGCAGAATTTCGAGGCCAATGATTTAGCTCAGGGGGCATCGGGATACAGGCCGATGGCTAAAGATGTCCAGATTCAGATTGCTCTCGTGCATGCTGACGACTGGAGGTTTGACATCATCGAGTATTTGAGGAATCCTTCTCAATCGGCCTCACGAAGAATGAAGTATAAAGTTTTACATTATGTCTTGCTGGACGATGACCTGTATTATCGGACGATTGATGGTGTCTTACTCAAGTGCCTAGGCCCTGAGGAGGCCAAAATTGTTATGAGTGAAGTACATGAAGGGATTTGTGGAACCCATCAATCGGCCCATAAAATGAGATGGCTATTGAAGCACGTTGGATATTTTTGGCCAACCATGCTAGAGGATTGTTTCAAGTATTATAAAGGATGTCAGGATTGTCAGAAGTTTGGAGCAATTCAAAGAGCACCGGCATCGGCTATGCATCCAATCATAAAGCCGTGGCCGTTTCGTGGATGGGGAATAGATATGATCGGCCAGATTAACCCGCCATCGAGTAAGGGACATAAATATATTTTGGTGGCAACAGACTACTTCACAAAGTGGGTTGAGGTCGTTCCCCTTAAGAAGGTTGATTCCAAAGACGCAATCCAGTTTGTCAAGGAGCATATCATATATCGGTTTGGGTTACCTCAGATAATAACCACCGATCAGGGATCAATTTTCGTATCCAATGAGTTCGTCCAGTTTGCCGACAGCATGGGCATTAAATTATTAAATTCCTCTCCTTACTACGCGCAGGCTAATGGGCAGGCAGAGGCTTCTAATAAGACCTTAATCAAGTTAATTAAGAGGAAAATCGATGAACAACTGAGGCAATGGCACACAACGCTGGCCGATTCCCTTTGGGCGTATCGGATGGCTTGCCATGGTGCAATTCAAATGCCTCCGTATCAGTTGGTTTATGGGCATGAAGTTGTGCTGCCGTGGGAAACCAACATCGGCTCAAGAAGGATTGCCTTGCAAGACGACTTGACAGCCGATGAGTACCATAATCTTATGGTTGATGAGTTAGACGATTTGGTGCACGTCCGATTACGGGCCTTAGAGAAGATCAAGCGTGATAAAGATAGAGTGGCTCGTCATTATAATAAAAAGGTTGTCGCCAAGTCATTTGAGGAAGGGGATCTTGTATGGAAATTAATAATGCCGATTGGTTCCAGAGATAATAAATTCGGCAAGTGGTCACCTAATTGGAAAGGTCCTTTTCAAATTCATCGATGTGTTCCTCACAATGCTTATTTGCTCAAGGGGCTGGATGGCAAGATTTATGGACGAGCTCTTAATGGCAAGTACTTAAAGAGATATTATCCTAGTGTCTGGATCGACTCATGATCGGCCCTCCAGCCGATTTATGATTATAGCCGATGTGTGATGCATCGTCTTTAGATGGCCGATACATACTATCGCCCTTAGTTCAAATTTTACAACATGAGCCCTCATCTTCTAAAATTTGGGGGACATATATATATACAAGCGCGACATTTTTCTCAAGGAATTTTTCTGGCGCGGAATTTTTCTCAAGGAATTTTTCTGGGAATTTTTCAGAATTTTTTAAGTTAGACTTCTTCAGAGTAAGATCAAATTCGGCTTTCTGGCCGATGAGATTGATTACAGTAAAGGGATATTTGTTTGCAAAAAGGATTTTAGAAGTAATATTCAGACTGGAATTTTTGGAGCAAATTCGGCTACATGGCCGATAAGGTTCATATTTACACAGTACGAGGACAAAATACGCTACATCACCCTATGAAATCTGCAATAGCGGCAATGGCTTTGCGGTGAATCTGCTCGACGTCTTCTATAGCCTGGGCATCATCGGCCGCCGACCCTGGGATCGGCTTCAGTGATTTGCTTAGGGTCGGAAGGTACTTGGCCGATGCCTTGAGCTTTGCCGTCTGGTCTTCTATGGCTTTAGGTGATGCAGCTATTCCGGCTTCAACTTCTTGGATTTCTCGACGTGTTGATTCCAGCTTCGATACCAGTACTGCCTCGAGGCGACGGAGCTCTTCAAGTTTGTGCTTCAAGGCAATCGGCTCCACCGCTAGCTCGTCCAACTTGGTCTTATCGGCGTTAACCTGAGCCTTGCTAGCGGATAGGGCCGATTCCAGTTGTTCACGCTCTCGTCGCTCTGCGAGTCTTTCTTTTGCCTTGTTGAGTTTAAATTGGTATTGCTCCAAGAAGATAGCCGGCGTTAGAATCTCCATCAGATCTTCGGGCAGTTCGTCTTGGATTTCTTGTACCCTGGTTCTGATGGAGGTGCAATTTTCCACCAAACACTCCAATGAGGCCTCTAGCCGATTAGCAATGTCGGTCAGCCGGCTCTTCAGATCATCAGAGATTGGTGTCCTGGCTGTGCTGGGTAGTTCCTTGTCCTCGTCGTCAAGAAACTGGCCGATGTCAAAGGAGAACATATCGGCTAGGTTCTGCAGATATCAACATGGGTCAAGGTCAACTCTGTTAAACAGGAACCAGCAGAGAGGGGATTGGAATAATCTTAGTTACCTGTGTTGGAGCACTGGTGGTACTTGCATCGGCCTCCCTTTGCTGTGTCGGTGCAGTAGGCGAGGGGGTTGGCCGATGTGGTGAAGGTGATGGAACCCTAGGCTGAAAAAGCAGGAACTTGGTAAATAGGGTTATGTAAATAGCAATACAATGCAAAAATCAACTCTTACCGAGACAGTCGGAGAGGGTGGTGGAGAAGGAGAAGGAGTCCTCAATCGTGCCTTGGCTCGTTCGCGCCGTTGCAAAGTTGCTTTCTTGGTCCTTGGCAAAGGGGCCAATCGAGTTCTCTCCTTCAACACAGACGACGCCGCAGCCTGGAAAGGATATGAAGTTAAAGTATGACAGTACAAGGGGATTATGTAAACACAAAGAAGAGATTATACTGACCTTGCGAATTGCATGTCTGGTCCTTTTTGGTTGCGGAGCATCATCTTGGTCATCGGCCAGTGGGATCTCAGCAGCTTCGGCCGATGGCTCTTTGGTGGTTTCAGCCGGTGTGTCTTCTTCTTCATATGCATCGGTAGCCGCTGCATCGACTTCCTCCTCCATCATTTGTTCTTCAAAGAATTCTTCCATGGAGGGGTCCAGCTCTTCAAGATTGGCTTGGTCATCAACTTTAATCTTCTTGCTGGGTTTTTGGGCTTTGCCCTTGGTTGGCGCTTTCCTCTTGGGGTTTTCTTTAATCATCGGCCCCTGGAGCAATGATGATATCTTTGGGGCAGTAAGGCCGATGATGGATTCCAAGATAGTTGATCCTGCTGGAGCTATGGCTTGAGCATAAAAGATTTTTCGTCCACTGTTGCTCACGGATGGAATCGGCCCGTCTGGGATTTGAGGGCTGATACCCTGGATGAGTTCTGTCACATAAAATCTGGCCAATTGGTGGAAGATATGAGCAGCCCACTCTTGCCACCATGCTTGGAAGCCGATGTGGACAAAAGCGCTTAGGTGCAGCCGGTCGCAGTCATCGAGATTTGGGAGCTCGATTTCAAACGCCTTGCTCATAATCAGTGCTGATGGAACCGTGCCTCTGCTATCTAGGAGCTTATGAAGATATAGGCTGATGGGGAGTTGCCCGAGTCCACATTGCCTAGCAGCTATCATTGGGTTGTAAAACTCATAGGATAGGCTGGTGCTCCTTCCCTGAAATATGCCTACTGGGAGCAGGCACGGGGTGAGGCCGATCATGAATAACTCCCTCAACTCCATGTCATCATTTATCAAGCTTAGCTGAAGGTTGTCGGGGAGCTCATAATCTTGGTCCGATGTGTACACGAACATGTCCATTCTGGTTGATGGGGGGCCGGTGAAGAAGCGAATGAACCAGGCTGTCATGTCTTCGACCAATTGGTCTGCTCCTGGGTAGACAGAAGCTGCTTCCCCATAGGACATGCACCTTCTGGTCTTGGGGTCTTTATGATCAGCATATTTTGAGGGGAAGCAGGAGTCCGATAATGGAGGCCGATTGACCATGGTGTTGGTGTGGATGGTGAGCCAGAGTTGAACAAACCACCATGGTCCTCCATGAGCTACAGTCTGTTTTAGCATCAGGTCCTGTGTGGAGATGTGGAGCAGCCGATAGACAGCTCCCAGGAGGTATCGGCCCAAAGGGATTTGTTTCTTGTCGACCAAAGCCTGAGCCAAGTGTTGACAGTTCGTAATAGGGCCGCAAGTCGATCCGTAGAAGACAAATCTCTCCAACCACAATGTCAGGAAGGCTACGTGTTCTCGTTCTGAGACCGATCCCTGTTCCATGTGTTCAGAGATGTATCCGGACCAGCCTCCAATTTTCTTGGTCTTCAACTTGTGATTGCTGTTTATCAGGAGGCTGAAGGGATTGACCTCAGAGTCGATATCTAGTCCTGTCAGTATCTTGACATCTATAAGGGTAGGGGTCATCGGACCTTGCTTGAACATGAAGGCGTTCAAGGTACTGGACCAGAAGTAGCTTGCAGCCGACATGAGTGGCTCATTCTTCTTGGTATCGGCCAAGGACAAAGTGATGCATTGGCCGATCCCAATCTCGTCCCAGTGGACTTGTTTGGCAGCAGCAATCCTCTTATGCCAGGTCCTGTATCCGTTGAGCTTTGATGGCCAAGACCTGAAAGTATGTTTCCATGAAGACACATTGGGCTTGGCTTGCCTAAAGGGGATTCTGTCCGTCTCGGCATTGATTAGCCAAGTTGGGTCGTGATCGCCCATGGGGCCTAGCAGGAAGCGATGGGATTTGTCGTCGGTGGGGATCAGAATTTGGTTTTTGAAGACATAGATTGTGAGAATGACGATGAAAACATAAGACCCGGGGGGCAGAGAGTAAAAACCCTAACTTGGAGAAATCGGCGGAGAAAGCGATAATGTAGGTTTTGAAGGAATAGACTTACCGCAGGGATCTCGGAGGCGTAGAACGGAGCGGAGGCCATCGTTGTCGTTGAAGGGGTCGCTGTGAAGGGGGTCGATGTTGACGGGACACCGAAAGGTCACCGGAGTTGAGGAACGCGAAGGGTTTGTTGAATCGGCGGCGGAAGGATTTGAATCTGGATCTGTGCGGTTTTCAGACAAGACCTAGCAAAGAAGTCGATGAGTTCCTCGGAGTTAATTCCGCCACATTATATAATGAAGCGGAATTGGGGGGCATGTGTTAACGATGGATTTTGGTAATCGACTTGGAAAGAAAAAGGGAAACCGAAGCAGAGAAGAAGGATTGAGTTGGAGTCGGACCAGGCTTCGTGTCGGACTCGGTAACTGTATCGGACTAGGGAGGTGTTGCTATAAAGAGCGTATCGGCCGATACGGATTCGGTGTTAACGTGGGCCGATACGGATTCGGTGTTAACGTGGGCCGATACGGGTTGTGAGTTGACCGTGTCAACGTGGGTTTGGTCTGGGCCCGAAATAAGCTTCAAGGAAGTTGCCAAATAGAGATAAAGCTCGGTTTTAGGCAATTGTATCTTGTAAATTAAGTAGTTTAGATCTAATCTGTGGCTTATGTCTGCCGCAAGGACTTGTTTGTTAGTTGTAGATAAGATCGTGCCCTACAAGGGTTCTGTTGTAACCTCGGGTATAAATATCCCGATAGTTTGTATATAGAATATCTCTCTCAATCAATCATACAATCAAACTAATTTACTTTCGGCGCATCGCCAACCCTCGCAAGAGGTTGACTCCTGACGAGTTCTTGCTTCCCAAGAGCAAGGTAAGAACTCGTACCCGCCGGTTTACATCGTCGGGGTTAGCGTGTCGCTTTAGGCACGTTAAGCCCTGATGATGTGATCGTCGTTTATCGTGTGTTAGCTAATCTTGACGTGGTCTTCTGATTCTGTCTTGTCAGCGGTTAACTCGTTTTAGGGTTTATTGCCGGCGATGGTTGAATCGGTTTGCTCGTTTAGATTATCTAAGACATTTACCATCCCCAAAAGCAATCGACGGCTTGATTTTCTTTGCGTTAAGTTTCGATTCACACTTTGAGTTGCTATCGACCTTAGTCCTGTTTCGAGATCTAACGCAAAGCCTGTTTTCGATTGTAATTAAGGATAGCGCCGGGGTTTCAGCCGGTCTTATCTAAGGCATGTGATTATTTATGTTCTTGCATGCGTTTGCCACTTATATATGTGGATCGACGAATATAAATATATCGGTCGCAGAGTGTTTTTAAAGACTTCTTTGTGATTAGTGTATTTATATTAGCCGATTGGCTTGTATAAGTTTACACTGGAGTAATAGCTAGTGTAGTTATCCTCGTGAAACCCTCATCAGCTGATTCCATTAATTTGTTATACGCATGTTAACATAGGCCGATGAGATTGGATCTTTTCAATTTATTTACTATATTGAGTAAGCCGACACAGCTTTGCCCTATCGGCTGGGCTATAACAATGTGACATCGGCCTATCGGCCGATCGACCATTGTTTTCTGACATGGTTTACTCGTTTCTTGTTGATTGCAGATCAAATCAACTGGCACGCTCTGCGCACGACTAGGCAAGCCAATTTGGACCTGCACTGGAGTTAAGCAGATCTCCCAGGCCGCCGTGGAAACGTAGAACCCGTCTTTTGTTGCGAGGTGGGTCTAAATTCTGCGCCAACACCATCCGACAAGGCCAACTTTACATGTTGTCGAAACATGAGAATGTGAATGTTGTATGCAATGAAGAGAATGTTGCGTGCAATAGTGTGTCTTTCTCGTCTACAAGTGTAAGAAGTAAGCGCAAACGATGCAATGAGGAAACCTCGGCGAAATTGTGGCACTGTTGTTTAGGCCACATTTCGAATGGGAGAATTGAACGATTGATTAAAGAAGAAATTTTGCATCCGTTAGACTTTGCGGATACAAAATATTGCATCGATTGCATTAAAGGAAAATACATTAAACAAATAAAGAAAGGAGCCATACGAAGTTTAGGAAGATTGGAAATCATACACACAGACATCTGTGGTATTTTTCCAATTAAGACAGTGGATGGTTATGATTCTTTTATAACATTCACAGATGACTATTCGCGCTATGGCTACATTTATCCAATTAAAGAACGATCAGAAGCATTGGATAAATTCAAGACATTTAAGGCTGAGGTAGAAAATCAGCTTGATCTAAAGATCAAAGTAGTAATGTCCAATCGTGGAGGAGAATACTACGGTCGGCATACCCCTTATGGCCAAATACCTAGACCTTTTGCAAGGTTTCTACAGAAAAATATCATAGTAGCTTAGTACTCCACACCGGGCGAGCCTCAGCAGAACGGAGTAGCTGAAAGACGCAACCGCACCTTAATGGACATGGTGCGAAGTATGCTAAGTCACTCCACTTTACCGATAAGTCTATGGATGGAGGCATTAAAAACTGCTGCCCATATTCTTAATCGAGTACCAAGTAAGTCGGTGCCCAAAACACCATATGAGCTATGGACAGGAAGGAAACCCACGCTAAATTATGTACGGGTGTGGGGCTGTCCAGCTGAGGCAAAGTTATTTAACCAAAATATTGGGAAGCTAGATCCCAAGACAGTCAGTTGCCATTTCATTGGCTACCCTGAGAAATCAAATGGTTTTCGTTTCTACTATCCTGACAGACACACTAAGTTCGTAGAAACGAGACACGCAGTGTTTCTGGAGGATGAAATAGTTAGGGGGAGCATGGTACCCCGAGAAATTACTCTTGAAGAGAAACGGGTACATGTACCTACTCCGATGATTCAGGAACTTTTTTTCTCGATACCTGTTGCTGTTACACCGTCAGCACAGAACGCTGCGGTGATAACACCTGATGTTACTTCTTCTGTGACAAGAACGAATGAGCAGGAGGAACCTGAGATTCAAGATCCTACAGAACAAGTTGTCACACAAGAGGAAGAGCAACATCAGCCCCAAGTAGAAGACGTACCACAACTCAGAAGATCTCAAAGAGAGAGAAGGACAGCTATTACTAGTGACTACCAAGTCTATGCTAGTGAAGAAGTTCAAACAGAGGGAGATCCCACCTCGTTTGAAGAAGCCATGAGAAGTGCTCATTCATCGAAGTGGCTTAACGCCATAGAAGATGAAATGAGATCAATGAGTACCAACAGAGTTTGGGACTTAGAAGAAATTCCTAAAGGAGCCAAGACAGTAGGCTGCAAATGGGTCTACAAAACAAAACGTGACTCCAAAGGAAATGCAGAAAGGTATAAAGCATGACTTGTGGCAAAAGGATTTACTCAAAGAGAAGAAATTGATTATAATGAGACCTTTTCTCCGGTGTCATGTAAAGATTCCTTCATGATCATAATGGCACTTGTGGCACATTATGATCTAGAGCTACATCAAATGGATGTAAAGACGGCATTCCTTAACGGGGATTTATATGAGAACGTCTGCATGGCACAACCCAAGAGTTTTGTTGTGAAAGGAAAAGAACAAATGGGATGCCATCTGAAAAAAATCCATTTATGAATTAAAACAAGCTTCCAGACAGTGGTACTTAAAGTTTGATGAAGTAATAAGAAGTTTTGGGTTTAATGAGAATGAAGAGGACAATTGTGTTTACGCAAAGTTCAAAAATGAAAAATTTATCTTCCTTATCCTATATGTAGATGACATTCTGCTCGCTAGTAGTGATATTGATCTACTATTGGAGACGAAAAAGTTTTTGTCTTCGAATTTCGATATGAAAGATCTTGGTGAAGCCTCATTTATTCTAGGAATAGAGATTCATCGAGATAGAAGAAAAGGGGTTTTAGGATTATCGCAAAAGGCATATCTGAAAAAGATTCTAAAGAAATACAGTATGCATGCGAGTAAGCCCACACCTGCTCCCATAGTCAAGGGCGACAGATTTGGGAAATTTCAATGTCCTAAGAACCAGTATGAGATCGATCAAATGAAAGCTGTTCCATATGCTTCAGCTGTCGGAAGCTTACAGTATGCTCAAGTATGTACGCGCCCTGACTTAGCTTTTGTTACCGGAATACTTGGCAGATATTAGAAAAATCCAGGAATAGATCACTGGAGAATGGTAAAGAAAGGTTTGTGTTATGTGCAAGGCACAAAAGCCCTCATACTGACGTACAGAAGAACTGATTCCCTTGAGATAGAAGGGTATTCAAACTCAGACTTTGCGGGAGATGTAGATGATAGAAAGTCCACATCAGGCTACATATTCACTCTCGCAAAAGGAGTCATTTCATGGAAAAGCTCCAAGCAAACCGTCATAGCATCATCAACGATGTATGCCGAGTTTGTAGCTAGTTATGAGGCCACGGGGCAAGCAAAATGGTTAAAGAAGTTTGTACCCAGGTTGAAAGTGGTCGACAGCATTCAAAGGCCACTCAAAATGTACTGCGACAATGAGCCAGCAGTGTTTTATGCTCACAACAATAAGTCAAGTGGTGCTGCCAAACACATTGACATTAAGTTTTATGTTGTGAAAGAGAAAATCCAGGATTAGACTATTAGTCTTGAGCATATAAGTACAAAGGAGATGTTAGCAGATCCGCTTACAAAAGGCTTACCGTCCAGTGTGTTCAGAGAACACTTAGTTAGCATGGGTTTACAGGAAAGCCTATGATCCTTGGATTACAAAAGGGCCTAGTGTTTATTTCGAGATGGAGAGGTGTATTGTAGTCGTTGCGTCTGATGGTTCAATAATGACTATCATGATGAAGCGTGCTCTATGCATCAATCTATTTAGAAGTAAATGTTGAGTATAAGAAGTAAGAAAGGGGAAGATCGAAGGGGAGAATGTTAGTTGCGATCCTCGGGGAAATCGGGAAACCATTTCCCACGCGCTCCGCCCACGCGCTCTGATCGGGGGCGCCAGCGGATTAAATGGCAGTGGGCCCCTCTCACGCAGTGCACAATAAAAGAGGGGAAGCCGTCGGTGCACACGAACCAACGTTCGTCACCGTGCACACGCGCTTCCCACAAAAACCCTAGAACCCACCGATCCGGGTTTGCGCTGAAGTGGGGGGAATCGCTCGCCGTCGCCACCATCCACACCGTCACCATGGCAGTGTTGAGCTTCAAGTCCGGCGAAGGTATGGGGCTTTATCCCTCTCTCTCTTTCGTTTCTTCTCCCGAAGAACACACTATTCATCTCTATGAACTAGAGATCAACTCCTAGATTGGCTCCTAGCGTTCAAAATCTAACAGTTACGGCTTAATTCGAACAGCGCCGGGGCAGGGTAATGAAGATGGCCGCGCGCTCTGGACGGCACCGGCAGGGAACGAGCTGAGACGGCCAGCGACCACGCGCCGGAGTTTAATCGCAGCAGGCCTCCGAGCGCAATAGGACTCCACAGGACGACGTACATGAAGGACCAGCCCAAGCATGTCCACGCTCGACGCCTGCCCAATCGAGCTGGTCAAGGGGCGTCCTGGTGGCCTCCCGCCACATCAGCTCGGCGACCTCAAGTTTCCGCAGGAGGCCGCCGGCGCCGACGAGTTCCCCGTGCTGCGCAAGCTAGCTGCCTGCACGCGTCACGGTGGCACGGCGTGCCGCCAGCGCCGACCATGGCGACCATCCCGAGCGCGTCCACGCCGACCAGCTGCGCCACGTTCGACGCCTGCCCGAACGCGCCCCATGAAGCAGCTCCCCGCCGGGAAGCAGCGCAGCCGCTACTACCCAATGTACTAATGCTTCGCCGCTTCGCCCGTTGCCGCCATTGACGGGTGCGACTGTGCGAGGTGCCGAGGTGGGGCCCATCGAGTGGCTGCTGTACGTGGAAGGTGACTTTGACTAAGTGAGCTGCCGTGGACTGTGGTTCAGTGTCTACGTGGACTTCGTGGTGGGTCAAACCAAATCACGCCCCAGCCTCTTAGCCCATAAAGAAATTAGTGGGCCTTTTCTGTTGGATTTTGTAGTTGTAGCGTAAGTGGCCGGGAGCATTGAGGCCTACCCCATTCGGCCCAATGAGATGGAGCTGACTTCTGCTAGCGATGGCCGGTGGTTTCTTCAGATAATGATAATGGATAGAAATCTGCCTATATATCCATAATTGGATATATAATTGGATTACCAAATATGTTCGTGTGTTTCAACGGGTGATTATCAAACAAATATGGATGGTTAAGATTTCCTGTATACTTATAACACATGTGCACAAAATCTCAAATTTGTACATACCTCGCAAATATCTCAACAATTTTATACCGGGAAATACCAAAACATATCTCATATTATATACACATTCAGGTCGTATCTCAAATTTTATAATACACGCGTGAGATATTCCAAAATTTCTACATATTCAGAACCTATTCTAACTTTCACAAATTTTCACAAAGTGCATAAGTGACCATCCTCTGCAAAGGGGACAAGGTAAAAAGCATCCGGAAAGGGAAAGAAACATGTCTATGTAGTATCAAAATAAAATTCACTCAAAAATCTTTAAGGGATATGTTTGACTGATCATGTCTAGATCCCTCTTTGGAAAACTGCTAGCCTATAGAAACTAAAAAGAGGTACTCAAGGCATCAAGCTACTTGGTCTTATTCTTATTAGAAGTGCTAAATGGCATTCGACAGAAAATTGGGGATACAATTTTACAGATTTTGGACCATTGGATCTGCACCAAGATTCATGCATGGGCTTCTTCTCCTCGGACTCTAGTGAGCTCTCCCTCTTCTCAGGCACCGGCGACGCCCCCAACTCCGGCAAGGGACATACGGATGAGGGTTTGGGGTTGGAATTGGGGTAGGTCGGGGATGGGGAAGGGGGAAGAGGGGGTTCCATAGGGCTGAGAGGGATCGCCGTGGGCGACGAAGGACCGGCAGTGGGCTGTGGACACCGGCGAGCAGCGAGGCGCCAGCGGTGGCACCGAAGTCGCAGAGTTGGCAGGAGGCGGTGAGTCGGCATTGGCGGTGAAGGCAAATAGCGAGATGGCTTAGGAGGCGGCATCTGGTGGTAGTGGAGAAGAGGAAGACGACGGCATAGGGGACTCAGCACCGCTGCCTTGGAGAAGACAAGGGGGTAGAGAGAAGGGGGAGGAGGCCGACCATGGGGGCCTCGCCACAGTTACACAGTACCGTACTGCTCTGCTTTCTCCTAGAGCATGAACACGAAGAGAGCGCAGAAGATGGAGAGATGGGTGTTGGGTTATGATAAGAGATTGACAAGGACATCTTGAAAAAAAACACGTTCTCGAGAGTCGCGAACTTAATGGTGATATGGATATCCAAGGAAGATGTCTGTGTTGGTCGGAACATGGATTCCAGATATAGAACTGTAATGATGTCGGGCATGGGACTGGTCAACCTGATTTGAAAACGGATGGGAATGAGGGAGCATCATGTGTTCCTGGACATGAGGATTCCGTTTTTGTTGTTTTTGAAAGAAAGATCAATGGCGATAGTGGATTTGGCCTTAGCTTCGATTGGGGATGAGGCTACAAGCAGGAAGGCGACGAGGAGGGAACCAAGCTCCTTGTTGGTGTGTGGTCTAGGGGCGGCGGCGGCTCTCCTTTTACGGCTTTCGTTTTCTGTTGCGGTGTGGATCAGGTGAGACGTCACGTGGGAGTCCCATTCGGGTTCACTTGTCTTGGTCGGACACATAGTCGGGAAGAAAATTTTGTCTTGAGCAAAAAGGGGATGATGGATTGCATGGCACCTTTTTTTATGGACGCATCTACACCACGTGCAGTCGCGCAATTGTCTAAACGCGAGACTCCCCTTATTTCCATAATTAGCATCGGGTTAAACCCAACGAACCTTGCGTACAGCATACTTACCGAAAATAAAAACATCGCATCCCTGCCCACCCACATACAACTTTCTGGAAAAAGAAGATATTATACATCCACTTACTAGCACCATGCAGTTCATATGCTACAGAATCTAACACTGCACTATTATTTTTAAAACCTTTGATGTCTTATATCTTTTAAACCCTATATTGTTTTTAAGATTCGATTAAACCATCGTACTTTACATAAAATACATGACGAAATAAGTCCAATATTGAATATATTCAGATTATTTAAAATTTATTCTTATTTTTAACTCCTCTAACAGTGTTGTTACTTCGAATACCACGAAAAATTACTTTCCTCTAGCAGTATAGTTACTTTTAATACCGTAAAGAGTTACTTCTATTCTTCTCAAAGTTACTTCCTTCTACCTGTAAAGTTACTTCTAACACCGTAAAAAGTTAGTTTTATTTTTTCAGAGTTCTTGTAATATTGTGAGGAGTTACTTCTAATACTGTTAATACTTACTTCTATTTTCTAAGGAGTTACTACCTTCATCCCTAAATATATGATGTTGATTAGTTCAAAAATAAACTAACCAATGTTCTAAAGAGTTACTACCTTCATCCCTAAATATATATGACGTTGATTAGTTCAATAATAAACTAACCAACGTCATATAAAAAAAGAACAGAGGGAGTACTTCCTATATGAAATACATTGCTTTTATCGAAAAACAATAATCTCTCTCTATATATATGGTTTACCTTGAATAAAAAAAATCATGTATTTACTTGTGAATCTACACTTTACCCATGAAGATATTTCTCTAATGCTGTAAAAAGTTACTTTTATTGTAGAGCTGAGTTACTTCTACCATTTACATTTAAGTAAACTACATTTAAATATTTCAATATATTTAATATTGTACTCATTTTATCATATATTTTGAGTGGAGTTTAATGATGAAAATGAATCTTAAAAATAATACGTGATTTAAAATATATGTCATCAAAGATTAAAAATAGACTAACACTGGTTAGGAAGACTCACTGCACTAGAATCTTAGGCCAAAGCGTGAAGATAAATTTTTTTAAGTATGCATGCATACACGCACACATTATGACTTTAATTAGACGGCTTCAACATGCGTCGCGCGATAGGATGAACCCGAGAGCGATCTCGGTTTAGATTTTGCGTTTTTTTATCTCGGAGAAAACGGATGAAACCTACATCGTATCGAAATTGGATATATACAGTGGAGTTGTCAGATATGTGCAGAAAAGGTTTTTTCGCGAACGTACCAAAAGGATATGTGCAGAAAAGGTATCCTACATTTGTTATAGATCAATCACTCTAGCACAACCTAAATAATTTGCCTCAACCAGGCACACCACACCAATACAACCTTAAAAAGGCCTCAACATATAGCTGTTTTTTAGTCAAATCAAATATCTGGGTCAACAATGATGCGAACTCTCGTTGAAACCGGAGCTGAACTCGTGATGGTTATGTCTATCGTCTTGCTTGAGCGGCCGATATATGTCGATGACCTGTCAGGGCTAGCACCTCCATGAGTAAGCTCAGTTGGCTCCTTTGGATCTGATAACAGTATGCTTTCAGAGTTCAGCATTGTAGTAATATCTGTCACGGTGGGCCGATCTGCTGGATCTACTTGAGCACAAAGAAGCGCCACCTGGGTGCATCGCATTATCACAGGGCTTTCATATTCATCACTCAATACTGGGTCTACAAGCTCATGCAACCTTCCATCTCTCCACTTATGCCATGCCTGAAATATGTTACAGTTAATCAGCTCTCCAACACAAATAGTACTATTTGCTAGAAGAAGACCATTGAAACAAATACTCACGTCTCCAATGAGATTGCCAACGGTATCCCCTTGTTTCTCCATTATGAAATTCTTTCGTCCACTGATGATTTCTAGAACCACGACACCGAAGCTAAACACGTCAGTCTTAAGCGAATAACGGCCTTCAGATGCATACTCTGGAGCTATGTAACCACTGGAAATGGACAACAGAGGCAAGGTATGAGAAAACTGGAACATATATGTTGCACTGCTACCATTCTTTATATTTTGTTCAGCTCATACCTGGTTCCCACGACTCTCCTTGTACGCTCTTCTGTTACATCTGAAACCAGTGTTACCGCAGATCCAAAATCAGCAATCTTTGGGTTCATGTCATGGTCTAAGAGGATATTATTTGGTTTCAAATCCCTATGTACAATCAAATAGTGCTTGTGCAGGTAAAGAAGCCCCTCAGCTAGCCCTTTAATTATCTGAAGTCGCTTAGACCAATTTAGCAATGCTCCCTTCCTTTTATCTGTAGAATGATTGCAAAAGAAATGTGCTTTAGAGAAAATAGTAATTGCTTACAAACTGTTCTTTATCAAATCAACATAGTTTTGGAATCAGACTTTTGTGTGTGTGCGTGTGTGTAAAAGGTGTTTCAAATGTGTTGTTATCAGAAGCATAAGAACTGCTTTATATTAATGTGCACATTTATTAGGAATTGGATTAAGCCTGTCTTGCAAAACGTATTAAAAAGCGACTGTTTAAAACTTACGGAAGATAATATTGTCTAAACTGCCTTTCTGCATGAACTCATACACAAGAATCCTTTCTTTTTCATGAATGCACCATCCCAATAACCTAATTAGGTTGGTATGCTGAAGCCTTACAAGCTGCAATTCACTTTTGAAATCAAATAGTGCTGCATCCACATCAAGTCTTTTGATAGCAACTGTATGTCCATCAAGTAGCTGGCCCTGCAATAGAGTTCATGAAGCATTCTATTATGACAAATCATATTTTGGGTAGACAAGGAGTATATACATTCATCACCTTGTAAACAGTACCGAATCCACCCATTCCGACATTTCTGTTCTCTGAAAAACCATCTGTAGCATTCACAAGCTGAAAGAAACCAAACTTCCTAAATCCTGGATAGTTCTCTTCAGTTTGGATACAAAGTTTCATTATTGCCTCCATGTCCATTATTTTCTGTTCTTGCAGGTCCACTGTTACTGGATGAGTGGTAAATGACCCCATGTCACCAACGCAATTTGGACAAAAGTTCAATAACTAAAGATGAGAATTGCTCGACTTCTTTGTACAATAATTTGTGACTTCAAGATGAGCAAAAGATATATTACTTATGTGAGCAAAAGATATATTCATGGTGTGCAAAAGATAAAACTTAGTGAGAACAAATGATATTCATCATGCACATATCTACTTCACCTAGTGTAAAAAATGTATGATACCTTTAGCATCTGTATGCTTCTTCTTGCTGAAATTCTGCTTTTTGTTAGATGAAGCTGATGTTGCACATTAGCTGCTATTCTTGTGCAAAGTGTGCTTAGTCATTTTTAACTACATTGCAGTGCTATGATGCGATCCAAATAGCCAACACTTGGCCACAAGTCATGATGCTAAGATGGATGACTAAAATGGAGTAGGGATTTTCTCTGTTCCAACGCATTTCTAAGCATCAGCGGTGCGCTGTTACATTTTATAAAATAAAGTTCACTGTTACTGCGACAAATGGAAAAATAAGATTATGTTCTTGATGATAAGAACATTTATTGCAATGTGGTTTTCAATTCATAATTAACAACTGCAGGAAACTCATAAAAGTAGTCACCTTCTAATGATTTCCCCCCGATTTCCCTACGTTTGGTGGCTCCTTGAACATGTATTTCAGTGAACGCCAATACTCTTCTTGGAAACCTAAGTTTGGTCAAATATACTCATTATATGCTAGAATCATGAAAAGAGGGTTCTCGTTTCAGCCCTAACAAAATGGTAGTCATAACAACTGAGTTTTGCACATAAATGAATATAGACCAGATATGGTCAATGATTCTCCGGTTCCAGCATGAAAATATTCAATATCGGCGGTGGCTTGCCTTCAATGTTGACAGTTTTTTTTTTCCAGAAACCGCGATAAGCACATCAGCTCCCGGATTTGATATGGAAAGGAACATTAAGGGTGTGTTTGTTTGTATGAGTTGGGAAGAAATTCCCTCCGCATGGAAAACGGAGTGACTCATTAGCACATGATTAATTAAGTATTTACTAATTTTTTTTAAAAATAGATTAATATGATTTTTTAAAGCAACTTTCATATAGAAACTTTTTACAAAAAAACACACCGTTTAGCAGTTTGAAAAGCGTGCGCGCGGAAAACGAGTGGGGTGAGTTGGGAACTTACCCCAACGAACAGAGCCTAACTAATCAGTTATAGGGTACTGAAACAATATCTAACCTTGTGTGATGATCTGAACAACTTGGGACTACACTGGGCACCCCCTCGGTTGCCTGCTAGACAATTGCAGATATCATTCACATGAAATTGGCCTGCACACAAAGTGGACTTTTGGAACTAACAGTGCAAAGTAAGGATAATCTTATGACTCCAGAACTAACAGTTGCATGTCAAGTTGTTTGACTGAAAGTCGAAATGGCTATGTACCCCAAATTCAGGTACAAGTGCACAACAGAAACATTGACAGGATCACTTGAACGAACATATCGCTTCGATCAGATGAACCATCATGAAAGAGATCAGTAATTTCTCGTCCATCTCCATACGCCATAATCTTCAGTTTTAAGATGAACCACCCAAATTATCCTATCACTAGAAAAGGTCGAGACAAGAAGGCTTACTGTGACACGACGATTGTTGCTGCTGTCGACGAGAGAGATGAAAGGGATGAGGCGGATGTACATGTCAATCTCGTGCTGCGCGGCGCGGAGCTCGTCGGCCATTCGGGCGCCGAGGAGCAGGCGTTGGAGGTAGCTGCGGTCCTCCTGGCACGCGGTGACGAGCGCGTAGCACCGCCGCAGCGCGCCTTGGAGCTGCTCGAGGGGCCGCCTGGTGGCCTCCCGCCGCATCAGATCGGCGAGCTCCAGCTCCCGCAGCAGGCCGCCGACGAGATCCACGTGCTGCGCCAGCTGCCGGCACGCGTCCCGGTGGCGGCGCGCCGCCAGCGCCGCCTGCACCACCATGGAGACCAGCCCTAGCGCGTCCACGCCGACCAGCTGCGCCACGCTCGACGCCTGCCCGAGCGCGCCCCAAAGGATGCTAGCCATGGCCACTCCCCGCCGGGAAGCAGCGCATCCGCTCGCCCAGTCGCCCGCCGGGAAGCTGCTTCGCCTCGCCCATTGCCGCCACCGCCATGGACGGGTATATGAGTCGCGACTCGCGAGTGTGAACGTGTCGTGGAAGGCGACTTTGACCAAGTGCGCTGCTGTAAACTGTGGTCGTTGACTACGTGGACTTTGCGGTGGAAAAGGCCCGTCTCCGTCGAGATGGCGTAGGGGCCGAACTAAATAACGGCCCGGCCCAGAAAGACCATCACGAAATTTATAGAATAAGTCCACTTTGACTCCCTTAAGTATTGGCCAAATTTGATTTGTATCCCTGAACTACAATACCGGGTATCTCGACCCTCAAACTATTAAAACCAGTGTAATTTGATTTTCTCGACGGTTTTGAATGACAGTTTCGCTGATGTGGAGCCTACATGACAGTATTGACCTAGTCTTCGTCCCACGTGGCGTTTATGTGGCATTAGAATTGAAAAAATATATGTGGGACTCATTTGTCATTCAAAAAAATATTATGGGACCCACTGATATGTGGGCCCACATGTCAGTGTCCCACAATATTTCTTTGTGTGAATAAAAATGGGTCCCACATATATTTTTTTAATTCTAATGCCACATCAACATCACGTGGGACGAAGACAAGATCAACACCGTCACGTAGGTGCCATGTCAGCGAATTCGCCCTTCAAAACCGTCGAGGGAGGGAGTCAAATTACACTAGTTTTAATAATTGGGGGTCAAGATATCCGGTATTGTGGTTGAGGGATACGAATCAGAATCGGCCGCTAGTTAAGGGAGTGGACTTATTCCAAATTTATATGGCGTAGTGTACAGTGGCTGGGAGCATTCAGGATTTCAGGTGTACCAAGCACGAGTACTTTTTTTCGCGAACACGCAAAAGGATTGCACGTCAATATATTAGAAAAAAGTATAGCATGAGTTTACACGGTACAATCGACCAGACGGCCATTGCCGGGGAGAATAGGAAAAAATAAAAACCAAAAGAAAAGACTTCTGAGGTTAAGACTACTGAAAGAAAAAGTTGCTCCTATGTTGAGGGAGGTTGGTGGAGGAGGAAAAACTCCACTATGCTCCCAACAGGTCCCCAAAAACGGCGGCGCCAGCAGCAAACCACAGACGGCCTTCTTGCCGGATGGACTCCAGAACCACCAAAACTGACGAGAGAGAGTAGTCAAAAACCCTGGAGTTCTGCTCCTTCCACAGCAGCCAAGATACTAAGAGGACCAGGGAGTCAAAGTCCTTGCGAAGATGCTCAAGCAGGCAAGCCATGGACGACGGCCACAAGCCTGAAGAAAGTAGCCGCAGGTAAGAGCAAGGTTCGGCCAGCCAGCAGGAAAAGAATATGGTGCCAAACCTGGCGAGCGAACACGTAGTCGGGGAGGATGTGGTCCGCCGTTTCCAACTCTTGGGCGCAAAAAGGACAGGTCGAGTGCCTGTCGATACCACGCTTTTGTAGAAGATCAGTCGTCCAGCAACGTTGCTTGAACGTATGCCAAAGGAAAAGCTTGCATTTAGCAGGGCCCCTAGCTTGCCAAAGTAGGTCAGCGCAAGCAAAAGAGTACTGGCCTAGGAAGAAAGCCTGGTAGGCCAAGTGAGTCGAGTAACGTTCATCACTTGTCCAGCGCCAAATAAGATGATCCTTCGTGCCCGGAGAGAGCTGGACAGGACACACCGCATCCCAGACTACCAAGAAGTGGAAGATGACAGGGACTGCGAGGGCACACTGGATGTCCCTCACCCAAGAGTTGTCAGCTTGGGCAGCGACAACCTTGCGCATTGCCCGGAGACGCGGGGGCACGACAAGGAGAAGGTCCGGAGCCAAGGAGGCCACCAAGTGACCCTCAATGCACTGGTCCGTCCAGAAGAGAGATGACGTGTCGTCACTTGGAACAAAGAAGGTGGACGCTACAAACATGTCGGTGATGCTCCGCTTGATGGGGGGCCTTTAGGTCAGCCCAATAGGGTGGCCTGAACGCTGTAGCCAGAGCCAACGAAGGCGCAGAGCGAAGCCTGTCGTCCTCAAGTTTGCAATATCCAGACCACCGACAACTTTGGGGCGACAAACATTTGTCCAAGAAAGGCACTGTCCCCCCTGAACCAAGTCCGTACCCGTCCATAGAAAGGCGTGGCGTTTCTTATCAATGGCTTTGATGACCCAGCCTAGCAGACCGATCGCCATGGACACATGGATTGGAATAGAAGAGAGCATGGACTAGACCAACATAGAACAACTGGCCAGAGTGGTGAGTCAACCCATCTAGGGAGGAAGTCAGTGGGAGACCTTGTCCATAAGAGGTTGTAGTGCCGCCTTCGGGAGCTTGCGGATCGACAGTGGGATGCTGAGATAGGTGCAAGGAAAATCAGAGATAGAGCAAGGAAAAGCACTCTGAACCAGTTCCAGGTCATCGGCTGAACAGCGGATCAGAGTAATGGAGCACTTGGCAAAGTTGGTACGGAGCCTGGAGGTCGAACCAAAGATGGAGAGGATGCCTTGGATGAACTCTAGATCCTGCCGGACGGGGAAGAGAAAGAGGACCAAATCATCGGCATAGAAGGAAGCACAATGTCGTAAGGCACGATCATTGAGAGGGAGAAAACCACCCGCGTCGGAGGCCTTGCCGATCAGTGCATTGAGCACCTCCATGACTAGGAGGAAGATCATGGGGGATAGGGGATCGCCCTGCCGAAGTGTCACACCCAGAAATTTTTGCCAAATTTCCAAACTATTTTGTGTATAAATCCCTATCCAAGAATCAAGCCAGGGTACACAAAACGACAAATTAATATACAGATCCAAACATAAATAAAGCGTAGATACTTACAGAAGAGGCACTTAGTCCTCACACCAAAAAGAAGGCAGCAACAGCGGAAAAGAGCGATCCTAGCAGGGCTTCAGCTCCACTCCACAGGCAAAACTCAACTGGGGTATAAGCCTTGGTCCTCTAATTCCGTCTTTAGCTCAGATGCACTACACTTCTGAAAGGGGAAAATAGCAAGACTGAGTACAACCACCGTACTCAGCAAGCCACACCAATGATGCAGACGTGCAAGAGGAGACAAAGGAAAGTTTGCTGCTATTTGCATAAAGGTGGTTGTAAACATTTATAGTTGGAACAATAAAATGATTGATTAATTAAGGCAAGTTTAAATATCCACTGAACAACGCTAAACCACGTTGAACAGGCTCAACCATACCACCTGAACTACAATAGTTCAAAAGGTCAAGTTAATTAATAATGCGGGAGTAATCACAGTGAAGCTAGTCGATCGCTGTTAATGCCAAAATTTGGTAAGATTCTTTAATGGATTCGATTAAGAAAAGGACACAATCAGCTGATGGAAATTTATCCAGGAGAGACCGAGTTCAAGAAGGAATCGTGAAGACCACGGCATGACAACTTAATATATCTATTAATTAGGCAAGCTTTATCTTTAGGAAAGTGTGTTTAGTGTCCGATCAGGACTTGTATCTTTTCTTTTATCTTTAGAAAAGTGTGAGTCATGTCCAATTATGACTCTTATCGGCCTATGGTTATAAATATATACACCCGGGGTCTTGTAATCTATCTCTCGACCAATACAACTACTCTCGACGTATCACCACCCTCTTTTCCGAGGTTTTTACTACAGACAGAACTAGGCACCTGACGTGGGGCTGCATTGGCTTCGATCTTTGGCGAAGGGGTAAGCCCTAAGTTTCGTCGACCCTAGCAATTGTATTGGCTATATTGGTGTTGTTCAAGGCTGCATCGCTTCGACCTCTTGGATCACTCTGGTTTGGTTGATATATTTTGCCTCCATGATATTTCAATTCTATCTTTAATAGCATTGTGTTTAGAGATGCATGGATTTAGTTGGGACTGTTTTGGTTAGGTCTGATCTTCTATCTTAGCCGATATATCTCTACAATCACAATGATGTTTTAGATAGATTTGTTATATCCATCGCATTAGACAGATTTATCGGCTCATTGAGTATTAGATTATCATATACAATCTCATACTGCATTGGTTAGGTCCGACCTACAAGATTGTTGTCGATAATCTAAATCTTTTTAAGCCGATAGGTTCATGCTATTGTTTCATCAGAGTGTTAGCCGATTTTAACTGATGTGTTAAAATTTTCTTTAATGGTTTTACTGTCTTAGTTAAATTTAATACATGACCACTTTAATCGGTGTCATATCGGCTTAAATCTATCAGGCAATTATCAACCTTATGCTGCATCGATTGGGTTCGACCTATGGGGTTATGGTCATAAGTTAGATTTATTTAAAACAATAGGCGTCAATCATTGTTTCATTGGGGTTTTAGCCGATGAGTTATTTAAATATTGCATCGGCTTATAAGGATTACATACAAGTTGGTTTTAATCGATTGCAGCAAAAGGTTTCATTGATTACTTAATCTTTTGGATTTAATGGCATCGGGTTTCCAGCTGATGTATGCTTTAATCATCAGATCAATATTTATTCTATCATATTGTTGGTGATACGGGCCCGGGGGTACCATGACTACAGGGATGGGCGGCCCCCTGCACCCACGTGGCGCTCCCCTCGGAAGGGTCGGGCCCGAGGGTAACGTGGTGGCTGCCCTCCCTAGTCCCTCCGAGGGTCGGGCCACTCCTAGACCTTCCCCGAGGGTTGGGTCGCCCCGACCCCCTCTGCGCTGGTGCCACGTGTGCGAGGTTAGGTGAGCATGGCCAGAGCTCACCTAACTGCATTAATGGCAGCTCAGGCGAGCGCACCACGCCGCATTTAATGCGGCGTGTGGCGTGCGAGGCCGGTCTACGATCGGTCACGGTGATTGACCGGTCGTAGACCGGTTAGATCACGGGTGGGATGGCGGCAGGGCGCCTGCACGCTACCCGCGCATCAGGCGGCGTGCAGCATGCCTTGCCCCGTCCCATCAGAATGATGAAAGCCTTTTGCCTCTCGTCCCTTAGCCGAAGTTGGTGTGCCAACCCCGGTCAGATGGTTTCTGTTTCCCGATGCGAACGGAACACAGAAGTTTTCATCCATTTAATGGAGTTTGACACGGGCGTCCCCGGTGTCAGCCGCCTGACCGGACGAGGGCCTTGCTGCAGCGACTGTGCGTGTGGCTTCCGAGTCAAGCAACAAGACAGTCATTAAATGTAAAAGAATGTTTTCCTTCTACCTTAGGCAGCCTTTCGGCCCATGTGGTAGCCCCTTGATATAAAAAGGAGGCCCAGGCCTGAGGTGGGGAGAGAGGACAACGGACGAACAGATAGACAGGAGAGAAAGGGAGAACAAACTCTTGTATTCCCTGATTTCCCAGTCGCATATCCACCACACACAGGAGTAGGGTATTATGCTTCTCAGCGGCTTGAACTTGTATAAACGCTTGTGTCCCTGTCTCTCTCTCTTTCTCTTGTGCAATCAGGGGAGGAACGAGTTTCACCTACGTCCCTGGCCGAACTCACAAAGGGGGGCCCTCTCTGTCACCCGTTGAGGAGCTAACCCTCCGTCAGCTGGCGCGCCAGGTAGGGGATGCATGTGTGTTTCTCTGACTCCCCGCTCTCTTTCGTGTGCGCCAAGTCTCGCCGAGTAAGCCCTATGGCTGAAGAAGCGGTGGCGTACAATCCCACTCTGAGTGCCAGTGACGACGACGGGGAGCCGAATCCTCGTCATCAAGCGTGCACACTGTCGCCTCCCGCCCGCCGAAGCCTTAGGCGGGGGAAGGCGCCTCAGGAACCGGAGGGATCCGCGACTTCGCAGCCGACTGGTGGCGGAGAGGGACAACATGGCGGAGTGCGACGCCGCCTCACCTATGGTGACGGCGGCACGCCGCAGGGCGCACTCCAGGCTGCGGGTGCGCTCCTGCGCCACCCGCCCGTCGTCCCCGACCCGGAGACCCCAGTCCAGCGCTGGCTAAACGACGTGGCCGACTTGGTCATGACGGCGCAGCAGCACCTAGGCACCGGCGGGCGGTCGTCCACCGCCGGGACGTCTGGCGCTGCCACCGCCGGCTCTTCGTCGTCAAGACGGAGGGCTCGACGAGCAGTGGCCAACACCCGCCGCTCGTCCGCAACCCTCTCGTCGACGCCCTCGGCCAGCCGCGGGCATCACGAGAACATGCATGGGGGGCTAGATGCCCGGCTCGATATCGAGCGCCGACGCGACGAGCGTCGCGCCGCCCATGCGGGGGAAGGCGCTTCCTCCTCTGGAGCGCCGCCCCACCCTGGTCACGAGGGCAGACCCCCCGTGTCCCCAGTCGGTGGTGCTGGTTGTCGAGCCCTCGTGGCGAGTCTTCAGAATGTCCGATGGCCCCCGAGGTTTCGGCCCAGCATCACCGAGAAATATGATGGTAGCGTCAACACCGCTGAGTTCCTCCAGATCTACACGACTGGGATAGAGGCGGCGGGGGGTGACAACAGGGTCATGGTGAATTTCTTTCCCATGGCCCTAAAAGGTCTGGCGCGGGGTTGGCTGATAAACCTGCCACCCGCGTCGGTCCACTCTTGGGAGGATTTGTGCCAGCAGTTCACCATGAACTTCCAGGGCACATATCCGCATCCGGGAGAAGAAGCGGATTTGCACGCGGTGCAGCGGAGGAACGATGAGTCTCTCCGTTCATACATTCAGCGGTTCTACCAGGTCCGCAACACCATCCCCTGCATCCCTGCACATGCGGTCTTCTACGCATTCAGGGGGGGCGTGTGGCACAACCGCATGCTCGAGAAGATAGCCTCCAAGGAACCCCAGACTACCCCATAGCTCTTTGAGCTCGCAAACCGCGTGGCTTGGAAGTAGGAGGCCCGGACCTGGAACTCCTCCCGCTCTGGAGCGGCGGCTGCGGCTGCCCCCGAGTTCGCTGCCCGCTCTAGGCGGCGGGAAAGGAGGAGGAAGAAAAGGTTGGCCCGTTCCGACGACGAGGGCCACATCCTCGCCGTTGAGGGTGCCTCACGGGCCCCGCGCAAGGGGAGGCCCGTGGGTGACAAAAAGAAGGAAGCCAGTGCTCCCAGTGGAGAGCGCCCGACACGCAAGTGGTGCTCAGTGCACAACACCTCCCTCCACAACCTCGCCGACTGCCGTGCGGTCAAGAACTTGGCCGAGCGGGTGAGGAAGTGGGAGGAGGAGAAGGTGCAGGGACGCCGCGAGGGCAAGGCCCTGGCGACCTTTGCCGTCAACCGGTGAAGTGAGGCCAAGCAGAAGGCCCCCGTCGAGGATGCTGACGACGACGACGAGGACTTGGGCTTCCAGGAGCTCGAGGCCACCGTTGCCACCGTTGACGGGGGAGCGTGCGCTCACGCTTCTCGTCGCAGCTTCAAGGCCATGAGGCGAGAGCTTCTGGCCGTTGTCCCCACCCATGAGGTGACGCGGCGGGCGCGTTGGTCGGAGGTCACTCTCACCTTTGACCAGACCGACCACCCGCCTTGCGTTGCTCGGGGAGGGCAGCTCGCGATGGTGGTCTCTCCCACCATCTGCAACGTCAAGTTGAGGCGCGTCCTGATAGACGGCGGCGTGGCCCTCAACATCCTGTCCCCCGCGGCCTTCGACATCATCAAGGCCCCGGGGATGAAGCTCCAGCCATTCCTGCCGATCATCGGCGTGACGCCGGGACATACGTGGCCATTAGGTCACATCGACCTCCCTGTCACTTTTGGAGGCCCCACCAACTTCCACACCGAGCGGCTGGACTTCGATGTGGTGGATCTCAATCTGCCCTACAACGTGGTCCTGGGAAGGCCTGCATTGGTGAAGTTCATGGCGGCCACCCACTATGCCTACCTCCAGATGAAGATGCCGGGCCCCAGCGGCCCCATCACCGTCCATGGCGACCTCAAGATCGCGCTGGCTTGTATGGAGCAGTGCGTGAACAACCTCGCCGTAGTGTCCAAGCCCGCGGGAGGCGACGAGAGGCCCGACGCCTCCGCCTCGCATGCCCCGAGGCAGCGGATGGCCTCAGGTGACGAGGTCCACGTGAAGGAGGTTTCGTTGGGCAATGACACGTCCAAGACCTCCAAGATTGGTGGTCACTTGGATGGCAAATAGGAAGACGCGCTCATCTCCTTCCTGCGGGCAAACGCTGACGTCTTCGCGTGGAGACCGACGGATATGCCCGGTGTCGCCAGGGAGGTGATCAAGCACCGTCTCGGCAGAAGGTGCGGTGGGAGGCCCCGGAGCGCCAAGCCTTCATCCGTGAAGAGGTGACGTGACTCCTGGAGGCTGGATTCATCCGAGAGGTCATCCATCCGGAGTGGCTCGCGAACCCGGTCGTCATCCCCAAGGCGAACGGCAAGCTCCGGATATGCATCGACTACACCGACCTTAACAAGGCATGTCCTAAAGACCCTTATCCCCTACCACGCATAGATCAGATTGTCGACTCCACTGCGGGATGCAACCTTTTGTGTTTCCTAGATGCATACTCAGGGTATTATCAGATTCGCATGGCTAGGGAGGATGAGGAAAAAACTGCATTCATTATCCCTGTAGGCACTTATTGTTATACAACCATCCCTTTCGGATTAAAGAATGCAGGTCTTACTTTTTAGCGTACTACTCGTATTTCTTTGGGTAGTCAGATAGGACGCAATGTTGAGGCGTACATCGATGACTTGGTTGTGAAAACGCACAACCAAGGGACCTTGCTCTTGGATCTGGCGGAGACCTTCGAAAGTCTCCGCTCCACGCGCATGAAATTGAACCCCAAAAAGTGTGTGTTCGGTGTGTCGGCGGGCAAGCTTCTCGGGTTCTTGGTCTCGGCCGAGGCATAGAGGCCAATCGCGAGAAGATACGAGCAATAAAGTGGATGCGCCCCCTAGCAAGCTTAAGGATGTCCAGTGTGTCACAGGATGCATGGCCGCGCTAAGCCGATTCATATCGAGGCTGGGAAAGAAGGTGCTGCCCGTATTTAAACTCCTTAAGCGCTCCGGGCCGTTTGTCTGGACAGAGGAGGCTGAGCAAGCCCTCACCCAGTTGAAAGCTTACCTCAGCTCTCCCCGGTCCTGGTGGCTCCAGAGCCCAAAGAGCCGCTGCTTTGCTATACTTAGCGGTGACCCCGCAGGTAGTTAGTGCAACATTGGTGGTGGAGCGCGACGAGGAAAGTCCTCGGTCCGCGCGTCCCCATCCTGTGTTGGACCGACTCGGGCCAGAGAAGGGAGGAGAGGCCTCCGAGCCGGACGGCGGCCTAAGGCCCCTGACGACCGGATGTGGCCCTCTACCCGCTCGTCAGACGACACCGAGCGCCCCCGACCCCCAGGAAGGCCCCGAGGCCACTGGGGAAGGAGCGGCCCAACGCCCTCCGACCCTGAGGTCACCGGCGCAGAGCTCGAGCGAGCCCAGCAGGGCCCCTCTAACGATGGGCGCCCCGAGACCAGTGCCCTCAACGAAGAGGCTAGGCCTCGCCGAAAGGTGCAGCGGCTGGTCTACTTCGTTAGTGAGGTGCTGCGGGACGCCAAAACCCGATATCCTCAAGCCCAGAAAATGCTTTACGCAATTCTGATGGCTTCGAGGAAGCTGCGCCATTATTTCTAGGCGCATCGGGTCACCGTGGTCACGGCCTACCCCCTCAGCCAGATCCTACACAACTGAGAAGGTACTGGACGGGTGGTAAAGTGGGCAATCGAACTCTACACTTCGAGCCGCGCCATGCGATCAAGAGTCAGGCCCTCGTCGACTTCGTGGCCGACTCCCTAATCCAACCTCGGGCTCTCTACCCCTGAGGCCGAGGCAGGTCCCTCGCAGCAGCCTCACGCCACCCATTGGGTGATGCAGTTTGATGGCTTCCTTGCCCTCCATGGAGCTGGCGCCGGGGTCACCTTGACCTCGCCGAGTGGGGACGTCCTCAGATATCTGGTTCGCCTGGATTTCCAGGCAACCAACAACATGGCGAAGTACAGGGGAGTCCTTGCGGGACTCAGAGCGGCGGCCGGAATGGGGATCCGCCGCCTCCGGGTGTTAGGCGACTCTCAGCTAGTCGTGAACCAGGTCTCCAAGGAGTACCGGTGCTCCGACCCGCAAATGGAGGCCTACGTCCGCAAGGTGTGACGTATGGAACGCCATTTTGACGGATTAAAGCTTCGGCACGTGCCTAGGCGGGACAACGCGCTTGCCGATGAGCTCTCAAGGCTCGCCTCCTTGCAAGCCCCGACCCCACCGGGTGCCTTTGAGGAAAGGCTTGCCCAACCGTCGGCGCATCCCGATCCCCCGAGGGAGACGAATGCTGCCACGCCGCCCCCGGGGCCCGTCGGAGTCCAGGTCTCGGGGGCCAAGGGGGTCGAACCCGACCCCCCAAGACAGATCGCCTGGATGATTGAGATCCAGGCGTTCCTCAAAGATGAGACTCTACCCGAGGATCGCGAAGGGAGTGAGCACGTCACTCGCGTCTCCAAGCGCTACGTGCTGGTAGAGGGAGGCCTCTACCTGCGCGGGGCCAATGGAGTCCTCCTGAAATGCATCCCTCGGGAGCAGGGCATCGAGCTCCTTGCTGATGTCCATGAAGACGAATGCGGAGCACACTCTACCTCGCGCACCTTGGTCGGCAAGGCTTTTCGCCAGGGTTTCTACTGGCCGACGGCGCTCCATGACGCAGCCGACCTAGTCCAGCAATGCAGGGCAAGCCAGTTCCACGCCAAGCAGACGCATCAGCCGGCCCAAGCCCTGCAAACCATTCTGCTTTCATGGCCGTTTGCAGACTGGGGGCTGGACATCCTGGGTTCCTTCAGGAAGGCCCCGGGCAAGCATGAGTACCTGTATGTCGCCATCGACAAGTTCACCAAGTGGACGGAGGCTTACCCGGTCATCAAGATCAACAAGCACTCGGCTCTCAAGTTCATCAAGGGCATCACCGCCCGGTTCGGGGTGCCCAATCGTATCATTACGGACAACGACACCCAGTTCACCAGTGAACTGTTCGGCGACTCCTGCGACGACATGAGCATCAAGCTCTGTTTCAGCACACCCGCCCACACCAGAAGCAACGGTCAAGTGGAGCGCGCCAACGCGGAAATCCTCAAGGGCCTTAAGACCAAGATGTACAACGTCCTCAAGAAGCATGGGCACTCATGGATCGAGGAGTTACCAGCGGTGCTCTGGGCAAAACCGGACTACCCCAAGCCGAGCGACAGGAGAAAAGCCTTTCTTCCTGGTCTATGGCGCGGAGACGGTCCTCCCATCCGAGCTCACCCTGAGGTCCCCTCGGGCCACCATGTATAGCGAGGTTGATCAAGATCAGCTTCACCGAGATGACATCGACTACCTGGAAGAGCGAAGGCGGCGTGCGGCCCTCCGAGCCGCACGCTACCAGCAAAGCCTGCGGCGCTACCATCAGCGCCACGTCCGGGCCCAATCACTCAGCATCAAGGACCTCGTCCTATGCCGCGTCCAAACGCGTGCTGGATTGAGCAAGCTCTCACCCATGTGGGAGGGACCATATAGAGTGATCGGCGTCTCTCGGCCGGGCTCGGCTCGGCTGGCCACGGAGGACGACACAGAGCTGCCTAACCCGTGGAACATCGAGCATCTTCGCCGCTTCTACCCATAAAGGGGTCGAGAGTTGTGCCTCAGGCTCGGACCAACCCCGCATGACCCGCCGAGCATACGGGATTGGCCGGGGGCTCCCACTATATATATGTGTGTTTCTTTCCGTACTTTAATAGCAAGCTTTCTTGATTTTTATCTAAGGCTGTGTCTGCCTTCTCTCTTCCCTTTCGGGTATTTTGGCTTGAGTTGGCGTGTTCGTGCTCGTTCCTACCCTCGGTAGCCCGGGCCGTCTAAGACACCGACGGGGCCCAGAACCGGGCCGTGCTCCGGGATGCGGCGAACTCTGGGGAAAATCGGTAATGGCCCACAATCGGGTCCCCACTAACCCCCGATCATCACATTCCTGGCCAGGCCAGCCTCGACACGTGGAACTCCCCAAAGCATTCGCACCGACCCTTGCTGCCTGAGGCTGAGGCCCGAGCCCGAGCCCCCGCTCAAGCCAAGCTCGATGGGATCACAAGAAGGGCCAGTCTTATCACGAGCAAAAAAGTGTAATTAACATTGAGTTAAAAACTTGTTCATTGCAGGTAAATGGAAATAGCAGGGAATTTATATACAAGCATGGCCCGGAGGCCTCAAAGCAAAAGAAGAAAAGATAAAGGCACGCGGCAACCCAAGGGTCAGCCTCGCCCGCTAAGCCCGAGGCACTCGGCCCACCAGCCGCGCTGTCGCTGCCACCGTCGTCGCCGCCGTAGTCGCCATCGTCCTCCTCGTCGAAGTCCAGCGCAAAGACGAGCCGAGGTGCCGTCCTCTCGAAGCCGTGGACGATCTCGTCGGCGGCCTCCCGAACTTGAGCGCGCGCGCCGGCCTCGGTCCTGGGGGGGGACTCCTCGAAAGCGACCCACGGAGAGAAGTCCGGGTCGCGGGCCTAGCAGCTCGCCAGCACGAGCTCCATCGCCCCCCGTGCGAGGTCCATCGAGGAAGACTTCACCGTCTCCTCGATCTCCTCGGGGAGCTTCTCCAGGTCCCCGGTCATCTCCGAGAAGCAATGGGTGAGACCCCCCTTGTTGGTGGCGTACTTGGGATGCCGGCCACGCCATATGCCCGTCCAACGCCCCGCGCGGTCCAGACGGGCAACGGCGTCCCGCAGCATGCCGGGCCCCACCTCGTTCGCCAATCGGAGGGCTTCGAGCTCCCCGGCGGACGAGTCCAGGGCGCTCTGTAGCTCGGCGACGGCGCCCTCGGCAGCCGTGAGGCGAGCGGCCTGGTCATCCTGGCCTGCGGCCACCCCGCCGCTACGCGCCAGCGCATCAAGCTCCTTTGCCTGCGTATCGAGTTCGGATGCGCGCTGCTCCAGCGCAGCCTTCTCGGCGCGGGCACTCTCCAGATGGTGGCGCACGCACGTCGTGACGGCCTCCTCGCGCTTGGCGAGTTGGTCCTCGCGATGGGAGATGGTGGACTCGCGTTCAGCGATCCCCCCGTCGCGCTCCTTCCACGCCTCCTCGCGGAGGTGCAGATCTTCTGCCAAGCGCCGCGCCACGGCCTCGGCCTCATCGAGGGCGTGCCCCCGCTCGGCGACCGCGTCCTTGTGGAGGCGGAGTGCGGACTCCACCTCTGCAGCAGTGGCCTCGTGCGCCACCAGCGTGGCCTCCCGCACGTCTAGGGCGCGGGCACGCTCCTCCAGCGCTTCCAGCGCCCGGGCGTGCTGGTCGAGGGCTTCGGTCCGCTAGCGCACGGCGGCCTCCTCCGCCTGCAGGCGCGAGGCCCGCTCTTCGAGTGTGCCGGTGTGCTCCTCCAGCGCCATGGTGTGGGCCTCTAGAGCCTCCTCGCGCTGGCGCATCAACCCCTGGCCTCCGCCGCCCTCCGCTCCCGGGCGGTGGCTGCGTCGAGCACCCCGCACGCGGCATCGAGCTTCCACTCCAGTTACGCTGCGCGGCCCCGTGCTGGAGGCGGAGGTCGGCCCGCGCCTCGACCATGACGGCGGTGGCAACAAGGGTCGTCTGCCTCTCCTCCTCCACCTCGGCCAGGGCCTCGCAGCGAGCCTCGAGGTCCGCGAGGTGCTTCACGTGCGCCGCGCGGCCAGCCTCCACAATTGCCTCCACCGAGTGCCGCCCTTCGACGACGCGCTCACACGCCGCGTCGAGCTTGGCCCACTCCCCTAGCAGAGCCTGCATCTGGGCGCTCAGCCCATCCAAAACGGTATTATTGGTCGTGGCCAAGGCTTGCAGGAGGGGCTCCGCGCTCAGCGGAGTGGTGACGGAGAAGGGGGACTGCCGTCCCCACGGTGGTGGAGTTCGACTCGGCTCGCCGGTCGGAATGTGGGCCTCGGGGCCTCCTCCTAGATCCTGCTCCTCCTCGGCACCCACCGAGGCGTCGGGCCCCGGGCGCGCCCCCTCCCAGCTATCGCCGGTGGCCCCCGTGGTCGCCTTAGCCTCCCGCACGGCCAACTTGGCAGCCCGGGCGGCCGCCTCGGCTTCCCGTGCACTAGCGGCCTTGGCCTCCCGCGCAGCGGCCTCGGCCACCCGTGCTGCCGCTTCGGCCTCACGTGCGAGTGCGGCCTCGGCCTCTTGGGTGGCCGTCTCGGCTTGGCGTGCCCGGGCCACCTCCCGGGTAGCCTCCTTGGCCTCCCGCAGGCGTGCCTTGGCCTCCTGGCGATCGGCCTCCCACCGCCGCGCCTCCTCGGCCGTCGGCTCTTTGGCCCTACCGCTCGTGGGCTGGCCGGCCTTGGATTGGCGGGAAGGGTCACCGNGGGAAGGGTCACCGCGCCGGGCACCGTGGGACAGGATCTCGCTGAGGCATGAAAAACAAATAAAAACAAAATAAGGGGCCGGGGGAATGGAGGATCGATCGCCTCGGGCGCGAGATCGTACCTATGGGACAGGTGGTTAAAAGACCACTCAGGGGGCTTGATGAGGCTTCCCCTGCATGGCTCGGTCTCCCCCATCTTGTGGAGCCACTTCTTGTTCCTCTCGGCCTCGGGCAGGGATGTCGGCTCGACGCTCGTTGGACGCCCGCTGTCGGCGTGCTCCGCCCCGGCCCCATGGAGAGGAGACGGAGGAGGGGCCTCCCCTTGCTTCCTCTTTCCCTTGGCGTCGGTAGGGCGGCTGCCCCCCGAACCCCCACCGCGGGTCCCCACTATGTGCCCCCCAAGAGAGGTCGCTCTCCTCCTCCATGGCTGCCGCCTGCGCTGTCGCTGCCATGGTGGGCCCGGTCCCCCAAGGCACCGACCGTCTGCATGATGGCCAGGATATTGGTGAGCTCCGGGTCGATGCAGAGGGGGAGGATCCCCGGAGGAATGTGGGACGACTCCACGGCGCTGAGGCTTAGCACCCACTGAACCACCATCCTGGGGTCCTCGGGGTTCCAATCCCACTTGCGGCCTTGGTGCGTCCTCAGGAGGTCGTCGGGACCGGTGTACTCCCAGGCGCCCCGGGAGCGTCGCCGGAGCGGCGCGATCCAGCGGCGGAGGTAGTCGCCGAACACCATGGCGCCTATGAGCCCCAGGGTTCACAGCCCGGCCAAGCGGTCCAGGACAGCATCATAGGCGTCCCCCAGCTCCACCGTCGCCCGCCAGCTCAGCGCCTGCACCGGCGGCCGGCTCGAGAGACGGAGGCACACTTCGTCGGGGAGGGCGGTGTAGAACCAGTCACTCTTCCAGTCGTCCCACTTCTTGCGCAGGACACAGGGGATGTAGCGGTTCGCCACCTGCCCGCGCGGCTGGAAATAACAGCCACCGACCTCCGTCGGCGGTGACACCGGCTGCACGGTGAAGAACCACCGGAACAGCCGAAGGGATGGGCGTACCCCGATGAACATCTCGCACAAGTGCATGAAGATGGCCAACGTCATCACGGCATTGGGGGTAAGGTGCGCCATCTGGAGCCCATAGAACTCCAGGACATCCAGGAAGAAAGTGGAGAACAGCGGAATCAGCCCTTCCATAGCAAAAGAAAGAAAGAATATCGACCGCTCCGGGTAGCGCGGCGCCGGGCGTCCCTCGCCCAGCACGACCACCTCCCGGCTGGTCGACGCCGGCATGAACCGGCGTGGCAGCCCGGCCTGCCTCTCGCTCGTAATGCGAGAAGGCGACACGGAGCTCCGCGTCATGTCGCCGGCGGAGGAGGAACGCGAAAACGAGTGCAAGCAGCGAGAAGGGAGCAAGGAAGACGAGAGAGCTAGGGCACGGTTGGCTGAGGCGAGGGAAAAGTGGCAAGAGGAAGGAAGCAAATCCCTTCCTCGGCACCCTTTATACCCTCACCCCCGCCGCGCTCGGCCCCTCGTTTCTCGCGCCCACTCCTTCACTCGCCCCACACGCCAGTCGTGCAGACGTTGCAGTCGAGGCAGGGCAGATCGTGTCCGTGTTAATAGCACACAGTTACCGCAAAATGCGCCATCATTATATCCCCTGGCAAAATGAACCAACATACCCCGGTTCGCGAGCCACTCAGAGTAATGCAGCGGTTATGAGGAGACCGCCCATTACATCCGAGACACGGCTCCTTGCAGCACTCGGGATCGCGGTCGTTGGAGTTTTACCGTGGGGACCCAGGCCCGCGTGTCACTAGACCGAAAGGGTGGCGTCAAACCTGGGCGTCCCTTGAGAAAACCCGGCCAGGTATAACCCCGGGGGCTACTATCGGTGATACGGGCCCGGGGGTACCAAGACTACAGGGATGGGCGGCCCCTTGCACCCACGTGGCGCTCCCCTCGGAGGGGTCGGGCCCGAGGGTAACATGGCGGCTGCCCTCCCTAGTCCCCCCAAGGGTCGGGCTGCTCCCAGACCTTCCCCGAGGGTCAGGTCGCCCCGACCCCTTCTACGCTGGTGCCGCGTGTGCGAGGTTAGGTGAGCGTGGCCAAAGATCACCTAACCGCATTAATGGCGGCTCAGGCGAGCGCACCACACCGCATTTAATGCGGCGTGTGGCGTGCGAGGCTGGTCTATGACCGGTCACGGTGATTGACCGGTCGTAGACCGGTTAGATCACGGGTGGGATGGCGGCAGGGCGCCTGCACGCTACCCGCGCGTCAGGCGACATGCGTGTTAACACCAGAATTTGCTAAGCCCCGAAGTCCCCATCGGCCCAAGGTTCATATCGGCTTGAAGCTAGTATCGGCCTAAAATTCTACATCGGCCGATGGGGCTTTTCTTAAACCAATCATTAACAGCAGTCGGATTCTTGTTAGATTCGGGAAGATATTATCTAGAGAAGACCGAGTTTGAGGAGGATGCGACTTGTATCTATTAATTAGGAAGAATTTGTTAGTTTCCGTTTTATCTTTAGGAAAGTGTGTTTAGTGTCCAATAAGGACTTTATCTGTTTCCTTTTATCTTTAGGAAAGTTTGAGTCGTATTCTGTTAGGATCTTTGTTAGCTTATGGGTATAAATATGTAAGCCCGAGGTTCATGTAATTTTTATCTCACAATCAATACAACATTGGTGCATCGCCAACCTTTTTACTTTCGTCTTCTTCAGCAAGTTCATGCCCTTCCCGCGAGGGGTAAGTCTCGTTATGGCTGCCTGCGCTGTCGGGGCTAGGGCTTCGACGTTCTGATCTCGTCAACGTAAGCACCTACTATCATATATCTTAGTCAATCTGGTTTGGTGTCTCGATTTAGTCGTATCGACCGAGATTCATTTTAGGGTTTACGCTGGTATCGATTAAATTGCCTCGGTAGATTAGATTGGCTAAGGTATCCACCACCCCGAAAATCAGTCGAGGGCTTGATTGTCTAGATCTTGCGTTTCTTTTCATACTTAGTGCCGCTAAGTCGTGATTAGAACCATAATCTCTAGCCTGCTTGTCGATTGCCAATAAGGGTTTCACCGGGGTTTCAGCCGGCGAATTATCTGGATGTTGCATCGGCCCAAGAGTTTTACATATAGATTGGATCTGGCCGATGGCAACAGAGTATGTATTGTTTATATGCTTATTGAGAGTTTATGCCATCGAACCTCTGGCCGATGTATGCTTTAATCCTCAGATCAATGTTTATTTTATATTTGGATTATGCTATATCACATTGCTATATCATCATGTTATCATCGGCCGACCGGTTGTTTTGTCTATCGGCCAACCGGCCGATACGTTTTTGTCCTATCGGCCGATAGACCTTCCGTTCTGCTATTTTGCATATCTTGTCAGTGGCAGGATCAAACTGACTAGCACGCCCGCGCTTCATCAATTTTAGGACCTGCACTGGAGCTAAGCAGATCTCCCAGGCCTTCGTGTGTCCGCGCGCCGGGTCCGCATCGGCGCTACGGATTCGGCGTCAACACATTTTTGGCACGCCCAGTGGGACTGTGTTTTGGATTGCAGATTTCCTACACGGTTCGTGGAACCCGCAATTGCAACAAGATGTCTGAGAAGGAAGTCAAGGCCAAGGAAGAACAATCTCTCAAGCCGATAGAGGAAGAAGAAGAGCCGATGGACGATGAGACGCTTCAAAAGACAGTTGATGAAATCGTTCGTCGCACTGTGTTTGATCGATCTGGAGTTTTGGTGAGTACATTACATGGTTTGATCAAGAAGATAGTTCCCAGAGTAATTGCCTTAAGAAATCAAACTAGGGGGCAAATCGACGGACAATCTCAGCATCATCGGCAACAGCGACATTGGCTTGGGGGGCAAATAGATCAGCATCAGCCTGGAGAGCCATATCAACAATATCGGCCAGAAGAAACTCAAAGATATCAGTCTAAAGAAGATTGGGTCGATATGATTGCAAAAGTAATAGAGGAACAGTTTGGAATTAGACCTAAGGGACATATTTCTGTGTATCGGCTGCCATATCCTGAATAGTTTGATAGAGTTCCACTTCCAAGCCGATATAAGATTCCAGTTTTTTTCAATTTTCAGGGCAAGATGATATATCTACAAGGGAACATATCAGCCGATTTTTAGTTCAATGTGGGGAGGCATCGGCTGAAGAAGCTTTGAAAGTTAGATTGTTTCTGTTGTCTTTGACTGGATCGGCCTTCATATGGTTTTCATCATTGCCACCACACTCTATCAGAGGATGGGCCGATCTTGAGAAGCAATTTCACCAATACTTCTTTGCTGGAATTGATGAGTTGAAACTTTCAGACTTGATATCAGTTAAACAGCAAGAAGGGGAATCGGTTAAGGAATATATTCAAAGGTTTTGTAATATCTGCAGCCGATGCTATAACTTGAGTCTAAGTGATGAGCAGCTAGCAGAGCTTGCATTTCAAGGGTTGGCAACATATATCAAAGATAGATTCTTTTTCCATGAGTTTGACAGCTTGGCTCATCTAATACAGAAGGTATCGGCTTACGAGAGCCAATGTCAAGAAGAAGAGAAGAATCATTTTTGGGGCGATCAAGGCAAGGATAATTTTAAAGCATGACTTCTCATACTCCAAAACTGGGGGGGCATGTGTTAACACCAGAATTTGGTAAGCCCCGAGTCCCCATCGGCCCAAGGTTCATATCGGCTTGAAGCTAGTATCGGCCTAAAATTCTACATCGGCCGATGGGGGTTTTCTTAAACCAATCAGTAACAGCAGTCGGGTTCTTGTTAGATTCAGGAAGATATTATCCAGAGAAGACCGAGTTTGAGGAGGATGCGACTTGTATCTATTAATTAGGAAAAATTTGTTAGTTTCCTTTTTATCTTTAGGAAAGTGTGTTTAGTGTCCAATAAGGACTTTATCCGTTTCCTTTTATCTTTAGTAAAGTTTGAGTCGTATTCTGTTAGGATCTTTGTTAGCCTATGGGTATAAATATGTAAGCCCGAGGTTGATGTAATTTTTATCTCACGATCAATACAATTTCGGCGCATCGCCAACCTTTTTACTTTCGTCTTCTTCGGCGAGTTCATGCCCTTCCCGCGAGGGGTAAGTCTCGTTATGGCTGCCTGCGCTGTCGGGGCTAGGGCTTCGACGTTCTGATCTCGTCAACGTAAGCACCTACTATCATATATCTTAGTCAATCTGGTTTGGCGTCTCGATTTAGTCGTATCGACCGAGATTCGTTTTAGGGTTTACGCTGGTATCGATTAAATTGCCTTGCTAGATTAGATTGGCTAAGGTATCCACCACCTCGAAAATCAGTCGAGGGCTTGATTGTCTAGATCTTGCGTTTCTTTTCATACTTAGTGCCGCTAAGTCATGATTAGAACCGTAATCTCTAGTCTGCTTGTCGATTGCCAATAAGGGTTTCACCGGGGTTTCAACCGGTGAATTATCTGGACGTTGCATCGGCCCAAGAGTTTTACATATAGATTGAATCTGGCCGATGGCAACAGAATATTTATTGTTTATATGCTTATTGAGAGTTTATGCCATCGGACCTCTGGCCGATGTATGCTTTAATCCTCAGATCAATGTTTATTTTATATTTGGATTATGCTATATCACATTGCTATATCATCATGTTATCATCGGCCGACCGGTTGTTTTGGCTATCGGCCTACCGGCCGATACGTTTTTGTCCTATCGGCCTATCGGCCGATAGACCTTCCGTTCTGCTATTTTGCATATATTGTCAGTGGCAGGATCAAACTGACTGGCACGCCCGTGCTTCATCAATTTTAGGACCTGCACTGGAGCTAAGCAGATCTCCCAGGCCTTCGTGGGTCCGCGCGCCGGGTCCGCATCGGCGGAACGGATTCGGCGTCAACAGTGCGGCATGCCTTGCCCCGTCCCATCAGAATGATGAGAGCCTTTTGCCTCTCGTCCCTTAGCCGGAGTTGGTGTGCCAGTCCTGGTCAGATGGTTTCCGTTTCCCGATGCGAACGAAATACAAAAGTCTTCATCCGGACGAGGGCCTTGCTGCAGCGACTGTGCGTGTGGCTTCCGAGTCAAGCAACAGGACAACCATTAAATGTAAAGAATGTTTTCCTTCTGCCTTAGGCAGCCTTTCGGCCCATGTGTTAGCCCCTGATATAAAAAAGGAGGCCCAGGCCTGAGGAGGGGAGAGAGGACAACGGACGAACAGATAGACAGGAGAGAAAGGGAGGGCAAACTCTTGTATTCCCTAATTTCCCAGTCGCATATCCACCACACACAGGAGTAGGGTATTATGCTTCTCAGCGGCGTGAACCTGTATAAATGCTTGTGTCCCTGTCTCTCTCTCTCTTTCTCTTTTGCAATCAAGGAAGGAACGAGTTTCACCCTGCGCCCCTGGCCGAACTCACAAAGGGGGGCCCTCTCTGTCCCCCGTTGAGGAGCTAACCCTCCGTCACATATCATTATTGGTTCATTATCTTATTACATTGTTATCAGTCGATTGCCTTTATATCATTATTTATTCAAGTGTTAGAATTTACATCGGACATATAGCCATGCTCAAAACCATATCAACAATCGGCTAGAATCACTACATCGGCTAGTATTGCTACATCGGCTTGTTAGCCGATGGCTATTTGATCGTCAATTTATCTCTTGTCAGTTGCAGGATCAAACTGACTGGCACGCCTGCATCTCATCAAATTTTAGGACCTGCACTGAAGCTAAGCAGACCTCCCAGGCCATTTTGTTTGTCGACATAGTTCGCGTCAACGCAGATTCGGCACCATCGGCCGGGCACAGATTTTTCGTCAACAATCGCCCATAACCACGAGCACGACAATTCGAATAGTTTTACTCTGATCAGAGGTGTATAACTGTACCCACAAGACACAATCCACCGTATGTCACCGTGCCATGCCTGACACGTCACCATGCGAGTGATTGTGACAAGACCCTTCGCATAACTCCCCATAACCAAGCGCATCACACTACAGGTTTCGCCCCTACCCATAAAACCAAGGTGGTAGCCCCCTCTTGTGCCTAGGTGAATCCGGAAGCCACATAGACCGTCGTAGGGCCCATCCAAACTCCATCACGCTCACCCTTGCCTAGGTACGTCAAAAAGGAGAAAGCTACACTATAAGTCCAGCAGTTGTCCACGCTTGCTTGTGGTAAGCACGATAAGTCTTTCAGGATTTCCCACAAACCGATCCTTAATTGCCATGGGTGCGACTAGCAAAACACCCACAGCCCACCATTAAGCCATAATTTAGTTGGATAATTACGACCAATAGAACATGGCCAGATGTCTCGAGCTCGCAGCTCATCAAAAATACTATATGTAAATAGTGTAATTATCCCATTACTGAGCTAGTGGTTATTAAGCATGACTAAGCATATAATAAATCTAGCAAGGTCAACTCATGTGACACGAGCTGGTCAAATTATCACCCAAGTTTGGCAAAAAAATATATAACAAGTAGGTATGGGACAAGAAAGCAGATAGGTAAATCCAATCCAATGTAATTAGCAAAACATGTAATTTATTTGCAAATGATAAAATATTTTATAAAGTAGGCTCAACATGCTCAAGGGAAAATGTATAACTTTCCTTGCTTCTTCGAACAACCTTTCTAACTCTTTTTCTCGTAAACACGATCTTCTAAAACAACGCATTCTACACACTCGCACACAAAATAAGAAAAACCCTAATAAAAACTAAATAAACAATACATGACAAGTAAACAAACATGTAGAGCTCAACTTTAGATGAATTTTGCAAGTTGAATGGCCCAATTTGAAGTTCGTATGAATTAGTTATGAATTTTAGAAGTTTTGAGCCATTTAAATGAATTTCTGGAATTAAAATCAAATTATTGCGCAATTATTAATTATTTTCTTAAAGGAAATCAAGAATTATGACGTCAACAGTGGGGCGGGTGTGGACCGAGTCCACCAAAGGTGGGCCCCACTCATCAGCGGGAGAGGGGTGGTCGGTGCACTGTGGGCCGAGTCCACATGCACCGGGGCGGCACTATGGACCAGGTCCACGGGCGATACATGGGAAGCCGACGGCGCAGATCGGCCCGGGGCCAATCCAGCGGATGGGAGCGGCCAGCCGGCAAGCGGCGGCGGCGACGCCCAGGCCCAAGGGGCACCGGGGACGAGCGGTGGAAGGAGATGGGAGGGGAAAGGGTTGCTCACTCAGGCACGCGGCAGCGGAGGGAGGTGATGGGTGAAGCACGGGACGGAGGGAGGCGGCTCAGATGGATGTTGGAGGCGACGCTCGGGCGGTGGCGAGGGAATAAGGAGCGGTGGCCGAGGAACTATGCAGCACGGTTAAGCCGTCGATGGCGGCGGATTGGCACGGCGGTGGCTAGGGCGTCGATAGAGCCCGGACGGAGTACGACGGCGGCAGCGGAGCTTGAAGCTCGCTGCGAGGGAGTGGTTAGGAGTGCGGCGAGCTCGTGGAAAATGGGAAACCGATAGAGGGGAGCTCGAGGAGTGTTTTTATAGGGCCGGGGATCCGGAACTGTGCCTGGGATGAGCGGATTTGAAGCGGGAGGAGGGAGCGGCGGCGAGGTGGAAGTGGGCATCGTGGCGCCAGATACTGCGGAAGGGGTGGGGGAGAAGGTGGAGGGTGTGGACGACGACCGGTCCACGCCATCGGATGCGAGCGCGTGGAGTGGAGGAGGTGGGCGGGGATGGAGTGGCGACGTGGGGGAGTGGCGGCGGTTGGAGCCGGTTAGAGGTTGGGGTTGACAGGTGGGGCCATCGGTCCCACCTGTCGGAAAGAGGGAGTGGGGAGACCGGGATGGGGAGGTAAAGTGGACTATTTTGGGGATGGGACGAGCTGGGCCAGGGAGGGAGGAGAGAGGAGGACTGCGACAGGGCCAGGCCACAAGGGAGGAAAAGCAGACTTGGGCCAGAAACGGCCCAAGTGAAGGAATGGGATTTTAATTTGTTTTTCTATTTATATAATTGATTAAATGAAGTTTGTATTATTAATATTATTTCTTGAGCTTCGAAAATTCACGAAAAATTCCAGAGGGTATTTTAAGGCATGGAAAATATTACAAAAATGTTTTCAGCCATGATTTTTAAAGGAAATTTTTAATTCCCTCATTAATTTCACTTGTAAAATTGCTTTACATTTTAATTTTAATTCTAGAAATGATTTTTAATCCCGAACGGAAATCAGGGTGTTACACGGAGCACCCTCTGGTGGAGGAAGCGGAGACCTGACACCTTGTTGACCAGCACCCGGGAAGAGGAGCAACGAAGAATCAAGGAGATCCAGTCGCGCCAGCAGCGGCTGAACCCCTGGTGGTCAAGCACTTCGAGCAGGAACGACCAACCTACCATGTCAAAGGCCTTCGCAATGTCCATTTTGAGGAGCAGATGAGGTGTGCACCTGGCATGGAGTGCCTTTGTCGCAAGTTGAACATAGTGAAAGTTGTCGTGGAGGGAACGGCCTTTGACAAAAGCACATTGATTGAACTCCAACTCATCGAGATGAGGAGAGAGACGGGAAGCCATAATCTTAAAGAATAACTTGCCAAAACTATGGATGAGGTTGATCGGGCGAAAGTCCTTGACCTACACGGCCTCATCCTTCTTCGGCAAGAGGGAGATGAGCGCATCATTGAGGGAGGCGAAACCCTAGCCGTTTGCCAAGAAGAGGGTGTTAAGGGTAGGCAGGATCTCGAACTTGATGACCGGCCAACAAGATTTATAGAAACAACCTGTGAAGCCATCTGGGCCTGGCGCCTTGTCTGACAGCAGTTGCTGGATCACCGTCCAAACCACTTCCTCAGAGAAAGTGCAGTTCATGCCAGTGAGGTCTGTCTGACAGAAAACAAGAGAGTGGAAGTCGAGATAGAGGTCTCGCTTGACGCTCGTCCCCATGATGCCACAAAAGTAGATGCAGGCAAGCTCCTACAACTCCTCGCTCGTCCCCATGATGCCACAAAAGTAGATGCAGGCAAGCTCCTACAACTCCTCATGCGAGACGGCCAACCGGTCCCCATCACAAAGATGCATGATGTAGTTCTTTCTCCGCCGAGCCCTAGCGTGCAGGTGGAGGAATTTGGTGTTGGCATCACCTTTCTTGAGCCAGACGAGGCGCGAATGCTGGCGCGCAATGGTATGCTCAAGTGAAGCTAGCCCGAGACACTTCAGCTTAAGGTCATGCCGCAACCACGACTCCAAGGAGGAGAGGAGACAAGACTCTTGCGCAACCTCCAGCCAGAAGATGAGCTCCTCCGCCATCAGTAGCTGAAGGCGGACACTGCCCACGTGTTGATCGCTCCAACTCTGCAAGCGCTTAGCCGTGTTAGAGAAACACCAAGTGAGCATGGCCAGCGAGGGAAGGTTAGCCGGTAGTTGCCCCGTGTTCTGCATGACCTAGAGGAAGCCATCAAACTTAGGCCAGATCGCCTCAAACCAAAAGCGATGCGCTTTGGGCGAGGAAACACAAGAGTGAAGTAGAAGAGCACAGTGATCGGAGGTGACAGAGGAGGCCGCTTGAAGGAGACAAGAGGGGAAGAGCTCCTCTCAATCCGCGAAAAAGAAGACACGATCGAGCTTGACGAGCATGGGGGAATCACGCTCGTTGCTCCAAGTGAAGCGACGGCCATGGAACGGCAATTCCCGAAGGTCTAACTCATCAATCAACCGACAGAAGGGGCCTATCATGTGTCGATTGAGGTTCAGGTTGTTTTTGTCTTGGGCCTCAAGAATTAAGTTGAAATCACTAGCAATGGCCCATGGCCCCATGCGAGAAGAACACAACAACCAAAGCTCGTCAAGAAACTGAAATTTCTCCACCTCCTCCTGCGGACCGTAGACTACGGAGGGCCACCAAGGGTATCGTTAGAGTGGTGTCGAACCAATGCTGTCAAAGAGAAATCATCGTGGTGAACATTCGAGATAGACCAGACGACAGACTGCCAAGCAAGCAACGCACCCTACTCCGACTAATCGCAGGCAAAAACGAATAGGCAAAGTATAGGTGTTAACGACGGATTTTGGTAATCGACTCGGAAAGGAAAGAGGAAACCGAAGCAGAGAGGAAGGATTGAGTTGGAGTCGGACCAGGCTTCGTATCGGACCCGGTAACCGTATCGGACTGGGGAGGTGTTGCTATAAAGAGCGTATCGGCCGATACGGATTTGGTTTAGTCGTGGGCCGATGCGGGTTGTGAGTTGACAGTGTCAACGTGGGCTTGGTCTGGGCTCGAAGTAAGCTTCAAGGAAGTTGCCAAATAGAGATAAAGCTCAGTTTTAGGCAATTGTATCTTGTAAATTAAGTAGTGTAGATCTAATCTGTGGCTTAAGTCTGCCGCAAGGACTTGTTTGTTAGTTGTAGATAAGATCGTGCCCTACAAGGGTTCTGTTGTAACCTCGAGTATAAATATCCCGATAGTTTGTACATGTAATAGCTCTCAATCAATCACACAATCAAATTAATCTACTTCCGGCGCATCGCTAACCCTCGCAAGAGGTCTTCTTCGACGAGTTCTTGCTTCCTCGGAGCAGAGGTAAGAACTCGTCCCCGACGATCTGCATCGTCGGGGCTAACGTGTCGCTTTAGACACGTTAAGCTTCGATGATATGATCGTCGATTATCATGTCTTGAATAGTTTTGACAGGTATCTTAATTAAGCCTTGCCAGCGGTTTACTCGCTTTAGGGTTTATTGCCGACGATGGTTTAATTCTTATGCTTGGCTAGATTGTTCAATGCAGCTGCCATCCCCAAAAGCAATCAACGACTTGATTTTCTTTGTGTTAAGTCTCAATTCACACTTCGAGTTGCCATCGACCTTAGTCCTGTTTTGAGATCTAACACAAAGCCTGTTTTCGATTGTAATTAAGGATAGTGCCGGGGTTTTAGCCGGTCTTATCTAACATATGTGATTGCTTTATGTTTTTTGCATATGTTTGCCACTTATATATGCAGATCGATAAGTATAGATATGTCAATCGTGAGGTAATCTTAAGATTTCTTTATGGTTGATGTGTTTATACTGGCCGATTGGCTCGTATAAGGTTGCACTAGAGTACTAGCTGGTGTAGTTACCTTTGTCATCCTTATCGGTCGATATTATTAGTTGAGGTCTACATATCAATGAAGGCTGATAAGATTAGATTCATGTCTTATTTATTTTCTAAGTGAGCCGATATAGCTTTGCCCTATTGGCTGGGCTATGACAATGTGTCATCGGTCTGCTGACCGATCAGCCATTGTTCTCTGACTTGGTTCGCTTGTTTCTTGTTGATTGCAGATCAAATCAACTGGCACGCTCTACTTACGACTAGGCAAGCCATTTGGACCTGCACTGGAGTTAAGCAGATCTCCCAGGCCGCCGTGGTAACGCGAAACCCGTTTGGTTGCTGGACGGGTCAAAATTCTGCGCCAACACGCTTTTGGCACGCCCGGTGGGACCACAAGAACACAAGCTTCTCACCAGCAACAAGAACACCTCGAGATGTCGAAGCAGGCCGAGATCGTCGAGGAGAACGTCATTCCCGTGACCGCCGACCAGCTCAGCGCAGAACAAAAAGCTGAGATGGATAGTCTGGTCCAGCAGTTCCAGAATATGTACCTGCAAACATATTCTAGGACTCGGTAGGGCACCTTGATTCAAAAGTCCAAGGTGGTCATGCCGAGTTCCGAAGATGGAGCTGGAACGTCGGCGGCGACGCACGATCACGCCGTCAGAACTGAAGACACTGCAGCGCCGACGTTGGAAGACAGGATTGACTCCGCAGTCCACTCTGCGCTAGTCAACCAATCAGGGATTTTGGTGAACACCTTGACTAATACGGTCAAGTCTATCTTAGACGAGTCAATTCACCAGTTCAAGCCTCAGGGGCCGATTTTCTTGCCAGAAAATAAGTTCCCTGCATATCGGACCCTGAGGAATGATCTGAGCACGTCTCAGCCAACACCGCCGATGCCACCCTCATCGGCGCAGCCGACAACAACATTGCCACTGGTCCTCACCAGGCAGACTGGGGGCAGCCCTCAGCTCATCACTGAGGAACAGTACGCTCAATGGACCAAGGGGAAGCAACCGGTGGTTGAGCCGATGCAGCAAGTTCCCGTCCACCAGCCATCGGCCGGACAACCGCAAGCCCCGGTGTTCAATAGTCCTCCACTTCAAGCTGCATACAACGTGCCACAAGGCTATCCGCAGCACCCCGCAGGACAGTATGGCGTACCGAACTCGGATCATCATTACCAGCCATACTCTCCTAGGCAGTATCAAGCAGAGGGTCTGTAACAATCGTTTCAGCAAGACCTCCCACATCGGCCCGCAGGATATTGGGCCGATATGATAGCCGAACTGATGCGGGATCAATTCGGCTTGAAGCCCAAGGAGAACTCTACGGTGTATCGGCACCCGTATCCCGAGGAATTTGATAGGGTACCATTGCCGGGCCGATACAAGATCCCGGATTTCTCCAAGTTTTCGGGACAGGACAACGTCTCGACATATGAGCATGTCAGCCGATTCTTAGCACAGTGCGGGGAGGCATCGGCTATCGAGGCGTTGAGGGTGAGGTTTTTCCCTCTGTCCTTATCAGGATCTGCATTCACATGGTTCTCTTCCTTGCCCTGCAATTCCATCAGAGGATGGATAGATCTGGAGAAACAGTTTCATAGATACTTCTACAATGGCGTACAAGAGATGAAACTGTCAGATCTGACTGCCATCAGGCAACGAGTGGATGAATCGGTCACTGAATACATACAAAGGTTCAGAGACATACGGAACAGATGTTATAGCCTCAGTCTGACCGATTCCCAGTTGGCCGATTTGGCATTTCAGGGATTGCTAGGGCCGATACGCGAGAGGTTCTCCTCGCAGGAATTTGACAGCCTCGCTCAGCTGGCACAACGAGTATCGGCCCACGAGCAGCGATTCCAGGAGGCAAAGAAGTTCGCGAAAAAGATTAACACTGTTTATCAGTACGCCTCCGACGATGACGACGATGAAGATGGTGATGTCGACCTAGCCGAGTGGGCCCAGATGAGGAAATCAACAACTTGCCAGTGGGCCAAGAAAGGAGATAAAGAAGATAAATATGATTTCGACATCAACAAGGCCGATAAGATATTTGACCTGCTGTTGCAAGAAAAGCAGATCCAACTGCCAGTAGGTCACGTATTGCCATCGGCCGAAGACATCAAGAAAAGGAGATATTGCAAGTGGCACAATTCCTATTCACACCATACAAATGAATGCAAGATCTTCCGGCAACAAATTCAATCGGCCATCGAGCAGGGCAGAATTAAGATCGACGATGCCAAGCGGCCGATGAAGATTGAAGGCCACCCGTTCCCAGTCAACATGGTGCGGGCGGACAGGGCCGATGGCGGTG